>CAMTDV010001634.1:20864255-21459299 GCA_947069175.1 Scalesia atractyloides
ATCATCATAAATGTTTACACAAAAAAACCTAATTAGGGGCATCACTTGCAATAATATCTAAACTTTTCGGAAAAATGCCTAAACACCTAAAATTGTCCGATCTGAATAACGAACTAATAAATTCAGCATCTCGCAGCATTTTTCAGCATTTGCAGCATCAACAAAGCTATCAAAAATTATTCAAGATATCCTTACTGGTATCATCGGACGGTAATAACCCGGTTTCGAAACTAGTGATACATTTTATATGCTAGTTATGTTGAAGTGGCTTTTTCAATGTTAATCTAAAACTAAGACATGTCAAGAGTAATAATATGATATGATGCTTAGTTATTATGCTTGATTTATACGAATTCCATCTAGCCATCATCCAAAAAAAAAAAACTCTGCAACTTGGCGATTGAGCTAATGGGTTTTTCTAAAAACTCAAGTCATGTAACACCACAAACGACACCCTTATTGGCTCTGATTCCCAGTGCAGTATTTTAACTATTTAAATATATGTGGCCTTGAAAGCTTTCATCCCTATAAGTAAATTAGTCATGGTCTTCAAGCATGATTCAGAAGTTTCCTAACTCCCGACCTGATGATTTCTATAAAATAATTTGTGAAACTGAGAGAAGGGGTTTTCTTGGATCAGGAGAAGGAGGAGGAGCTGGTGAATTCAAGTTTGCATCATACATGTATGTCATGTTTAGTTGTGATCATGGTGCTATTGATTGTATGTGTTTGTTAAGGCAAGAAATATATGTGGATGAGTGCGCTGGCTTCAATTCGCATTTAGAGTTTTGTTTATCCATTCAAGACAAAGGCGGTTTGAATCAATTTGAATTCTCTAGGTAAGGTTTTTCATGCTAAATTTTTATAAGCTAATTATATAGTATTTTGGATGTTTCGGGTTTTTGCCCATTATTCATGTTTGTGAGGGTAGTCAGGTGTTGCTATCTTTATTTTAATATAAGAGTAAAATGCATAAAACGTCCTTTGTGTTTGCTCAAACTCGTAGGTTTCAGCCAGTATGTTTAAAGCTTGCTAAAAACAATCTTTATATTTATTTTTGTCAGAGGTTCAAACCTTTACAGATAACCAAGTTAATTTTCTCAATTTAGTCACCTCACATGCTAAGCAAGTGAGGGTATATTTGTCATTTATAATTCTCTTTTTATAACCCACAAAACACAAAGTACCATTTTTTATAATTCCTCTTTTTATAAAACCCACAAAACACAAAGCACCATTTTAATTCTTCATCCTCACCTTCAATTGAAACCCTACCCACAATTCTTCATCGCCTTCGATTCAGAAACCCTTTAATCAAATTCCATAATAATGTTTTGATCCGAGAGGTTCAGACGACGATCAAGTCTCCTCGACGAAAGAAGCACTCTTCGACACCGACGGCGACGGTAAGATCACACCATAAGAACTCGGAATCCTGATGCGATCTCTCATCGGAAACTCTACGCAAACACAACTTAGAACTATAATCGCCGAAGAGAAGCTGGCGTCACCCTTCGATTCAACATATATTGATTGACAAGTATTAGGGAGAAAGTTGAACCGACAGAGTTTGATGAGTGGATCGGAGAGGTGCATGTTAGATCCGATGGAAAGATTAAGGATGAGGACTTCATTGAGAGGATTGGTAGATATTTGTTTTGATTTGTTCGTACAAGTGTTGGTATTGTGTAAAGTACAAGTGTTTCTGGGGTTTAATGCTTGTGGATAGCTTAACCATAATATCTGATGTAAAACAGAACAATTAGTGCCATTGGTGCCTTTTGATTTGCTTTTTTCGAGTTGTTTAAATTAATCGTCAATAATCAATACAATGTTCATCGTTTCATACGCCGCCGTATCCTTCACCACTGTCCACTACCACCGGCCGCTACGTTCCCATGCTGATTAATTTCTACCGGGTGCTCGGAGGGCAGCCGCACTTCCTAGTAGGAGGCAGATTCTGCTAGCGGCGTGTGAAACCCTAGCGGATTTGAGTTAGAGACGTGAGTATAAATTTGGGGCTTGTGGATGATGAGTTTGGTACGGTTGTTACTGATGTTCCCTGGGAGAATGTAATGTTCTCATTGTATCATACTCTGTTTAGTTTGAAGGTTGAAGAATGTGTGGTAGGTTGAAGAAGAGGAGCGTGGGTCTGGGATTTTATTTGGGTCTTTCGACTGGTGCGGAAAGACCTTGTGAGCTTAGAGACGTCCTGCTTCTTGCACCTGAAGATCGTTCCAAGTTTAATTATAAGATTCTGAATTCATATTGGGAACGATTGAAGTCCGAAAATCAACTTTCTTTAGGTTGGGATCTCACAAAGTCGGTTTAGAAAGACGCTGCAAAAAACGCGGTTTTTTGCAGGGTCATACATGCTCGTGTTGTATATGATGATTACTGATTTTGTTGATTTTTGGGCAGAGTCGAGCACTACCCTCATGAAGGTTACATTCTTGCAGGTGTGTTTTTTTGTAGCAAAATTGATAGAAACTTTAGCCGCCCGACAATGGTATCTAGGAGTTGATATTTGGGAATGCACACGAGATCGACTCTCACCGCCATGGTTTACCGAAAAGGTTTAAGACTCTCAAGTTCTGCTTGGCAAAGTCACACGAGTGGCTAAATCGTAAATTACATGGCGGTTGATGTACAAAGCGTAGGTGATTATGCGTGGTATCTCCATGGCATATGGATGTTACCTATGCAAATCATTCTATCTTTAGCAATTCTCTATAAGATTGTCGGGCTTGCGTGTGTTGCAACGTTAGTCGGCACTGTTTTATCTATAGTTATAACAATCCTGTTAGCAAGAGTTGAAGAACTTTATCAATATAAATTAATAGTCTAGAGGTGACAGAATGAGAAAGACCTCTGAGTGTCTTAGAAATATTAGGACCGCATATGGATGTTACCTATGCAAATCATTCTATCTTTAGCAATTCTCTATAAGATTGTCGGGCTTGCGTGTGTTGCAACGTTAGTCGGCACTGTTTTATCTATAGTTATAACAATCCTGTTAGCAAGAGTTGAAGAACTTTATCAATATAAATTAATGGTCTAGAGGTGACAGAATGAGAAAGACCTCTGAGTGTCTTAGAAATATTAGGATTTTGAAATCACAAGCATGGGAAGATAAGTATAAAATAAGAGTGGAAGAAATGAGAATTGTGGAGTTTAAATGGCTCAAAAAGACATTATATTCACAAGCATTTATCACTTTCTTATTTTGGAGCTCACCTATCTTCGTGGCAGCGGTTACTTTTGGGACTTTAATCTTGATTGGTGGTCAACTTACAGCGGGATGGGTGCTTTCGGCGTTAGCCACTTTCAGGATTCTTCAAGAACCGTTAAGGAATTTTCCTGATTTGGTTTCAGTGATGGCTTAAACAAAAGTTTCTCTTGATAGAACCATGGGTTTCTGCAAGAGGAAGAGTTGCCAGAAGATGCAACGATTGTGTCGCCACGCGGGATGTCTAAGGTGTCAATTGAACTTAAAGATGGTGACTTTCAATGGGACCCAAGGCCGACATTGTCTAATATCTAGATGAAAGTTGAGAAAGGGATGCGTATGGCGGCTTGTTGCAGTGTGGCGTCCGGAAGATCGAGTTTTCTTTCTTGTATTCTTGGTGAAATTCTGAAAATCTCTGGTGAAGTAAGTCCTAACTTCATATGCAAAATTAACTTTTTAAGTCTTTAAGGGGTGTTTGGACTTTGGATTTGCATTTTGAAACTATCAAACATTCAATAATGCCATTTATGGTCATTTAACTTTATTAATTTACACCTCTTATTAATTGATTATTACAAAACAGCAGAAGCACACCCAAACACTAATTTGACAACTAATGTTTATTCAACTTATTTTTTAATTTCAAATAGTCAATATCTCGCTATAACTTTAAAAGTGTGTATCCAGTTAGTTCCTTTTTTGGTGCTTTGATGGCATATTAACTTCACTTCCTTTGGTTTCATTTATGGTTTAGGTTCGAATATGTGGGTTTGCAGCTTACGTATCTCAGTCAGCATGGATACAATCAGGAAATTTTGAAGAAAATATCTTATTCGGTGATCCAATGGATAAGGCTAAATACCAAAAAACTCTTCAAGTATGTTCACCGAAAACAGATTTGGAGCTTTTTTTACACTGGGATCAAATGATTCAAAACCATTATTGGTGATCCAGGTATAAACTTGAGTGGGGGCCAAAAACAAAGGGTGCAGTTAGCAAGGGCTCTTTATCACGATGCTGATATCTATATACTTGATGATCCATTTAGTGCTGTGGACGCACAATGATATAACTGAAATATTTACGTCATAAAAGAGCAGAACCCATTCCGCCATTATGCTGGTGTGACCGTTTTTTGTGTTCATAGGTTCATTCAGGCTATTAACATATAGTACATAAACATAACCCGTCCATCGGACGGGTATTAAACTAGTTAATTAATAATGAATGAAGTAACATAAATATCAATTTAGTGTATATT
Source organism: Scalesia atractyloides (assembly GCA_947069175.1). NCBI lineage: Eukaryota > Viridiplantae > Streptophyta > Magnoliopsida > Asterales > Asteraceae > Scalesia > Scalesia atractyloides. Next base: position 20,868,746 of record CAMTDV010001634.1, read on the forward strand.
ATTTCCCCACCTCATGAAGGTATCGACCCTTCTTATTTTGGACATGATTTTATATCAAAACGATGAGAAATATAACATATTTGCGTATTTATTTTTAAGTTAAAAGAACACTGCAAATTATATGATAAACGAAAAATGAAACTATGAAAATGAATACCGTTATCAGTAAAGATGTTTTTCGGGTGTAATTGGTTTGATTAATTTGTTACGGTAACGCTACAGTTCTTGGGCCACTCTTTTGTTATTTGGGCACAGGTGTCTCCACAGAATTATGGAATCATGGTAAGGGCAGGGCGCCTGATGTGCATATGGGGCGAGGATATTGGTGGACATGGAGCATATGGGTCGACTTAACAGGACTGTTCAAGGTGTCGTTTGGTCGGGGTAATGTAGGTGTGTTTTTGGATGGTCAGGTGGGCGTCTGAATCTGATGTGCCTTTCCATAAAAAAATCCCTGCTTTGTTTAGGATGGAACGGATGTAACATGTGAAGGTTTGGGAGAGAATAAAGGTGGAAAACGGCATTAGTGCTGGTTCTTTTGCGGTATGCAAGTCTTAAGACAAAGATTTGGTGAGGAAAGTGAGGTGTCGCGACTCGCGAGGTGTGGGCTTCGGCTGGAACAACTGGGGTACTGTAGTATGGTGCATTTGGAGGGCTCGAAACCAGCGAGGGTCATGGAGGAGATGAAAGTGCTGGGCTATCATAGGATTCGGAACATAACAAAGGCGCATCAGTTGACATGGGAACTTGGGTGTATGTTTAGTCTTTCTTGTATGGGGATTTAAGGCACTTTCTATGTGTTAGTCGGAGTTCATGGCATCACTTACATTTATTCTGAATCTCTTACATTGATTTATTATGTGTTGAGTTTTATTTGTGATTATCAAAAAGTAAGATAAATATCAATTTAGTGTATATTATTTCTCCCATCGACCCTTCTTATTTCGGAGGTAATGGAATTTTGGGTTCAATTCTTATGATGTCCAAGTTTAGCTAATGATAATGTTATTGGTTTTATTCAATTCTGTAAGTTTAGGAAATTGCATTTTAATAAATTATATATTATATTGTCACCATTAATGGTATCATCCGTATAAAATCCTCAACCTTTGATCTAAGCAATTTAAATTACCTAAAATCCTTCTAGAAGCAGCAGTTCATGGCAATTTCACACTCTCTCTCCCATGAACCTGCAGTTAGCGACGGTTCTAGCTTTCCCCCTAAATTCCCGTTCTCTCTTCCCCACGTCGCCACAACTCCCCTAAATTCCACGTTCTCCTCCTACCCACATTATTCGCTGGTAACCTCCATATTTCGGTAATACGAGAGGTATAATTATATCATCTTTCATAGTTTCACTACAATTGATGAAATTATAATATCTGTTTCTACATATATCTATTTCCTAATCAAAACCAGTTATTTTACAGTTGAATAAGTTTTATATTGATATATGCAAATCAACATTGATACCACTGGAACTTTCTTGCATGTGTAGAGTGCTCGGTGATCAGGTAACCGGCTGCACATATTAGTTGACTATATAGCGTTTATCTAATAAAAATAATCTTTTTCTGATAAATTCCTTTAAATTGTTGTGATTATGTAGGGCCAAAGATGATAAATTAAAAGGAGTAACTTTGCAGGTAGACAAAACAGACATCATTTTTTCATTGCTTCGTCCATCACCCAAAGTATTATGTACTAATTATTATTTGATCAATCCCTGCAGCTGATGATTGAGGAGATATGGCTATGCTTCAGATAATAAATAGAAAATAATATTATTGCGGTACTTTGACCATGTTGGTGCACACCCTAGTGGTGAGATTGGTGAACATTCACGGGTCCCCAACACTCATATGTTTGTCCAGTAAGTTGCCATTGGGAGCCTACCTGCACTTAAGAGTTTTTGGAACTGACTACTTAACTAAAGATGGAACAAAGGTATGTTGTGTATTGTACTTGATTGGATATTTAGATATGCAGTCCTTTAATATTCTATAATTTCATAGAAATTCCAAGGTTTTGAGTATGCAACGTTTGCGAATTTGATCTTGCTATTTCAATTTACACCGTGGACTTTAGGTACATGATTATATCCATGTTGTACGTTTAGCTGACGGATACGCTGCTGCATTGAGAAAGCTCTCTGTCCCAAAAATAGGTTTGTCTACATATTTCCCTACTAATTACAGTTTAAAGAAATATGCAAAATTGATACATAGGGTTGTTTCATTTGTGTCAAGCTGTTGCTATATTTGGAGTGAAGAGTTTGGCAACCCAAATATCTAGAGATATGCATATGAGGTTTATGTTTTTATTAGACTTGTCTCCATATTTATTAAAATTTGAATTAAATGTTTATTAATTAATCTGATACAGATTGCAGGCGCTATTTTTTTCATTATCTTTGGAATCCAATCATTCTTTTCAACAATAGAATCATCAGTCTGGATACTGCAAAGGTTTGTATTCATCGTCTTTCTCATTTAGTAAAAGTCATCTAATAGTCAGACTATTTATGTCAAGATTCATTGCTTCCACCTTCAGGTCTTTTATTTATACTTTTGATAGAATGTTGGTAACTAGATTAAGTATATAGGATGTGCTACTAGGGATGAGCACGGTACCCGTTCCGTACCGAAAAACAGGAAAAGTTGGTACCGGTACCGGTACCGAATATACCGGTTCGATACCGGTATCGGTACCGAAAAACGGGAAAAGTGACTACCGGTAGTGGTACCGAAAAACAGGGAAAGTGGGTACCGGTACCGATACCCTATATACCCGATACCTTAACGGTTTCCTTTCTAATCAAATTTTCCCTGAATTATGTTAATTCGATTTCTCAGCTGAATTCTCTACTTATAATCTTATTTGATTATCATGTCCGAGTGTAACCATAAAGTTTGAAATGTTGAGGGGAATATCATTTGTGTTTAACAGAAATGTTGTGGTGACAGGTAAGTTGGATACAAGTGCTATTTTTAGGACCACTAGCTTTGAGGAAACAAGTGAGTCAAAAGCTTATCTTATTGATGGATTACTTAATAATGGATTACTTGGTTTGATTTTTTATTTCTCCGAAGTGGAATCAAACGCTCTGGTGTTGACACTTGACAGATCAGCGCCCTGCTACTGGAGCTCCATAAGTAAGTCAGCTTCGCATGGTTATGGTCTAGCATGAGCTTTGTGGTTAGAGTATATTACATATACTAATTTTAGTTTTTGTTTGACATTGGAGTATAATATTATATATTTACAGGATCAAAACATTGTTTACCAATGATTAAAATGCAGTCTAATGGGAGTGTTTTTAATTCTTAGCCCCTTGCTTAGGATGATGCTCATGCTGGTGATATCATTGGAGATCTTTTAAGCCCAGGGTGTCTCTTCAATCGGCGGCTTGATGGTGTTCCTTCGCATGAAGATAAACTTGGTGCAAATGACGATTTAGCCCTTACACCTATTGGAGACCAAGAATCTACTGTCAAGATACCTGAACTATCAATGAGTTGGTAATTGTTATAACTGTGTTGTTTGGAACTCTTTAACTTTATGATATAGTCGGTCACATTTAAATTTATTCGTCATTTTTTCCCTATCGTTTGTAGTGATTTGTTGACTTTATTTTCTGTAGCAAACGACTATTTGGACGAGGCTCATAGTATTAGTGTATTTGGGAAAATAGGAAGGAGGTGTGTGTGAGCTTTTTCACATGGATGCGATGTGGATATCATGAAGCATTAATAATTGGTTGTTATATCTACCTCCACATGAAAACACTATTATAAACAAGTAATGTTTTTGTTCACTACAGCAGCATGATCCGCCATTGGAGGACACACATTAACTGGTATAGACCGAAGAAAGAGGAAGGTAGCATTCTAATTCTGGAACTTTTGAGTGTTTGAGATTTGCTTGCTTGCTACATTATATTTGGCCGGAATATTTGTTTCTTAACTCTGTATTGTGTGTGAATTATGATTCAGTTGTGAGCTCTTTAACTTTTGAGCGTTTTGATGGAGAAACGTGAACAAATGAGTACAAAATATGTCAACTAGGTGAGGAACTTCAAAGCTTGATCTTGGTCTTTCCACCGCTGGAGACCGGTAACATTCACGGCGCATCTAGACTCGGCTGAATCAGACGGTAATGCTCTTAGACTCCCCTGAAACAATACTTGCAGGAACTCTTTTACCAGTGATCTGTTATGTCAATGTTTTCAGCCGTTATGAGTTATGCGAAACAGGTTTCCAATGCAAAAATGAATGATGTGAAACAAGTTTTTTTAATGAATTAGGTGAAAGAAGTTTCTGATACAAAAATGATTTCGTGGCACATGGTGTTACAAGTAGTGGGGACGGTTGGGCAATGGGATGAAAAATGATTTTGATAAGCTATTACATCGAATGATTGATGGAAATAGTCCTTCCAACCTGAAGAGGTTTGTATTGTTACATCCAAAGTTGGTGTAATTTTAAAATATCTTTTTAAAATGAGTATACTTAGTTTTCCTGGCCTTAAACTGACAAACGTTTTAAGTAGACAATTACAAATATTGAAACTGTGATTACTCAAAAAAGTTAACTGTTATTAAAATTCAGACATGTAGCTCTATATAAGATATTATATAGAAATTTAAGGTTCAGTTTAGTTTCTAAGGAGCAATATACACCAAGACTCTTGCTTCACCAAATATTTAGTTCTATTAACTATGCTTTTTTGTTTTGTTGATTTTAATGTTTGGTTATTTGTTTAGTAACATTATAAATACATTTTATCGTTTTCTTTATTGTGTTCTATGGGTATTTATGTCATTATGCCGTTAAAGTACCCGGCCTACGGACGGGTACTCCACTAGTTGACTTATTGCCAACACAAATCTCAACTAAAGAAATGTTTGAGAAGAGTCCCACATCATTAAAAACTAAATGAGTTCAACCTCAATTAAATAAAAAACCACCATATAAGAAAATATGTTGAAAGTTAGGACTACCCTCAAACAACGTTTTTTTAGTTGAGATTAGTGCTAGCCACTAGGTTAAATTTTAGATTTTCAAAATCAATTTTCCATACATATTTGACGGATGATTAAATAATTATTTTAAACCTTGCAATTGCTAGGGGATGGAGGGATCGAGGGAGTATGCATTACGAAATTTCTTGTCGTCGAAAAGAAATAGAATTAAAGTCAAACCCACTAATTTTCATTGTTGAATCCGTATATGAAAGAAATAATAGATTTTAATAATCACAACTATTTGTCATTGGAAATTAACAGTCTTAACTTTAAAACTAATCACCGATGGTCCTACCTTTTAACCTATTGGTCACCAACGAACATTTTCTAACTTCTAATCTAGTTAGTTTTTAGTGACGTGGACGTTGACGTAGCACAAGCCTGTGTTATCTGATGAGGTGGCTTGTGACACCCTCATCACCACCTCACCATCGCCATGGTCGTCGCTGCGCCCACCACCATCGCCATCAACCAGCACCACCACTCACTACCACCTCACATCCACCACAACCACTGCCATTATCATCACCTCACCTCCACCTTACCTCCTCCGCACCACCACCATATGTATTGCTTTATTAACTGTGCCACCACCATCACAGATGACGATGAGGCCTACTATGAGCATCAGGTCATGATTCAGGTCAGATCTAGATTTTTTTATGACAACTCTAGCGGCATGGTTACCAAATCCAGACAAATTGGTGGAAGCTGGTGGTGTATTTGAGCTCAGGCAGCGACGTCCTAGGGTCCTGGCCAGATGCGACTTTCCGACGAAAGTTCCGGTAGTGGTTTGGGCAGATAGTGGTGGGTGGACGGCTGTGTGTGGTACGGGGTACTCGGTTGTGGTTTGGGCAGGTGGTTTGTGGTGGTGGTGGGTGATGGCGAGTGGTGGTGGAGTTGAGGTGGTAGCGAGTGGTGGTGATGGCTGATGGCGGAGGTAGTGGGCGGCGGTGGCGGTGAGGTGGTGATACCTCATCAGATAGCATAGGCTCGTAGCGTCCACGTCATCAAAAAACTAATTGGGTTAGACCTCAGTTAGAAAATGTTCGTTGGTGGCCAATAAATTAAAAGGTTGGACTATCGGTGGTTATTTTTGAAATTATGACTGTTGCTGGCCAATAACAAATAGTTTGGATTATTAACTTTCATTTTTTCTATATGAAATTATAAATTCCCTATTTGTATACAAACATCCTTTAGTTAAGTTTCACTAAGTAACGAAAGTTGTATATAAACATCTTTAGTTAAGTTTCACTAAGTAACGACCATAAAAACTAAATTGAAACGGGTCCATCAGCTCCTCCATGAGGTTCACATGATCGCACCGTCCAAAAGTGACCGGCCAACGACAGCGCCCATGGCTAACTCGTTCATTCACCAGTCTACCTTGCTGTCCTTTGAATTCTCAAACGTCCATGGCCCATTATCTCAGTGTGTACACATTAGGGCAACCATATAAGAGGGTGATGACATTCATTGGTTCCTTCATGTTTGTAAACAACAAGAATCATAGCCCCAACTTCAAAACATTTTACCAACAAAGATATTATTCGGCTTCGTATACATACTTGTTTTAAGGGATTTGGGCCAGTTGATCCCACAACACAACTAGCCTGGTCCGCGAACGAGTGGGCTACTAGCGAGATTGGAAACCTCCTGGATTGGTTCGTTCTCATACAATCGGTTCGTAACATATACTCCTACAACCAGATTGACAGTATATAAAGATTAAAGAGGTTACTTGTTAATTGAAGTAACCACCAAACGAGGTTAAGTTTAGGTTGGCTTGGTGGATGAAACCATACGTAAGTTACATAAGGTTCTCAACTCCCTCCAAACTATGTTTGTAAACAAAAGCTGAATAATATGGATTTAAAGTAAAACTCCGCTTATGTTTTCATTTTTTTTAAAGGCTAATTGCTTTTCACGTGTAAACTATCCTTTCGGAGCTATTTAAAGGCCGACTACTCGACCACCGTTAGAAAGCGTAGCACACCCCTGCTGCGCATAAACCCCGTGAAATAGGTAAAACTGCGCCTCCCTTGGGCTCGAACCGGGTAAAACCCCGGGCCAAGCCTTCACCGAGATGGAAGAACCACTATGCTGTAGTGGAGGACCCCGGGCCAAGCCTTCCGCTTATGTTTTCCTATGACATCTTTCTTTTCGAAGGAAAATTCTTACAACTTTAAAAATAATATAATTATTTTGAAACTCGGAAATAAATAAAAGAATAAACTGCTAAAATTGTCCTTAAGGTTCGAGCACTTTTGCAGATCCGTCCAAAGAGGGTTTTTTTTAATCAACTAGACCACTCAGGTTTCACAAAAGTTGTCGGATCCATCTATTTCTCTAACATTGTTAAAAACTACGTTACATGACGAGTATTTTGGATGGATTTGACAAATGCCCAAATCTCAGGGACAATTTTGTCAGTTTACTCTTTTTAATATTAAGTTTTTTTATTAACAGGTCCTCATAACTTTTTTTAAATGGTTTTTTAATATATATATGTATTATTTAAAAAATTTTAAAATATTTTCTTATCATCAAACTATAGTTTTTATTACTGGCAAAACAATATTATATACTAAAACACATCATGTAACTATAACAACAGTAGTTTATAAACTATAAGACATAGTACAAAAGCATTAAGCATACATAGAGGTTATTCTAAAAGAACATGTAAGTGACTTAATACTATTTTGCAAGTTTGTTCTTGGACATGGTTAGTTTTTGCTTTCATATTTCTACCATCTGACAAGTCAGATTAAAAATATAAATTTGTTATGTTATTTGACTGAATGAGCATTATAAACGTATTTATAAGTGTTTTTAACCAGAAATGTTCTCTCTTTTAAAACAAATGATGTGTATGTTTTCGTAAATCATATTTATTCATTTTATTACTTATCTTATAACAAATGATGTGTATGTTTTCGTAAATCATATTTATTCATTTTATTACTTATCGCAATGTGTTGGACAATTATTTTATGCTTTATTTTCTTAGTATATCATATATATATATTTTTAAATACTAATAATATTAACGACAAATAGTTTATAACATCGCAATGAGGTGGTGGTGGAATGGTAAGGGAGAGACTTGGTGTTCTAAGAGACCCAAGTTCGATTCCTGCTCTCCCCACTATTTTCTCTGGCACCTGGTGATGATAGGAGACTAGGCGAATAGGTGGAGATCACTAGTTCGATCCTTGAACTGAGCGGGTTTTACCTCACTGCACTGTCGTGCCTTCTGGCGAGTGTTAACGGGCATCGGCCCTAGGTGAGGGTTTTCCCCGGTTCGGAGGCGGGTGTATCCCGATGTGGTGAATTTCACTAGTAGCCTATTTGGAGGATTCGTTAGCCGTTCAAAAAAAGTTTATAACATTGTAAATTTCATTTCTTTCATTACGGTTGAAATATGACGAAGGGAATAGTACCCTCCCCTTTAATTTTTCACTACATGTAACTTGTTTATTCATGTTTCTTTTACATTTGATGACTTTAGACCATGGTTAATGGTCAAGCCTTCTAACCTTTATAGATGTGAGATTATATGATACGTGACAAATACGTAAGAAATAATGGTTATGAGAGGTTATATAACTTAGCATGTATAAATGAAGTATATCAGATTAACATGTTCTTATAACTTCAAAAAACGATTTTTAAAGCAATATTTTTAAAACAGGAACTCTAAAAACATTAACATGATTTTAATCAAAACAAAAGCAAATCATGAAATAAGTATAACTAGTATTTTGACGTGCGTTGCGAGGGCTCAAAACTTACTCGGATTTATACCGACCAACGTAAAACACACATAAACTTATTTTATTTGCCCTGACTCATTATAGAGGAAAAAGTGTTTTTGAAGGTAAGGAATGGTACACTACGTTAACTTGGATTTATACCGAAACACACTAAAAAATAAGCATGTAAGAATAAAGAATTATTTTAAGTTAAAGTTTGATACCGCGCATTGTGGTTGCGTTGATACGTAAAGAAACTCGAGTTTATACTGCCTAGTGAAAATGTATTATATTTGACCCAACCCGTACATAATACATAAAAATAAAAGAAAACATATTATATTTAACCGACGTACATAAATATAAAATTTATGACAAAATATAGACCGACTGAAAACGTACATAAAAATAAGCACGTAAAACTCAAAGGGCCAAGATGACATTTTACAATGTTTTTAGATAACAGAGGAGGTGTAACTTGGGCTTGGGATTGTGCTTGTTTACTAAACGAGCTTGATTTTAGGCTATGGGTAGCTCGTTGAAGCTCGGCTTGTTAATGAGTTACCCAATCTCACTATCTAAATAGTGTCACTGTTAAAGATTTGCTTCTCTTAGAGATACTGGGTTCAAATTCAGACGATGAGACTTTTAATACTAAGGGCTGTTTGGTAACTTCTGAATGGTTAAGTGTGAACCAGTAAGAGGTCTGAACCATTAAGTGCTGAATCAGTAAGAGGTCGAACCATTAAGAGCCAGTATAATGCTTAACCGTTCAGAGGCAAATGTCTAACCAATTAAGATTAGAGGTCTTAACCATTTAGGCTCATATAAATGCTTAACCATTCAGAGGTTGCTCACGAAACAAACAGTCTGAGCCATTAAATGCTGAACCAGTAAGAGGTTTGAACCATTAAGAGCCTCATTAAAAGGTAAACAAACAGCCTCTAACTTGATGATATTAACATACTAACTATTAACCCAGTTAACGATATCCTAACCGTAAATCATTAAAAAAAAATAGTTCCCTTGCTACTCTTGAATTTAAAACAATCTGTAAATAATTATTACTCATAAAATATTTAATAATATTATATTATATTATATGCATAAATAAGTCATTTCCATAGTCTATTACATCACCAAACGGTTACTCTAAACACTTAAATTCCAATCATTTGATTACACGTGTCCTAAAAACACTTCCCGCCTTCTTGCATCTCCCCCAATATAAAGCCAGCTGTCTCACTGATTCAGTATTCAGTTCACAATTCTGTTACAAATCAACCTTCATAACCGTTTTCCAGTCATCTTCTCTCACCTGCAACAACAGTCAGTCCGCCATTGTTAGGTATTCAAAGCTCCATCATCTTCTCAACTTGTATGAAATCTACATCTCTTCATATCTTCTCAACCACGTAGTGTATATACAATTGATTGATGCTGTTTTACACTTTTAGTTGATTGCATGTTTACAATTGATTGATTGATGTTGTTTACACTTTTAGTTGTTTGCACCTTCATTGATATTATGTGTGTTAGGTATGCATTCTGAGATACCTGAAAGTGTTTGTTTAGAGTTTACGTAATTTGTTAGAAGTTCATTGATGTTAGATCTGCAGAGATACCTGAAATTGTTAGTTTAAAGTTTAACACAACTGTTAGCTTCTTTTAGGCTCTTTCTGTATATAATAATACCGGTGATTTTACTGTTTTTCGGAAATTGTTCGTTTAGAATTCAACACAACTTTTAGTTTCTTTAAGGCTCTTGAGTTCAGTTTAAGTTTGTTAGTTTAGTTTTACGATTGATCTATGGTATAAACATTCAACGGTAAGTCTAAAGAGTTTGATGATCTACGGTATAAACATTCGTTCTCGTATGTATTTTATAATTATTTAACGTTATGTTGTGTATTCCTTGTGTTTGATCTGCATTCGATTTGACACCGGCTAATTTTGACATGAGATATATGAACATAATATTACTCCTTATTAAATTAATATCAACGTTTAAAAGCCGGTAAATACTGTCCGGTAATATCGCTATTAATGGTATCGGATGTAAATTCGGTACGAAACTCGCCGATAAATTAGTGAAACTGTACAATAATTGTATCGGCGGTGAAATCTGGTATACCGGTTTGTACGGTAATATCGCTACTGACCAATGGTAATTTTATGGTTTGAAACTTTGGAATTTTGCCTTTTTTAATGGCCCATCCCAATTTTTAACCTTAAACCGTTTAGGAGACTAAAACGCCTTTCAATCTTCCCTCACGTAAAGCCCATTGATGAGCAATCAAAATTCAAGAGCATCATCACTTTATTTGTTATGATTGAGTTATCACTTTACCTCTCATGATTGAATTATTAAGTTGATGATGATTTTTACACTCGTTCGTATTTAATGTAACACATAATTTATTTATAATTTTTAGAAAAGATAGTAACACAATATGCTTATATAAATGATGTAGGAGTTTTGTTAATGGTTATGTAGTATGTTTAGTTTTGGAATATATTTTTTTTTTAATTTGTAATTTATGCATGTTTGGATTATTTTTTAGTTGATGTTGTAATTTATGGAATCATATAGTTAATTAGTCAACCCGGTTAAACCACCCGGTTCAACCATCTTTAAACCCAATTCAACATGATTTAAAAACCGGTTTTTAAAAGATCGATTAAGATCATCATTTCGTCCCCTCAGAAATCAACAAAAATTGCTTTATTACAATTTGATCCCATTTTTATTTGTTTTTTTCAGAAATGTTTAATAATCCAAGATTTTGACCAACGTTTTGACAGGTAAGGTGTTTGTTAGTCTTAGTTATTGCTACATTTGTTTTTTCTTTCCTCGCTTTTTCTCCATTCAAATATTATTTACCATGCTTCCTTTCGTAGGATAAATCTGTTCCTGGACGAAACTAACCTCAACTTAACCACCGTGAAGGGGGTTGTTCATGTATACCATAGTAAGTTTAATTACTATGTATTAAGATTTAAGATAATTATACTTTAAATGTAATAAAAAATTTATGTTTTTGGTTTATATTAAACAGCTAACATGGACGCCGAAGATGGTACCCTAGACAGAAGCGACTATTGGCAACCACTGGTAGAGTTTTTCATTTGTCTACAAGTGACATTAGTTAATGCTTTCTTTAACTTTTGATGCCATTTAACCCTTTTAACATAGATTCGAGCATTCACTTCAAATCCACCTCAAGACTTACCTCCTGAGAGGCGTGAGTGGATTATGTACCCACATAGGTACGGTAAATCCATGTTAGAACACAAATGTATAGTGGACAAAAATATTTTAATTATAAAAGTTCAAAATTTCTTTTTCAAGTTTTAATTTTAAGATTTTGGCATAAATATCCAACCACTTTACTTTATTCATAATACACATATTAATATAGAAAATAAAATAAAGTATAAATGGGTTAAACGGGTCACCCGCAAACCCGTAGGATTGAGACGAACCTGGACCATTTGCCAAATGGGTTTGTGGGTCCAACCCAAAACTGACCACCAAACATTTTTTTTTTCTAAATCCAAACCCTTGAATTTCATGTCAAGTTTGTGTCGTGTTTCGGGTTGTGTCACAAGTTTATACCCCTTTAGAATTACTTAAATTGATGAGTTGGTTTTGTTTAATTTCAGAGGTCTTAGATTTCTATCTATGATAGTTGCAATGGAATTGATGAACGAAGATGATGTCGAAATGGAAGAGTTATTCGGGTAAATGATTGAGTTGTTTATTTCCGATTTGGGATTTTGTCACTTGGGAAATATGTTTCAATTGATTTGTAATTATTTCAGGGGACTGGAGCCTTGTAGGTACTTTCACAGTTGTTCTGTTGTACAATTTAGAGAGGCTTTTAACATACGAATGACTGCTGAGGCTACACAGGTATATACCGGTTAATTCACCACTTATGTAATTTATAACTATAAATAATGTTTTAGGTAATATATCAATTGCTTTTTCAGGCTTGGAGAAATAGCACTAATAGCGATCTTTGGGAGACAATAGAAAGGAGAGTAGAAGAGGTATAATATATCTATTCTTATAAATATTAATTTATTTATAAAGAGGCTTTTGACTAGTTTTGACTTTACTTATATTAATATTCAATTCAGATTGTGACCCTCAAGATCAACACACTGAAACCTACATCTATCATCCTGACACTAACCGCGATGCCGATCCACTAAAGGCCCACCATAATGCCTTGTAAGTAGGGGTGGGGTGTTTATCTGTTGGGTTTATGATTTATTTGGTATTCGGACCGCTTTATTTTATTTTAAAATTTTATATCTATTTTATTCTAGGTGTGTTTCGTTTTTAATCAACTGAATATAATAAATTAATTAACTAATTTAAGTATCATAAATTTTATTATCTTCTAAACAAATACATATTTAATGTATAAATTTCATATTTGTGCCGGTAAAATGTTTACGTTGTTACTGCTGTATTACTTTTTCCTAATCTCTTATATTTGAGCTAATAGTATTCATATTTATGCCGGTAAAAAGTTTACATTGTTATTATTGTATTATTGTTTCTTAATCTTTAATATTTGAGCTAATAGTATTATTTTGTTATAGTAATTTATTCTTTTATAATTAGAAATGCATTTAGGTGCCTTCATAAAATTAAAAATAAAACGGAACCATGTTTTTTTCTAGAAAATAAAAATAAAACGACTGATAAACCATTTTTTTTCTTCATATTTTGAGGTTGATTTAGACAATTATTTATAAGGTATCAGTTAGTTAGTTGATTATTTAATTGCATTGTCATTTAAGTTTTCAAATTATGTAGTATCAAATACTAATGTTAATAGCCAGTAACAATATATATGGATATTGATAATGATAACAATATGTAACTTTCTATACTTTAACATTCATAAAATCATAATCGTTCAAATTATATTATAAATCAATATAATTTTAGAAAACCGAAATATTAGTGTATATATATACACACACTTAACAAATTTTTGATCCGCAAATTACATATGAAATTTAGTAACAAACATTTGAAAACCAATGTCCGGTGCTATCTTTATTTCCATTTAGACATGGTATGTAGTTCCAATCATATTTCTTGTATGGTGTTTAGATTTTACTATTAATATTAATATGTGGATTATTATTATTATTATTATTATTATTATTATTATTATTATTATTATTATGTGCATTATGATTGTTTTTATTTTAAAACTTGTATCTTTATAGATGGATTAAATGTTTTTATAATTCTAAACTTGGTAAACATCACACGTTTTGATCATACACGATACAAAATTTATTCGGATATTTGAAAAATGTCTTAAAATAGCGTTTTTTTTAATTTTTAAATCATAAGTACAAACTATTGATTTTTTCTTTATTCTAACTCATCTGTATAACCTACTTACCTAATATAAGCATGTTTTATTCATATGTTACAGGGATGCATTTTATTTCTTTCTCGTGGCCCCTAGAAGAAGTTTGATAATGCCATGCAGTTTTCGTACATTAGGTAAGTGATTTCAACTTAGGTGTACGTATAAAAGTAGCTTACAAAGTTAAGTTTTTCGTTGTTTCAGCTTTCTGGATATGGCCAACCTCAGAGATAAACGAGCAAGGAAGATGGCATCGAGACAAGCGGAATTGGAGGAGGCCCGGGCCAGGGGATTGTTGGAGGCCACCGTGGTTCAGGGTAGAGGCCGGGGTGGTGGTCGAAGGGGAGGACGAGAGGCCGGGGGGGTCCAGGGCCGTGGCCAAAGGGGAGGACGAGAGGGCAGGGGGGTCCGGGGCCGTGGCCGAGGCCAAAGGAGGGGATGACTTTGATAGCGATTGAAGGAAAGGATCGCTGCTGATTACTCTTGACTTTGATATCATAAATAAAGATTGGCTTGAAACTTGTATATATGCCAAATTGAACTTTAAGTGAAGATGTAGATGGTAATAGTTGGGGAATACTTTTCTTTCGAATGACATCAAAAGGTTAAGCAGAGCATCTAAATGGTAATAAACTAGTAATGGTTGTGCAGGGCATTTGGAAAGAATATTTAAAAAAAAAATAAGAACACCACGTATCATTGTATTTAGTTAGAGGTGCACAAACCGTTTTTATTTTTGAACCGAAACCAGGTCTTGGGTTTTGATCAAGTAGAGGTGGAACCGGTTCTGGGTCAGGTATTCCGGGTCGGGTTCCGAAAACCGGGATTTTTGTGCACCTCTATATTTAGTATTTTCTGTACTTTGATACACTTTGATTTTCTACAAACCAAACCGAGTAGTAAAATAGTGTGTGATAAACATCCTTCTATTTAATTTAAACTAGATACTGCCCGCCGCATTATACGGAAGTAATTACAAAATCGCATTCAACAACTTCTTCTGATTCGCGTTGTCTGTATTGTAAACCTAACAATGATATTTGGACCACGATCTTTACACATTAGCGTATCGACTCAAACACAAAATAAAATCAAGAGTTAACTGCCATTTTCGTCCCCGTGGTTTGTTTAATTTTGCCATTTAATTTTCATAAATGCACCATTTTCCTCCCCGACGTTCTGGAAACGTACCAATTTAAGTCCAAAAAGTTAACCCCAGTTAAAAACCTCGGTTTAATGAAGGGCAAAAACATTTGCAATTGGCCGGGTTCGAACCCGTGACCATTCGGTTGGAAAGAAACGAATTAACCAGAGTGCCAAAGCTCATTTTGTTACTAACTTCCATTCACTTTTGTCGGTTCAAACCTGGCCAACTGCAAGTGTTTTTGCTTTGGCACGCTGGTTAATTCGTTTCTTTCTATCAATGGTCACGGGTTCAAACCCGACCAACTGCAAGTGTTTTTCTCTTCATTAAACTGAGGTTTTTAACTAGGGTTAACTTTTTGGACTGAAATGGCATGTTTCCAGAATGTGGGGTAGGAAAATGACGCATTTTTGAAAATTGGACTGAGATGGCAAAAGTGAACAAACCACAGGGACGAAAATGGCAGTTAACTCTGAAATTAAAAACTAACTACGACCTACCCAGTTCGGCAAGCAACAACTTTGATACATATAATGGCAGAGATGACAGCAGCAGGACGTTCTATTCACCCAATGGAACTAAATAGACAAATAGTATAATACTTGATTAACTAAATCATATTTATAAAGATATCCTAATCCAAAAACAATGTTTCACTGTTGGATTCAATAGGATAAAAAGCAGCAACACAATGTTTTTGTGAGAACTCCTCAGACTCTTTTATATATTAATAACGAACAAAGCAAAACATCCAAATAATTACATAACCTAACTCATCTATTTATACTAAACTAATTACTTGCTAAACAAACTATCCTAAACCAATACCAACTCTAATACTTATTAACCAATTAATAAGATAACTAGATAAACATAATACTTTAAACTAATAATTATCTCTAACTATTTAATTGCTCATTCTATATCAAGATTAATCCTTTATTCACTCCCTTAATCTTGATATAGATACTTTACTCTTCAAAATAGTGACGGGTCATGTCTTCGGCCAAGTTTGCTTCTTCTTCCTTTTTCTTGACAATTATAACATAAATAAACCTTTTATCCCTTTGGTATCGTCCCCATCGACCACAACCACGACCTTTTCTACGATCACTTTGGCTAGACCATCCTCGTCCACAACACCTTACAACCAGACTCTTCATTCTTCTCTTGAACATCGGTTTTAGAGTCTTGTCCATCGGTATTCGAACTTTGACCATCAGTTTTTTAATAATACTTTACTTTGATCGTTATCACCCATCTCGCATTGCTCTCTGATTCGTTTCTCATAGTCTGTTGGGATTGAACCCTATGAAAGGAACAGATGATATAAAGCCAAATAACACTATCCGAGCTTTGGTTCAACTATCAAAGGTTACAACCTCTGATGTACTTACACTGCTTTCAATAAAGACTGCTCATCCTATCATCTGCCTTTACAAAGCTTCAAGGTCTGCAAGAGTTAACAGGGACAGAGGATAGTGATCAGAGTTTAGTCATTAGCTTAGTTAATCAATGTAACAGTGCCAAGCACTGATAGTTAGTATAAGCAGTGTTTAGAGTTAGTTAACATATTAGTTTCCTGTCACTATCAACCCTGACGTCATCAAAGATGCTCAGAGGTTAGATAGTTAGTATAAATAGGCAACTCATGTAACCTTTAAACTTGTCTCTTAAAAGATCAACTTTCGCATATCATCTTCTCTGCATTTTCTCATTACCAAACTGTAATTGCAAAGGTTGAGGGGAGTTTGTGAATCACATGCAAGTTAATCAACTTGAAAGCATGATGATGATGAAAACAAACGATCATTGCTTGTAGTAAAAGTTTTCCATCTTATTCCGCTACAAATCTCTTTTAATTCAATTATTTTCCATTTTTGAAACAAAAACTACAAGTAATTCAAACTCAGATCCTAACAATTGGTATCAGAGCTTGATTCATCAAATTCGATCTAACAATCGATTTGGTTCGAACAGATCAGCTCTCTTGCTAATCAGTTTGGTTGTTTTTAGCTTGATATTCAAAGTTTTATTAAGTTCAAAGTTTTTAACACAAAATTTGTGAAAAATCAACTGAAAATGTCTCAAAACACACAGGATACCAATTCTGGTTCCTTGTTCAAACCGCCGATGCTCAAAAGAAATGAATATTTCATTTGGCAACGACGGATGGGTCACATCCTTGCTCAGCAAAACACCGGTTGCTGGAGATCTGTTGCTTATGGACCTCACGTTTCAATGGTTCCAAGCACAGAGGATCTAACCAAGAAGTGCCAAAAAATCCTGAAAACTTTTTGGAGCAGGATTTCCAGAAAATTGAATTGGTAGCTAAGGAGTTTAGCATAGTTTGCTTCGGCCTTACCCAATGAAATTTTAGCTGGTCTACTCCATTGCAATAGTGCAAAGGAGTTATGGGATGCACTTAAGGATCAATTCGGTGGGACTGAGGAAGTGATATAAAGTAATAGAGAAGTTCTAAATCAGCAGTATGAAACGTTTGTCACTTGAAAGGAGAGTCTCTAACACAACAATTTGAACTTTACAGCTGTCTCATCAGTGAACTTAGACTGGTTAACGTGGTTTTTCCTAATTCGACTGTCAATAGTCGTTTCCTTAGATCGTTACCAGATAAGTGGGAGACGGTAGCTTATGTAACGCGAAAATCTGTTGGGTTTAAAGAAATGTCGTTGACACAACTTCATGGGATACTCCTCACTTATGAGAGAGAGTTAAACCAGAAAAAGAAGTTGCAAGACTCTGGCAAAATGACTGATGATTACTCATTGGGTAATACAGCTCTTTTTGGCCAAGAAGAGGGTTCAGGCAGAGTAAGGACCAAAGTTATGATCACTATATAGATATTACATCTGGTGGGAACTTTGGATCTGAACATATGCACCCAACTATGCTTTTACTACTAGTGGGGAAAGCCAAACCTCTGACAATCTATCCTTTGAGCTGAATGATTTACAACACACTGAACCTTCTGATCTTGAGGAAATGAATATTTGCATCAAATGGCCCTATTGAGTGTTAGGGCTAGTAAATTTTATAAGAGAACTGGTAGAAAATTCATAGGTTTGCATGGGGGGTTGAAGGTTGGGCTGGATAAATCAAAAGTCAAGTGTTATAAGTGTAATAGGCTATGACACTTTGCCAGAGAATGCAGGTCTCAAAGTTCTGGACCAATAGTGACTCATCCTGGCCCTAGACCTCAGCACACACAAAACACTGCTCATTATTCCCAATATGTCCCTGCTCAACATGTTCAAAACACTGCCCACTTTGCACATCCTGCTACCACTGTTCCGGTGCATTATGTTCAATCCACTGCTCCACAAATTCAATATGTTCAGGCACCATCTCATCCTCAAGTGCTTGTTTAACAAGCACCCATTGTTACACAACTTGCTCAAACCACTGCTAGTCCAGCAGAGATTGGTCAACAAAGTTTTTTCACACAAAGTTATGTTGACTGGAGCAGTTTGCCTGAGGATTTGACTGATGAAAACTTTGCTTTAATGGCCAAAAATGATGTTGAACAAGAATTTTGTTTAATGGCCTTAGAGACAATTGCTAAAGGTGTTGAATCTATGGAGATAGTGTCAAAATCTGATAAAGTTCAAGTTTGTGATGAAACAGTGGTTTCAAGTGAAGAAAGAGAAAATGCTGCTGATAAGGAAAAGAACTCTCCTACTGACCCATGAACACTGATGTGTGTGAAGATGAGTGTGATTGTGCTCTCATGGCTGCTACAAAGTATCACCTCAGATCCTTAACGATCTATGTTCTGAAAAATGCATCATTGCTTTTGCAAACATAAAAAAGGTGAATGAAAACCTGAGAAACAAAATTTTAGAAGATAACTTAATTTTGAAAAACTGATTAAAGAGTTAAAATCAAAGTTAAGTGAAAAAGATTCTGAAATGAATAGCCTAAGACATGAATCAAGCATAACCAAGGATCAACTCCAAACTATGATAGAAAAATACCAAGTTTGTAAAAAGGAGTTAGAAGAAACCCAAATCACTTGTGAAAAATGGGTTGAGTCCTGCAAAGGTTATGAAATTATGCTTGATGCTTCCGATCAAGAGCAACATCAAGTTTGGTGTAGGTTTTAGAGCCTATGACCAAAATGAGAAAAATGTTGTTGAAATTGTTTCTGAGTTGGTTGAAGTTGTCCCTACAAATTTGGCTGGTGAAGAGGTAAAAATCACAGATAAAGCTGGAAACAAAATTGTTTTGGAAAAACCAGAGGTTTCAACAAAAGATAAAGAAATTGAAAAATATCAGTTTAAACCAACCTGGTCAGATGAATGTGATATCTTAGAGAACTTTAAGCCAATGGACTTCACAACCACTGATGGTATTAAAGCCCCAAAAGCACTGGTGATCCCTATCAAAGATGTGCCAGCAGAGGTTACAACCACTGCTGAGAAAAAGTCTGATAGGAAAAGAAGAGTAAAGATTAAAAACTTGTTTTGTGAATTTTGTGAAAAAAGAAATCATGTGGCTGCAGATTGTTTTCTTTTAAAAGCCTTTGACATTAACAAAACTTGTGTTATAAAAAACTCTTCAAAATGCACCATCTGCAGCAAAACAAATCACTCAACTCAACAGTGTGCCTATCTCAAAAACTATGAACAAAAGGTAAAAGAGATCAAGGAAAAAGCACTTGAAAGAGAAAGTTCAAGTTCTGTTGGAAATAAATCCAAGCAGAGTTTTGAACCAATTGAAACAGCTGTTACAAAAGCCTTAAACAAAACCTCTGTTCAAAGAGAGGTGCAAGTGACAGATGCCCCACCTTCAAACTCATTTCTAAGAGGGTATGGCCAACCTACTTATAAAAGGTTCCTCATGCTTATGAAGGTTACAAAAAGCCTTCAAAGCAAAGAGTAAACAGGCACCCTTATGGATACAATCATCTGATAGGAAATGGTCAAGAGCAGATGTTACAAGAAAATTTCAAAACCACTGACCATTGTCCTAGACTTGAGGCTGGACCATCTGTGACCCAATCCAAAGCCATTTTGGCTTTGCAGACCAATCTTAACTGATCTATTTACTTAAATATGCAGGGACCCTCTACTTGCCTTGATAGCTTATGGTATGTAGATAGTGGAGGTTCCAGGCACATGAGAGGATGTAGAGCCCTTCTCAAGGACTTCATGGCTCATGGGGGGGGGGATATATCTTTTGGTAATAACTCAAAGAGAAAGGTTTTAGGGTCTGGGTCGGTTCTGGCTGGTAAACTCAAGTTTGAAAATGTGAATTTGATTGACAATCTGAAATTTAACTGAGTGTCTCACAAATGAGTGACAGAGGATATGGATCCTTCTTCACTAAGAAAACTTGTGAAATTGTGGGACCAGATGTTGTTAAAAGGATTGATCAAATCATTGCTGAGAGCAAAGCACAACTCACTGCACACAGAAGTGGGAATGTGTATGTGGTAGATATGCTAAAAGATAATCCTATGTCTGGGACATGTCTATTCTCAGTTGCTTCTAGCAAAGAGACTGAGTTATGGCATAGAAGACTTGGACACACAAATCTTAAAACTATCACCACACTCTCAAAACAAAGTCTTGTAAGAGGTTTGCCTCACAAGCAATTTTCCTGGATGAACATTGTGTTTCCTGTTTAAAGGCAAACAACATAAAAGTTCTTTCGAATCAATTGAAGAGTCCAAAACAAGCCAGTGTTTACAACTGTTGCACATGGACTTGTTTGGCCCAGTGCAAATCATGAGCTTAAAACACAAAAGGTATTGCCTAGTGATAGGTGATGATTTCTCTAGGTTTACATGGACTTTCTTTCTTCATTCTAAGGATGAAATGCAAGCACTTTGCAAAACTTTGTCAACAAGTAGAAAAGCAATTTGATCTTCCAGTGAAAATTTTAGAAGTGACAATGGAACAGAGTTTAAAAATAGGGAGTTGGATGCTTTTTGTGAGTCAAAAGGAATTGTTAGACAATATAGCATTCCAAGAACTCCAGGGCAAAATGGGGTGGTTGAAAGGAAAAACAAAACCTTAATTGAATCAGCAAGAACTATGCTAGTAGATTCTGGTTTACCCTTGTCCTTTTGGGCAGAGGCTGTAAACACTGCATGCTATGTTCAAAACAGAGTTTTGATTAACCCAGGCATCAAAAGACTGCCTATGAGATTTTGTATAAAATCAAACCTCTGATTTCATATTTTAAAGTTTTTGGCTGTCCATGCTTCATTTTGAACTTAAAAGATTCTATATCTAAGTTTGCATCCAAAATTGATTGTGGTTATTTTCTAGGATACTCAACCACTGCCAAAGCCTACAGAGTTTTTAACTCTAGGACAAAGTGTGTTAAAGAAACTTTGAATGTGAAGTTCAATGAACTATCATCACTGAAAATCCCAGCAAATCCTGCAGAGCTTTTTGATTTAGATAAATTCACATTTGTTGATGTTTCTATCAAGCTAGAAATGCAGGTACACCACAATCATCTGAAGAAGATCAAGATCAAGGATATGACTGTGTGCTTCCATAAACAAAAGTCTATTCTTCAAACAGAGAATCAAGTGCTACAAGCTCTTGTGTAAACTCTGCCACTTCTGGGTCAACAGTGGTTGATCCTCAAACCTCTGCCAGTTCACAAAATCAAACATCTGTTGATAAAAGTCCTACATCTGGGCACCAAAATTCATTAGAATGTTACCTCTATACCCCCAATACCACCACCACCATTCTCATCAGTGGCTGATACTTCAAATTCACCAGCAGAGTTAGCTCAGATGATACACATTTGCAGCCATCACCTCAAAATGCTATTGTTCCATACCAAGGTGATTTGATTTATCTCAAAAGCCATCCATCAGATCAAGTTATTGGCAACATCAAATATGGGGTGCTCACACGAAGCCAATCCCAAAATATTTGTCTTTTTGCTGGTTTTCTATCACTCATACAACCAACCAAGTACCAAGAGGCACTGAAAGACAACAGCTGGGTAGAAGCCATGCAAGAAGAACTCCTTCAGTTCAAAAGACAACAAGTTTGGGAGCTTGTGCCACTGCCAAAAGATGTAAGTCCAATTGGCACAAAGTGGGTCTTCAAGAACAAAACTGATGAAAGGGGTATTGTTGTCAAAAACAAAGCAAGGCTCGTGGTTCAAGGATACAGACAGGAAGAAGGTATAGACTATGATGAGACTTTTGCTCCTGTAGCAAGGTTGGAAGCTATTCGCCTGTTCTTAGCTTTTGCTGCTAACCACAACATAAAAGTGTTTCAAATGGATATAAAGAGTGCATTTTTGTATGGAAAAATCAAAGAAGAGGTGTATGTCTGTCAACCTCCAGGTTTTGAAGATGCATTCCATCCTAATCATGTCTACAAGCTCAACAAAGCATTGTATGGCTTGAAACAAGCACCAAGAGCCTGGTATGAAACTCTATCCACTTTTTTCTTATCTATAGGGTTTACTAAAGGCAAAATAGATAAAACCCTGTTTTTAAAATGGAAAGGAAAAGATTTGATGCTTGTCCAAATTTATGTGGATGACATCATTTTTGGTTCCACAAGCACTGCTATGTGTGAAGAGTTTCGAAAACTCATGGCAGCAGAGTTTGAGATGAGTGCAATGGGTGAGCTCCAATGTTTTCTTGGTCTTCAAGTTAAACAATTGCACAATGGTACATTTATCCATCAAAACAAGTATGTGAAAGAACTGCTTCACAAGTTTGATATGGATGATTGTAAACAATGTAGCACTCCCATGGAAACCTCCAAGATAGTCATCATTGATGATAAAGATGACCTTGTTGGTCAAACTCTTTATAGAAGCATGATTGGGTCTTTATTGTACCTAACTGCATCCAGGCCAGACATCATGTTTGCAACATGTGTTTGTGCCAGATCACAGACATTACCTAGAAAGTCTGACCTTATTGCTATAAAAAGGATATCCAGATACATAAAAGGTGCTCCCACACTTGGTATCTGGTATCCAGCTAATGAGAATATTGAGCTTTCAGGTTTTTCAGATAGTGATTTTGCTGGGTGTAAAACTACAAGGAAGTCCACATTAGAGGATGTCAATTCCTAGGTGATTGTCTAGTGTCTTGGCAAAGCAAAAAGCAGGTTGCAGTTTCAACATCCACTGCTGAGGCAGAGTATATTGCTGCTGCTAGCTGCACTGCTCAACTCTTGTGGCTTCAAAACCAGTTGCTGGATTTTGGTATCACTCCACTAAAGACTCCACTCAAATTGGACAGTCAAGCTGCTGAAAATATCATTAAAAATCCAGTTTCTCATTCAACTACAAAGCACATTGACATCAGACATCACTTTGTGAGAGATTGCTATGAAAAAGGTTTGATTTCTTTGCATCATATCCATACTTAGAACGATGGGCAGATGTTTTAACCAAGGCATTGGATACATCTACCTTTGAAAAATTGATCTCAAGGCTTGGTATGCTAAACATGGATTAAAAAAAGTTTTCTTGTAAATCCATGTGTACATAGCATCAAAATGTTTTCAGAAATTCAAAAAATCCTTAAAAATAGTTTAAAATTGAAAATTTTCAATAAATCTTTAAAAGTCTGATCACAACATCTGTTTGCTCAAAACCTCTGATAGGCTTTAAAATCTTATCCACTAATAACGTGTATCCTCTGACTTCTATTTTTCCACCTCTTCAAAACCACTGATGGCTATCCTCTGATAGTGTTAACAAAATCAGTATTGTCCAACCTCTGTCCTAAAACAGTGGTTTCCACATCAACGGTTACTTTTCTCCTCAGAGGTTACATGTGGCCAGATGTTAGCCATCAGATCTTGCAACAGATGCCACATCATGTTCACTTTTTTCAAAATCCCATAAAACCCCTGTTTTATCTCACCAGTGGTTACCCTAAACTGTGCCGATTTCAAAATCTCAAAACGTTTTTCTCTCAAACACCATGGCTCCCAAATCAAAATCTTCAAAATCCAAAGCAGAATCGCAACAAGAACCTCCACCTTTCACTCTCATAATCAAAACCCCACACAATTACACTGCCATACTTGAAGAAAACGACGCAAATACTGCTATCATCCAATGATTCGAATTTTGCGAAAGTCTAAATTCTTGCACATGTTAACCGTCAAAGCCCCCATTTACATTGATGCTCTTCGTGATTTCTGGAAAAATGCAAAGGTTCACTCATCTGCTGATGGTGTTCCTTATACAATAATTTCAAGAGTAGGGGGAGTGTTGATGCAAATTAGCCCCCAATCGATCTCTCAAGTTTTCAAGTTAAATGACATACAACACATGTGTCATTTCCCATTAATGAGATCCAAGCAGAGTTTCTAGAAAGGGGTTATATCGGCCAGATGAAAGGTATGACCATTTTTAAACCTAACTTTCCTGCTGAGATGAGATTTTTCTTTCACACAATTCTTACTTGTCTCTCAGCAAAATCCACTGCTTTCAATGAAATTCCATTGAACATGCAATATCTGGGGTATGCAATTTTAATTGACACCGATTTAAACTACTCCCAGATACTGTTCAATGATCTTGTGAATAATTTTAAAAATATTGAAAAAAGAAAAGCTTTTTTGATGCATCCATGGTTCTTGAGTGTTTACTTACAGGATCAAATTAAAGGTCCTGAAAGTAAAATTGGCGCTGTGGTTAATCCAGGCCGCCTTAATCATGAAACTTTCACCAGAATAACAAACCAAGATAAAGTTGAGAAAACACAAGTAGAGGAGGATGAGCAAGTTTTACCAGAACAAAATGTTCAAACTCAACCTCTTGCTACTAAGCCCACTGCTCTTGGTGATCAGGGCAACACAACCGCTGCCCTAAACCCACACCAAAAATTTCCAAAAAGAAAACCAAAAAAACTTCCAAAAAGCCCACCAACCCAAAAAAGGTCCTCTGGAAGATGAGATCCCAGAGGTTAACCCTGTGACAACACCAAAGTCACAAACCACTGCTGCTACTTCTTCACAGCAGATGGTTCAAATATCTCCCTCCGGCTTTGAAACTCCTCCATTCTTCCTCATAACAGGAAAAGGTTGTAGACACAGGGACACCAAATTATGAAGCTCTAGATCCACTTAGGTCTATCTTCCACAGCCCCTCTCCAGGGCACTGTCGCTTTCTACTCAACCACCTTCACCAATACCTTCACTTCCACCCAAATTGTACCATTGCTGAATGCAATTGAATTACTTCAGACACAAACCAACACTTCTCAACAACTTATTACTGAGAATATACTTCATCTAGTGGCTGGGTCTGATTCTTTATTCATTGCTAGCCCATCAGCAAATGAAGAGGCTACATCCCTTGGTTACATGTAACCCTTGGTGATAGTTCAACACAAGCAGCCACTACAATTGCTGAACTCCCTAGTTCTCAGTTGGACAGTGGTTTCATTAATAAGACTTGGTTGAAGGTAACCACTGCTGAGGCAACAACTGTTACCTCTATTGTGGGTAGTCCCCAGTACCAAGACAAAGAGGCATCTATGTTTGAAGCTGGTCCTAAAACCACTGCTCATGATAACATAGATATAACTACCACCACTGGTAGGAGTTCAGATGATCCTATTAAATTAGGTGATGATCTAAAATACCAGGATTTGATGGAGAGAGTGACCAGAATAGAAAACTCTGTTGGTGAAATCAAAGATTTACTAAAGCAGATGATAGCTACAAAAAGTCAACCCTCTGTTCTATCCACTGCTGATCTCAAAGAAGCTCTTAACCCTCTGTTTCAACATCAACAACATTATTTGGATTTACAACACAAGCACCAGATGAATGATGTTAGAAACATGTTTGAATCAAGGTATCACGATACTGCAGCAGACATTAAAGCCATCAAAGCACATATACTCACAACCACTGGCCATGCACCTCCAACGGTTATATTTATTACAACAGATGAAGCCAAAAAGGGGGAGAAACCTTTGGGTCCAAAGAAGCTAACAATAGATGACGATAAGGCCAGACCTACATTGAACATTCCAAGGCCTGATGGTTCAAAGAAGAAATATTTAACTGAAGAAATTATGGCCAAGGCAAGGGCTAGTCACAAGAAGAATGTGATTGAGGAGAGCAGAGTGTTGGTTGAGAAAAAGATTGATCAACAAAAAGAAAAAGGAGAGGTTGGTACTTCATCAAAAAGAGCTCCTGCTAGAAAAGCCAGGAAACCAACATCCACACCTCCTAAAACTAAGCCTGAAATCAATCCAACCATGAAAACCTCTGCCTCTCAAAAACCTATCACATCTTCAAAACCACAACCCACATCCACACAAGCAGATGTTACCGCAACTGTTGCGTCAACATCTGTTGATACAACAGAGGTTGCAACAGATGCAACTCCATCTACTGCCATGATCACATTTCCCAATCAACTCAACCATTATCCACACCACCAAAAATCCCACAACCACCATCACCTACTTTAAGGTTTAAAAGGAGGAAAATCACAAAAGTGATAAATGATGATGAGATCTCTGCACCTCTTCCACTATCATAAACACCAGTGATCCCCACATCAGTGATAAATGATGACCAGCAAATGTTGATGCCTATCTAGAATTGAAAAAGAAGCAAGCAGAGGATATTGCCAAAAGAGAATCAGCTGGTAAAAATGATAGAGAGATACAGATTATCATGTCCTTTCAACTGAGTAAAGTCACCATTCTACAAAATTTTGTCAAGGATCTGAGCAACCAGTTGTCAGTAAGGGAAGATAAGTTGCTCAAGAGTGAACTCATTGAGTATATCATGGAAAAGAAGATGTATAAGGCAACAAGGCCACAGTTCAGGGATTGGAGCACAGATGAACTAAGGGAGGAAATCAACAGAATGCAATAAATGTTAAAAGACCCTCTTAAAAAGCCAACTCCTCCCAACTGGGATTTATACAAGAAAGATATCACTGAAAATGCCTTGAAGTTGAAGAGAATGAAGCAAGAACTGATTCAAAATCATTATGGTTCCAAAAACCAAGTGATGAGATGGGGTGAAGTGAGGGTGATAGACACCTACAAAAGTTTGGAAGAGAGAAGGAAAAATGATCCATCCATGCCTCCCAAGCCTGACTATTCAAAAGAAGATGCTATCCTCAGATCTCAACTCTATAAAAAGTCCAGCTCAATATCTGCCCACTCCGCACTTGCCCTGCAACACAGGAAAAAACAAGGGGAGATGAATGAAAAGACTGACAAAGAGTTTGAGGATACATTTATCAAAGAGAGATTTAGAATATGATTGATTATCACACAGATGATACAAGTGCCAAGCTGGCTAAAGATTTATCAAAGATGGCTCATTTACAAACCTCTGAAATAAAAGCTCCTTCAAGAAAACCATCAGACCCAAAAATTCTAAAATGGAAGGTCGACAAAGACACCCATGAATTGACATTGCTCAAGTCTGATGGTGCAACCACTAAACTATCCATGGAAGATGCTTATGAGCTTACAGTAGAAGACTTTCAAGAACTACTATGTTTAGAGCTGGTGAAGGATGCTGATGACATGGAATCTCTTAACTTTGAATTTCAATTCAAAGGTCAAATAAGAGATTTCCTTCTGAGGAATAAAAACCAAGAATAAAGTGTTTTTGGCATCATCTGTTCCAGGGGGAGATTGTTGGGATTGAACTCTATGAAAGGAACAGATGATATAAAGCCAAATAACACTATCCGAGCTTTGGTTCAACTATCAGAGGTTACAACCTCTGATGTACTTACACTACTTTCCATAAAGACTGCTCATCCTATCACCTGCCTTCACAAAGCTTCAAGGTCTGCCAAAGTTAACAAGGGACAGAGGATAGTGATCAGAGTTTAGTCATTAGCTTAGTTAATAAATGTAACAGTGCCAAGCACTGATAGTTAGTATAAGCAGTGTTTAGAGTTAGTTACATATTAGTTTCCTGTCACTATCAACCCTGACGTCATCAAAGATGCTCAGAGGTTAGATAGTTAGTATAAATAGGCAACTCATGTAACCTTTAAACTTGTCTCTTAAAAGATCAACTTTCGCATATCATATTCTCTGTATTTTCTCATTACCAAACTGTAATTGCAAAGGCTGAGGGGGAGTTTGTGAATCACATGCAAGTTAATCAACTTGAAAGCATGATGATGATGAAAACAAACGACCATTGCTTATAGTAAAAGTTTTCCATCTTATTCCGTGTAAATCTCTTTTAATTCAATCATTTTCCATTTTTGAAACAAAGACTACAAGTAATTCAAACTCAGATCCTAACATATTCCTTCAACCTGCCTATTGCTTCTTCAAATGGCATGCTCTCTGTTAGGGCATAGGTTTTAGATACTATGAATTATGGATCCTCAAGTGATTATATGGATCAGTTAACCTTAATGGATGACACAGGAACCCGGAGGATCAAGGATTCTCAATGTTATCTATAATTTCTAACAATTGTTCTATGTTATTATCTATGATTGCATGCAGGTAATGGACAACATGGACTTGGTCTTTGCTAGAATCTCGTCAAATATGCTTCGTACAGAGCACGTGCCTGATGAAGGATATCCGTTATAGAGAACATGGGAGGACTTGCACAATTTTCGGATAGTTTGTTATCTAGATATTTTCTAATTTTATAAGGGATGATGAGCTCATTTAGAGCACACACTCGCACAACTGATTACTTTCGAATACTCTCTATAACACTATAGCCATTACTTGTATTGAGCTTCATTATCTTCGAAAGTTGTAACCTTTATTATTCAATATAGTAGATAGTGATAGTTTTCACTATCTGAGGTTTTTATGCCGGCGGTCTACTAGTGATCAAGGGCTTTTCCTCATATAAATTTCGGTGTTTATCATTAATTATATTTTCTAATTTTTTTTGTACAATCGTTCAACACATCAAGCACTCTACCTCACAATCAAAGTTTGGTTACATTATCCTTAATCAGATTTTTGACCAAAACAGTTTGGCGCCCACCGTGGGGCAATTGGTGCTTCAATTCTAAAAAAAATTGTTCATTTCATTTGCTTCTGTTCATTTCCACCAACCACATGGCTTCTTTGGGAAAATCTGCTTCAAGTGCCATGCCGGCGGTTACCTCATCTCAGACTAGTGCATCGTTGTCTCCTATTCCCCATGCATACCAGAAGAGTGCTGAGAATCCTTAGAAGAAAACTACATCTGTTTACACAGAATCGAAAACCTCTACTGTTTCTTCGTCAACAACTACTAACAGTGATGTTTCTACTTTGATTTTGCAGATGAAGAACTACATGGAGCAGCAGGACAAAACCAACCAAATGATCATCAAGGAAATTGATGAAATCAAGAAGCATAAAAGATCAGTGGAGGATCATTCCCCATTGATGCCCAGGTCGTTGGATTTTGCTACTCCATCATCAACGGTCCAACACTCCAAGGATCCGGGATCCAGATTCAAGGATCCTCCAACCATCAACAAGGATCACTGGGGATGACACAGGCTCAAGGATTCTCATCTCAAATTCAAGGATCCTACTTCCAACCTCAAGGATCATCCATCCTTCAATGAGGATCACTGGGAATCACGGAACCTAAAGGATTCTTTTATGAACCCGAAGGGTTACAAAGGGATGTATCAGTCCAGAGGATTCTATGCTCCATACCAAGGATCCTCATCTCAATTTCAAGGATCTAACTTGTTCCAGGATCAATGATCCTTAGGGAGACAGTCATGGAGGAGCTCCAAACTTCATGAAGGGGACTTCATCCCCATGCAGACCATCGCTTCTTCTGGCCCCGCTATTACAGCAGACATACCTTGTCCTAGACAAACCTCTGGGATGCCAGTTCCAAACCAACCAGGAGGTAACAACTTCAATACGTCTTTCGATACTACCTTACTTATATGCAGGATGCAGGTATCAGCCAAGCTATGGCTAAGGAGTTACAAAAACTCAAGGATATGATATCCAGCGCTTCCAGAGTGGTCAAACCCGTTTTTGAGATCCCGGATGGCAGCCATAGGATATCTCGTTTTTGCGCCTCAGATAAGCGATGCCGAGATAACAAAGCGTTTCCAGACTCCAAGTATGAAGCTCTATGATGGTACGACTGATCCGAAGGAACGTATAGCACAATACCGGGAAAGAATGGAGATCAACCCCATTCCAGAAAGGTTAAAGGAAGCTTGTCTTTGCAAGGGCTTCGGATCCACACTCACTGGATCAACACTCAAATGGCTGCTAAGTCTTCCTCCTTACTCAATTACTTCATTTTCTCATTTAGTTAATTTGTTCAATAATCAATTCTCGTGTAGTAGAACCTTTGAATGATTAACTAGTGATTTGTATAGGATAACCCAAGGCCGTGATGAATCATTAGGAGACTATATCACTAAATTTAGTAGAGAATCCTTAGAAATCCCTGATTTAGATATTGCTATTGTTGTGGAGGCATTCAAAATGGGATTGCTCAAGGATTCCTCCTTTTATGATGACCTTGTTATGACAACTTGCAGGAATCTAGACGAAGTAAGGAACATGGCCTTAAGGTTCATCCGTTTAGAGATGACAAAAGGATCCAGGAAAGACTGTCAGGATCCTCAAAGCAGGAAAAACAATGATCATTCTTCAAGATTAACCGAATCCAAGCAATACTCTAGGCATGACAACCAGAATGTGCATGCAGTTGAACAAGAGGAAGACGATGAGGATTATCCTCCTATTTCTGAATATTGTTTTTCAGCTGATAACAATGAACTAATCCTTGCTATGCAGAATTTAGGTGACAAAGCTAGGTGGCCGTGAAAGAATGAGAAGCCCACAACCAACAAGGATAAGTCCAAATGGTATGCTTATCATGAGGATTTCGGCCACCTCACTGATGAATGTATAGCCTTGAGGAAGGAAATTGGTTATCTTCTCAGCAAGGGGTACCTGAAGGAGTTGCTTGGAAGGAAACGATCAAGGACCAGGATCCTGAGAAAGTTCCTGAAAGAGCTCCTCCTTCACCGGCTGGTGCCCAGATCATTAATTTCATCTCCGGAGGCTCTGATTTATGTGGAACCTCGTTTTCGACAGCAAAGAGACATGCCAAGGAAACGAAGATGGAAAATGGAGAAAGACCAATTCGGACATCTACTTAACTCAGCAAAAAGTGATATCCTTTGATGTAGGATGATCGTGTAGACACACAAGATCCTCATCACGACGGTTTAATATTACTTTGTTTATTTCTAACCATTTTGTTCCAGGAACCTCATTGACGGAGGAAGTTTAGTGAACATAATCCAGTTGGTGCTCGTGGGATTCAGTGGAGAAACAAAGAATACATTGGGGGACATCAAACTCCCAATTTACATAGAGGGAGTGAATTCTATTCAAAAGTTCTATGTAATAGACTACTTATCTTGTTGTAATGTTATTCTTGGCAGGCCATGGATACATGATGTGAAGGCAGACCCCTCAACGTATCACAATGTGTCAAGCTACCAACCCCATGGGGAGTGGTCAAGATAGAGAGTGATCAACAGGAAGCCAAAAACTGCTACACGTCCTCAATGAAGCCAGCTTCAAAGCCTAGGGAAGCATAGCAATTAAAGTACCCTCCGAGAGACGTCATGGAGGCTAGAGAACAAGACGTCAAGGATATTTTGCTAGATCCTGAGGATAGCATTGAAAAGGATTTAATATCCTTCCTGAAGAGAAGGAAGTCTACCTTTGCTTGGAATCATGAAGACATGACACGTATTTCAAAAGATGTTATTACTCACAAGCTTGGTATC
This sequence comes from Scalesia atractyloides, assembly GCA_947069175.1. NCBI lineage: Eukaryota > Viridiplantae > Streptophyta > Magnoliopsida > Asterales > Asteraceae > Scalesia > Scalesia atractyloides. Next base: position 20,900,855 of record CAMTDV010001634.1, read on the forward strand.
GATAAGTCTTTCAGGCCAATACATCAAAAAGGAGAAAATTTCTCCCGAGAGAAATGCCATCATCCAAGAGGAGGTGGACAAGTTAGGCAGGTATGATTAGAGAGGTCAAGTATCCGAGATGGTTAGACAATGTAGTAGTTGTTCAAAAGAAAAATGGAAAGTGGAGGGTATGCGTTGATTTTACTAATTTAAACAAGGCATGTCCCAAGGATCCTTTCCCGTTAGAACATTGACTCCATGGTGGATGCTACGGTGGGTCATGAGTTGTTAACTTTTATGGATGCTTCTTGGATTTCAGCAAATTCAGATGTAACCATCTGATCAAGAGGATACAGTGTTCATGACACCCACCGGCATATATTGCTATATTTCTATGCCCTTTGGTTTAAGAAATGTAGGTGCTACATACCAAAGGCTGGTGAATATGATGTTCAAAGAGCAGCTTGGACACACAATGGAAGTATACATAGACGATGTGGTGGTGAAAGCCCAAAGAGCAGAGGATCACCTGAAGGATCTTGAAGTAGCATTCAACATCCTCGACCAATACAACATGAAGTTGAATCCATCCAAGTGCCACTTTGGAGTTAAAGCTGGAAAATTCTTAGGATATATGGTGACCAAGAGAGGGATCGAGGCAAGTCAGAGAAGATCAAGGCCATTGTGAACATCAAATCTCCTGCAATGCCAAGGATGTGCAAAGATTGACAGGAAGAATTGCAGCTTTGAACAGATTCATCTCAAAATCCTCAGAAAATGCAAGGATTTTTATGATATTCTGAGGAAGAATAAGAAGTTTGAATGGACCGAGAAGCATGAAGTGCTCTACAAGCCTTCAAGGATTACTTATCCTCTGCACCAACTTTGATGAAACCAGAAGACGGAGAACCATTATCCTTATACCTAGTATCTTAGGTAAAGCGGTAAGTGCGGTCCTAGTTAAGGATCATGAAGGCCAGCAACATCCAGTATACTATGTAAGTAAAAGTCTACTTGATGCTGAGGCCAAGTATTCTCATTTAGAGAAACTAATTCTTGCTTTAATTATGGCTTCTACTAAACTTAGACATTATTTTGAAACTCACACTATGATTGTTAAGACTAACTTTCCTATTTAGAATGTTCTCAGGAAACCTGAGATGTTAGGTAGGTTCGCAAAATGGGCAGTTAAACTTAGTGCATATGACATTAAGTATGAGCCCAGGACTGCCATTAAGTCTCAGGCTTTAGCTGACTTTGTGGCTATTTTAGTAGTGATCTATAAAGGGAAGCTGAATTGGAAGTGCAACAACTTGAGGAGACCAAAGATCCTTGGACACTCTTCACATATGGAGCTTCAAATGTCAAGGGAACTGGACTAGGCATACTACTAAAATCGCCACAGGGGGACATTATACCCCAATCTATTGCATGTGAGTTCCAAACTACTAACAATGAGGCTGAGTATGGGCCTTGACAGCAGGTTTGCAATTAGGTAAGAATACGAGGATCAGGTACCTCCGAGTACTTGTAGATTCCTTGTTAATTACTAATCATCATAACGGTTCCTACGTTGTTAAAGTTGAAAAACTAATCAAATATTTGGAGATAGTCAGGAAACTGGCAGATTCTTTGCTTTTTTCAGTTTAACACAGGTACCTAGGGAAGAAAATGCAGAAGATGATGCTTTAGCTAACCTTGGATCATCACTAAAGATGCTAGAGGATGTAAGATACCTAGTTATCCATGTTCTAACTCCCGCAATTGAGGAAAACGAAGCAACGGAGATAGTGGAAGATGCTGCAATTATACCTGGTGATGAAGTGCAGTCAAATCTAGGATCATGGATCCTTCCAATTGTGAGATATATTAAGAATGGAGAAATTCCCACTGGGGAAAATCCCAGAACCTTCAAGATTAAGGTATCCCAATTCACTATAATTAATAACATGCTATATAAAAGATCTCTCGCAGGTCCCTATCTGCGGTGCATCGAGGATCCTGAGATCCAAGAGGTCTTGAAGGATTTTCATGAAGGAGACTGTGAAAATCACACTGGGGGCAGAGCACTATTTACAAGGATCCTTAGAATAGGATATTACTGGCCTACAATGAAGAAGGATGTTGTCGAATACGCAAGGAAATGTGATGCTTGCCAAAGACATAATAACATTCTTCACCATCCGCAGATGCTCTACATCCTATATCCTCTTCCTGGCCATTCATGAGATGTGGAATGGATATAGTGGGTAGGCTTCCCAAGGCACCAGGAGGAAATGTGTTCATGCTAGCTATGACAGACTATTTCTCTAAGTGGATAGAAGCAGAAGCCTTTGCCCAAGTCAGAAAAAAGGAAGTCATATCCTTTACTAAAAGAAATATCATTACTAGATTTGGAATTCTTTCCGAAATTGTTTGTGATAACGGATCCCAGTTTATTGGGAATCGTACTACTAACTTTTGTGACAGCTGGTGGATTAGGATGATAACATCAACTCCAGTCCACCCACAAGCTAATGGTCAGGTAGAATCATCCAACAAGATCATCATCAACAACTTGAAGAAAAAGCTTGGATCCAAGAAAGGAAATGGGCTGAAGAGTTACTATATGTCTTATGAGTATATAGAACAACCCCTAAGAATGCTACGGGTCAAACTCCTTTCTCCCTAGTCTTTGGAGCTAAAGCAGTGATCCCTACAGAAATGGTAGTCTCTACAGCCAGGACAAGCATCCGTGATCCTAAAGCAAATACTGAGACTCTAACTCAAGACCTGGATACTGTGCAAGAACTTCGAGACATGGCAAGGATAAGGTTGGCTAGCTATCAACAGAGAATGGCTGGTGCTTATAACAAGAATGTCAGGGTTAGAAGATTTTAAGTTGGTGACTTGGTGTTGAGGAAAGCATTTCAGAATACCACGAATCCTGTTGATGGCAAGTTGGCACCAAAGTAGGAAGATCCTTATCTCATCGAAGTTGATGTTGGAAAGGGGGCATATCGTTTGCTAACCATGGATGGTGATCTCCTGCCAAGAGCTTGGAATGCTGTTCATCTAAAGAAGTACTTTATGTAGCAAAGGATCCAGAATCCTTATAGATTCCGATATCTAGTCCAGCTCAAAGATCCTTAAAGAATATGTGATCCTTCCTTCGATAACATTTTACTAATTCTTTCATACCATACTTATTATTCATTATGAGTAAAGTATGTTAGATTTTTAACATCCAATTTTATCAAAGTTTTAAGTGTTTACAAAATTTTTACAAAGAATCAAGAGGTTGGCCACTTCTCCAAGGTTATTGGGCTTGTCCCCAGATTAAGGTATCCATTACCTTCTAAGGTTTAAAGGTTTTCACCTTTCACACGAATTGAGTTTCAACACCCGCTAGTAGTGCACCTTATCCAAGTATAGTTCGAGGCAATGGGAAGAGTACCCGCTTTAGGGGCTGGCAATTTCATTGTTATTGGCTATATGTAGGATCCTAAGTATAATGATAGACGTACCATACATCCATTCCTAGGTTTCTTTTTCACGTTAGCTAAGGTTTTGGTATTTTCTTGTCACTTATGATTGGTTAGTCGCCAATATGGGCCTTACACCAGAATCCTAAGGTTTCCAACGTTTTCACGTTAGCTCAAGTTTTATTATTTATTTGGGCTTGTCCCCAGTTTATTGGGCTTGTCCCCAATTACTAAAGATTTATTCAATGGATGTTTGGCTTAGTCCCAAGTTGCATACTATTACAGGCTCTTGAAGCTTTACAAGTAAGGATACTGGATATAGAATCCTATATGCTTTATTGATGCAACTGTGAGTCCTAAGGATATAGAAATCCTAACTTGGATTCACTGGTATGATTTATAATTATCTTTACTTTATTTTTGATACATTGGTGTTACCCTTCACCCTTGAGTTAAGGATATATGATCCTTAATCATATAATGTTCAGCCTTTTGAAGAATTTGTTATGCTAAACACATAATATTCTTTTTAACAACTTAAGATTTTCCGAGGTAAATGGAACAAGGTTAATTAACAAGAGTCAAATACAACAATATTTGAAGTAAGGGATAAATACATAATACCAAAGATAGTCAAAAGATTAAGTTTTATTTATTTATAAACCCTTTGAAAGGTTGTTAAAATTGCCAACCCAAGTTTCTACCAGCAAAACATGGCCCGTCCACCTGGTTTGGCAAAGGGTGTCCATACTAACGGTTCGATAAGTGCAGGAAATTAAAAGACGACGGGTATCAAAGGCTTCATCCTCCACAAACAGAAGGCCCATCTACCTTTGTCACCCCTATTGTTCAAAGGATCAGTGATCCTTAACCCTAAAAACTACTGTTTAATTAAAGACCATCATTGTTCAAATAAAAACATCATAAACCAAAAACCACCAAATCCTAAAAAATGGGCTTCGGCCACGTCTAAATTTTCCATAATCTCCCATTGATGCAGCCTAAACCTTCACTGCCTCACCCTCGTTCGCTTCACCACCTTCACCAGGCTACTACCTGCAGCCTCCTTAGGATCCTTAGCACCACTTGTACCAGCCTCCAGCGTCGGCACTTCATCAAGCTTCGGCTCCACCTCTCCTCCAAGCTCTACTAGCCTCACCTTCCAGCCGGGAAGATCCCATTCAGACCTGTCAAACAAAGGATCCAAGGCTTGTTGGACGATCTTGATCCTGGCTCTAAGATTGGCTTGGGCTGGAAGACCTTAGCCTCATCAGCATCCTCCATCCTGACTTTCTTACCTGGATTTCGTTCGTGATGATCCGTTTCTCTAAGCCATTGACCTCCTTCTCCAGCTGGGAGATCTTTTTGTCCTTGGCGGCTAGGAAGGTACGGAGGTCTGCGATGGTGTCCTCGGCATCAGCTAGGCGTTTGGCTTGCACGGCTTGGATTTGGGCTATTTCTGCAAGAATGATGATAAGGATAAGTGATCCTCAATGAGAATATTACAATTTGAGCGTCAGTGATCCTTACCTTGGAGACGAAGCCATAGATTTGTTGTTCTAGCTGAGGGATGTCATCGACGGGCTCGGTAGGCTTCTTCTTTTTTGATCCAGCTCTAGCCCTGGGAGCGGCAGGCTTGGGCTCTGGGATGCTTGATCCTTTGCCTGATTCCTTCTTGACGGGCCGAGGAAAGATGATGTTGTCCACATCCTCCAAAGCAAACTTGCTGATAGAGACTTGCTGGTAGACTTTTGAGCGCCTACATCATGAGAAAGAGATAAGTTTTTTAAATCATTACATATATATATATATATGTTTCTTATCTCAAAGAAATCTTGTTTATTGAAAACAAAAACTTACTTGAGATTTTGAGTCCCTTCGCACAAAGAAGAACTGATTCTTCCATGTGGAACCATTTTGAGTGGTCTTAAGGATAGGAAGCTATTGGTGAGGTTTGGCCTTCAATAGGAATTGATGGGAACCATGAGTTACAAGGCTGTAAAGGTAAGAAAGCTCGGAAAGGGTGAAGTGGATTCCTTCGTGACTGATAAGCTGCTCGATAGTGAACAGTACCCTCCACAACATTGGCATGGCTTGAGAGTAGCTCATGCCAGTAAGGGTAAAGAACCCTTGGGTAAAGCTGAGGAAAGGGTATGAATAGCAAAGAAGGAAAGGCAAAACAAGAAAACATGCCCACACAGGGGACATAGCATCACTCTTCATCGAAGCTTCGTATGGCCTGAAAAACATCGTCGAAAGGAAAACAGGGGCGCAAGCCGTCAATCTCCAGATCAGTGAACTTACAGAGCTCCGAGGATGGATTGGCTAACAAGTTTTGGCTTTTGGGAACGGCGTCGTCATTTTGATTCTTGCCGGGAGAGGATAGTGTAGCCATTTTGGCTATAATAGCGAACATGAAGGTTGAGAATTAGAGAAGATGAAAAGGATGAAGAGAAGAATAGAGAGAGAATACCTGATTTGATCTAGAATGGTGATTTTAAATGAGATTCGATGATCTTTAAATGGGGGCATGAGCTTATCTCTTCCATATATAGCGCAATGATGGTTATAGTCCATCCCATCAGTGACGTCAACTTGTGCAACGGCTAGTTGTGCAGACTAACGGCTAGTTCATTATTTACAGAAATATGGTAGCTGTAATCAATATCACAACTACCATATTGTGGGCAATTGTTAGGGCATAGGTTTTAGATACTATGAATCATGGATCCTCAAGTGATTATCTGGATCATTTATCCTTAATGGATGACACAGGAACCCGGAGGATCAAGGATCCTTAATGTTATCTATAATTTCTAACAATTGTTCTATGTTATTATCTATGATTGCATGCAGGTAATGGACGACATGGACTTGGTCTTTGCTTGAATCTCGTCAAATATTCTTCGTATAGAGCATGTGCCTGATGAAGAATAGCCTTTATGGAGAACATGGGAGGACTTGCAAGTTCTTCAATCGTGTCTATCTCCTTCATGCGATGTTGTTCGAGTTCTCTCCTTAAAGTAACTAGTCGAGCCTTTTGAACCCTGTCAGCTCCAAGAAATCTTACTCGTAAGGCCTCCCAAATATCTTTCGCACTTCGGTTTATGGCAACTTGTAAAAGTATGCTTGAAAACTAACTGCCCTAGCTACTTTGTTTTTCTTCTCGTCCACGACATCGCCCATTACCGGAACTATCACTTCCCAAAGTCCTTGAGCATCCAATACTGACTCCATCAAAATAGTCCAAGTGTTGTAATTCTTTGACGTCAATCGTGGAACTTGAAACGAGGAATTGTTGTTTTCTCTTACCTGAACAATTCCGTATTAACTGGTTGTTCTCCTTCCATCTTTCACCTATCTTTTATTACTTCGACGGTTGTCGAAATCCTCATTAAATACAAGTTGCTTGTTCCTCGTTGTATTTCCCAAAAATAGATTAGATAAAAAAAAACTAAATAAAAGCACGTATGACTTTTTTTTTTGCTGCGTTGAGTTTTGTTAACAAGAAAACAAATAATGCTTATCTTCTTTTTCTAAGTAATTCACCACGTCAACAACACTCCTTTCCAAATTACACTTTGATTTCCTCCTTGCACTTTTATTTGGGTGATTTTTTTCAATCCTTAATTGCGACGATTTAAAAGAAAATCACAATTGCTTATTGTTTCTTTAATTGCAACCGGCTTTGTTCTTGCTTCACTAAGATGGCAACCTATCCTTCCTAACTCTGAATCTTGTCGATTCACTCAGATTTCGACCGTCTTCCTCGATTCATTTAGATTTCGAGTCTCTGTTCTTCTTCCCGTCGATCCACATAGGTTTCGACTTCTCTGCTCGATCCATTCAGGTTCTGAGTCTTATTTCTCCTTGTCGATCCACGAAGGTTTTAGACTTCTTTCTCCTTGTCAATCCACAAAGGTTTTCGACTTCTTCGGGTTGATTTACTTCAATTATTCTTGCTCCTCCTTGATCGTTATACGCTCCGATACCCATTGATGGAATCAATCGGATAAAAACGCAGCAACACAATGTTATTGTGAGAACCACGGTTGTAAAACAAGGTTTCCAAGGCCGAGTACTCCCCGAGTAGTCGCTACAAGGTAGGCTGCCGACGTGACTTTCTTCGACTCCGCCTAATTACTCGGAGTCTGTCAAACGCAGTCAACCTCGGCCATAATTGGATCTAGTAGGTCAACTTAGGCCTAGTTTGAGTTAAATAATAATAAAACATAATTTCTATGCCTATCATATTAAAAAATGAATATCATTTTCACGTATTTTGTTATAAAATATTAGTAATTTATGTTATTTGACATATATTTAATCTCCAAAAAGTAATTTCTTTATAATTAAACATGTCCGAGTACTCTCCGTGTACTCTCCGCCTAGACCGTATACTCTCAACTCCCCGATCGACCGACTAGGGAGCGCCTAACGACTTTTGCAACCATGGTGAGAACTCATCACGACTCTTTTATTATTAATAACGAACAAAGCAAAACATCCATATAATTACATAACCTAACCCTTCTATTTATTCTAAACTAATTACTTGCTAAACAAACTATCCTAAACCAATACAACTCAATACTTAATAACCATTAATAAAATAACTAGATAAACATAATACTTTAAACTAATAATTATGTCTAACTTTTAATTATTCCTTCCTATATCAAGATTAATCCTTCAGAAACCAAAGCAACAATGAACAGGAAAATACTATTAACATTCTTCCATGATAATTGCGCTACATTTTCTATATATCGTATCAAGAACTGTTTCACAAATAAGTATGTATGTATGTACACTAGTACACAGATGTGCATAAACTTCAAACATGAACCAAAAGTGATGGGGTTTTTATTAGAACTTAAAAAGATTTAAATATAGTTTAATAACCTTCTGATTTGCGCTTGAACACTCACTTTGAGCTTTTTCATGATCTTAGTCTAGATTCGAATCATACCAGTTTTTTGTTTCTTCTTTCACGAATTTCTCTTGTAAAACCAATAGAGGACGAGGTTGAAATAGTTATCAAAATAACAACCAAAGATATCAAGGGCAAAATACTCGAAATAATTATCAAAATAACAATCAGAGAGAGCAAGGGAAAAATAGAGACACAAGTAAGGTATGTTGTTACAACTATCATGAACACGATCACTTCGCATGGGAGTGTACCAAAGAACAGCAGCGGAGGCTAATCTGAACACCACTGAGGCAAACAGGCCGGGACTTATGATGACTATAGTTGAACACATTGATGATCAAATACTGTTGAATGAAGAGAAGGTTCATCCTAAATTGTATGCAAATGATCCTAAAGATGATCCACATGGTACCTTGATAATGATGCTTCCAATCATATGACTGGAAATAAATCTCACATCAATGAGATTAATAGGAATGTCAAGGGGTTGGTGAAATTTGGAGACGGCTAGAGAGTGAAAATAGAAGGCAAAGGGTCCATTATTTTCAACTGCAAGAATGGTGAGCAAAGAGTAATGACTGATGTATATTTTATCCCAGACCTATGCAGTGACATCATTAGTCTCGAACAATGGGAGTAAGGTATGGATAGCTCACAACTATCTTCGGTTGTACGAGGAAGACGGGAGCTTGTTAATGCAAGTATCATGGAGTGCAAATCGCCTGTACAAAATCTCACTCCGCATGGAACACCGGTATGTCTACTTTCTTCTATGGATGATCAAGCTTGGCTTTGGCATGCCCAACTTGGTCATCGAAATTTTAAATCATTAAATCAACTCGGAACCATGGCTGAAGGAGTTCGTCATATCTCACGGCAAATGAGAGTTTGTGATGCATGCTTGGCAGGAAAACAAACACAATTGCCATTTCAAAAACAAACTTTTAACCGAGTTAGCAAACCTCTCGAGTTGATTTATACTGATTTAGGCGGACGGATTCATCACCGACACCTGGAGGCAATCGGTATTTTATATTATTAATTGACGATTATTCGAGGTATATGTGGACTTACACAATTCAAAATAAGTGATGCTTTCGGTGTATTTAAAAATTTCAAGCAACAAATAGAATTGAACACTTCATTAAATATTTAATGAATACGAAAACTATCAAAAACGAGTGCGGCAATGCAAAATGTCACCCTCGTCGCTTCGCGCGGACACCTTGCTAGTATAATATATATAGGAACCACCCTTTATTGCGAGAACCGCCCTTTTTTGTTGACGAAAAGTAGCGATTTTTTGTTAAAAATGTTAAAAAAAATTATGTAGGGTTTTGGATTTTTCAGAGGTGTAGTTATTAGCATTTAGCTTGGAGGGTAGGTTTTTATAGGTTTTTGGGGGTGGGGCGGGTGGGGGTTAAGTTTTTTTTTTTTTTGGGGGGGGGTTAGTTTTTTAGCATTTAGCTTGGGTGGGGGGTGTTTAGGTTTTTGGGGTGGGGGTTATGTTTTTTTAGGTTTTTTGTAGTGATTTAGTGGGTTACTTTGTTGGTTCTACTATGGTTCTGCATGAACCTTACCCTTATCTATTTATCATTTTTTTAACAGCGGATGTATTAATTTTTTTGTTTCATTATATTTTTTTTTTACTTTTTTTAGTTTACTAATTATTAATTTTTTTTAGTAAACAGTTTTATCTTTTGAATGTTTGAATAAGAAGAGGAATTAGGCCCGCGCGCGTTGCTGTGCGGGTACATTGCAAACATCGAATGGATTAATTTAAGCGTTATGTGATGTGTTAAACATATGAAAACATGTGTTCCGACGTATCTGATTAAACTCAGTGTAACCTATATAAGCATTGCAATTGGATCAAGACGTAAGTAAATCAAATTTATATCGTACAATCATAGCGTCCGACTCATACCTAGAAAATGTAACGGTATAAAGGAAAATGTTGCCCGACTCGTACCTAGAAAATGTAACACGTGTAAAGGAAAAACTAACACATGAAAGCAAAATGGCTTAATAAGAGTTTTATAAAATAATATAAGAACGAAAACGTATTATATTTGACATGACTTGTTTTCCAAAATAGTTTCGGCGAAACATAGACAAACTCAAATTTATTACGACACGTAAATAATAATGTGTGCACGTAAAATGATTTTTTAACGAAAGCGCATTATATTTGACCAGACTCGTTTTCAGAAAAGGTTTACGTTGAAACGTAGACAAACTCAAATTTATACAAAGGCATACATAAAAATATACACGTAAAAAATAGTATTTTTAAGTAATGAACCATTAGAGAAAACAAAAAAAATTAGGGAAGAAAAATCAAATTAATAAATAACTTAATTGGTTAAAAACTTATATTATATATAGTATATGGGTTAGTTTGCAAAACTAGTAAAATAAAGTAGGTACTGAAAGTGCTAATAGTCAAAGTGAAAAGGCTAGTAAAAACAAATGGCTAAAAATGATAACTCTAAAAATGCAAAACTAGTAAAATAAAGTATAGATTTATCCTTTTCTAACCTTTTTAATTAAAATTTTTAAAAATATGATATCAATCAAATCCTTAAAATAGCAATTAAAGTAATGTTTTAAGAAACTGGTTATCGTTTTTGTGTTTAGGCTACATGGTATGTATCACGCCACTTCAGCGCCACCTCATCGCCACGTCACATAGGAGGCTTTAAAGTTCTTCGTTTAACTTTCATGCAATGGTTTAAAGCCCCTATCATCATTACCTAATTATTTTTTATTTAAATTAAAACATTATTTAATCTTGATATATTAATTTAAAACTCATAATTTAAATAAAAAATACAATGTCACTAAAAAATCACTCGTCGTCTCCTTGTTGACGATGTAGATCTCGGTCAAGAGGCGCTTGTCTGGTACGCGATGTAGACGTTTGAGCTTCTTCGCACAAATTTATATGTTTCTTTTTTGTGATTGGTGGGTGTTTTAGTTTGTGATAGGTTTGTGTGTATATATATTAGAATTAAGAATTTTTTTATGCATTAGACCGTTTGCCAACGGTCATATTTGACCAAAAACCTGAACATTTCAAATTTTTCTCGTTAGCACGTTGGCAGAGGAAGGATCGACCCCTGTTTGGCGGCGACAGTGTGGTGGATAGCACCGCAGGGCGCTAAAATGGTTGAGGTGGCGGGGTGGCGCTAAGCCACACCGTTCAGCTCGACCAAAATCCCATATAATGTTATACGATCTGTATAGAATGTTATACAATCCAATATTTTCTCCATCTATACGAGGCCTATAGCATTATACGAGTCATATAGCATAACTCAATATTTGTCATGTCAGAATACTCTATACTAGTCATATAACTCAGTACTACCCATATAAAGGGTAGAAAAAATAAGATTTTACTTTTCGGGTGGTGTTTTATTAACTTCTCTTTTTTATATGGTAGACTATTAGTTATAACAAAACATATGTTATTATACTTTTATTTTTTTATTTGGACCATAGCAGCTGATGCTCTAAGTTTATATTTTTTATTAACATGGCACTAAGTGGCGGAACTAGAAGAAAAATTCAAAGATATCATAATTTTTTTAGAGTTAATTGCCCGGATAGTCCCTGTGGTTTGCCATTTTTTCACCTTTAGTCATCACCTTTTTAAAATAACATATTTGCTCCTTGTGGTTTAGACTTTGGTTACTCAGATGCTCCTCGGATGCTGTTAAGTTTCCTAGTTAAGTCCAAGGGAATCGACTAAAATACCCCTTTAATTTATAACGAAAAAACAAAAAAATAAAATTAATAAATTAAAATAGGTGGGACCCTCCCTTTTTTAATTAAATATTAATATAATATGAATAATATCCGCACCCACACCCCCTCCCTTCTCCGGCGCAATCACCGTCATCCCTTTTTCATCGGCGAAACACTCGCCTGAAAACGATGTTGAACGCCACCACAGCTCTGACACAACAGATCTAAATGATGTTCATCGACACCACTATGAATTCATTAAACACTGTTGGCAACACCAAACTAGTCCATCGATTCTTTTTCCCGGCAACGCCAGGTTTGCAGGTCCTAGTTGCATATCAGAGTCCACCGACAAAATTCCGCAACTGTACCGATGGAGAGTTGCACAGGTGGTTCCAATGGGTTTATCTTTGAACCTTGGTGCATCATTGGGGTCAATGGGTTCTATGATAAACCATAAAATGGCTGAGCTATTAATATGATTAATTAAGAGATAAATACCACAAAAACAAACCTTCTTAAATGAAGGAAAAATCCATAAATCAGTAGCCTTTAATGGAGCTTCTTCATTTTGACTAACCATCAAGAAATTCCCAGGCTAATATCCATGTATAATGTGACATCTGAGCCTTTTCAACCATCGTACAATTTCGAACAATTTCAAATCCAATGAAACCTTGCGTTTCATTCTCGGGAATTGTATAATTACATGTGACATTCATATGTTTTAGTCCATGTACAATTTCAACCCCTCAAAGCCTTTCTGGAGATTATACGTAAACCGATATGCAAACAAAACCAATTTAAAGCAACGTATGTTCCGGAATAATGTCACAAGATAAACATACCTTAAATGACCTTTTCATAACTTAGAAATAAGTTTTAAAAGGTTTGGTGTGTCAAAAACAAGTTTATATTCGATCACAGGGACTAATTACGACAAATTGCGAAAGTCTGCCAATTCTCGCAGCGACGTACGCTCCGGGACAATAAAACAAGCCTAACATACCATAAATATCCTTTACATATCTTAGAAATAAGCTTTGAGGGCTTCGGTATGGCAAAATCACACTTTTGTAACTTCAGGGCTATTTTGCAAATTTCACGAAACTATGCCTTTTTGCGTATCTCGCTATCCGAAACACGTTCGGACATCCAAAATATTTTTCTAATCATCAATATATTATATGTAGTGATTGGAATGCGAAAAATCCGTTCGTTACGCGTTTACGGTCACATCACGCGTTCGTTTCGATTTTCGTCGTAATTAACCGAAAACCGCGACCATACGACCAAGCGAACCGACCTTTGGAACATTTTTGAGCATATTTCAAGTTCCTTATACTTTAACGTCCTTATGGAGCTTAAAAATGGGGTTAACGGGTGTTAGAAATGCCGAAAATCGACGAAAACATGTGTAGGGACCTGTTCTGCCATTTTTGAAAATTTCAGGTCTGGGGAGGCCTGGCGCTACGCGACGCCCTAAGGGGGGTACCGTGGTAGGGCGCGAGGCCCCTTTTTTGATAGAAAGTTGCTGGCAGCTTCCCAGCTCATTCCCTTGCCACCATTCGCAATTTTTGATACCTGGCCCGAATTTTTCACCCTTTTTCCTGCTTCTAGCATGTGTTAGGACACTAAACAAGTCTAGTGATGATTCATGGACACTTGTAAGGCTTACATTAATCCAATTTAAGTATAAATACCATGATTTTTTCACATTTTTGAACTTTTGCAACCTTCATTCAAGCTCATATCTGCTATAATCCGAATTTGCAACCACTTGGGAGACTCCTCTGTGATTCCTTTATCATCCTAGTGTTTTTAAGTAAATCATTCATGTTTTGATTCAAGTTTCTTAGTTTAATTGAGCTAAAACTCAACAGTTTGACTTTCTGTTTAACTTTTAGTTTTGATCATGAATTGATCAAGATAAAGCTCAATTGAAACTTGCAATGTGATGGTAATCAAGGTGGTTATGATCCCTATAATTCATGCCTACTGATTTCCACATTTTCTAGTCATTTTGACAAGTCAAAGTTTCGGTCAAAATGCGATTTTTGCGCATTTTGCAACGGATCTATTCTTCGGGTGTCAAAACAGGTTGTTTTGATGCCAAAGTACTTTGATAAACTTAATTAGACATGTCACAACATGTCAAATTCATCACTCTCATTGTGGTGCTTGTTTAGAGTCGAAAAGTTGAACGGTTTGACCACCGCTTTGACTTTCGAATCTGACCCGTTTGGTTGATCTTTAGATCCGACCAAATACATATTTGTGACCATAAATATATAGGGAATAACCCTCTGAGGTTGTACCTTATGGTCATATTGTTTGGATAACGTTATGATAATTAGTTGTTATAATCATCAATGATGACCAAAATGCCTTTTTCACAAATAAATCAACTAAGAGCATATGTAACATAAAAATTGACATACAATCTGATGTAACTAAAATATTAAACATATTTTGGCAATTAGGACTTATCATAACGCATATCTAACCATCCAAATGCGTAGTTACGCAAATGGCGCTGTTAAAGTGGCTTAAGCTACCTTAATGGGTCATAACGGGTTAAAAAGCACACAAAAATCTTTCCAACTCAGAGTGTGAACTTATTAAATCATGTCATATGAGTCCCCATACTCATTTGGTTTATAAGATGCCATTCTATCCAAATCCTCCGATTTCAAGCTTCGATATTTACACTATTGTTCATTTTTAGGATACACACTTAATTCCTTGATCTTTGGACGTTGATCATACACTTGTACAAGGCTTATCCGAAATCCCAGGCGAGTACATCCTCCCCTCTTTTATGTTTACAAATGTTTTGGGGTGATTCATATGTGCTAATTGTTTTCAAGTTTTCAAAGTACAAATACTATGGTTTATATAACAATATGGTTTCAACAATGTGATACAACTTGTTGGTGCGTTATCGAAGATAGGAATGACATTCATTAACATTGTTATGCCGCCCAGTAGTAAGTTATGGTACCATAGGATTGACAATCCCGTTACTAGGCTATTCACTGGATTTGGTGGGTAGTTTGAGGAACGACAGAAACTATTTATGACTAATAAATCATTCGTTGATTTGCTAGTCTTGTTAAAAGATCTTTTAGGATCTATTAAAGATACCCTTGGAGTATAGTCGAGTCAACAAAGGTTTGAATGTACTCATTAAAGAACGACCAAAAGTTTTCACAATTATAACACGGAACGATTGGTTTATAACAAGAAACAAAGAACGATGAACGATGAACAAATGGTTTATTACGAGGAACGATGAACGACGAACAAATGATTTCAAACAATGTCACATAACGATTTTCGATTAAAGATATAAACCATACAAGTTATTTCAAGATGATTTACAAGTTGGAAATTTACAAAACAAATGTTTTCGAGTCAAGGATTATGGCTACTAGATTTTATAACTTTTAACAATTTGTTTTAGTCGAATAACTATTGTAATATCAAATGCTTTCAAAACAATATTTTACTTACGACTCTAGTAGTCGGGTTATTTATATTGCAATATATACAAAGCCATGGACTTGAAATGTTTACAAAACCTATGTACTCGCCGACATATTTTTGCTGGCTCGTTTTCACATATGTTTCAGGGAACGATGCTAGATGATACTGATGCGTGCTCATGTAGGATCGGACTTGGACCTAGTGCCTTAATAACAAGAAAGACAATAATTATGCATGCTTGTTGTTTCGTTGTTTAAAAATTTCTAAGACAATTATGACAATGTAATCTATGTTCAATACTCAAATAAAATGAAACTTCAAATACCATGTGTTGTTGAGACAATATGTTAACGTGACTCCCTAAATGTTTTCGCCGCGTGTTTTTACGCGATTTGGGGTGTTACATATAACCCCATGAAATGACAAGAATGCACCATATCACAATTTGTCTCCCAATCTTTGCTGCTTCTTTCTCATAATCATACTCCCTTTTAGTTATTCTATCAAAAAGCTCACCACCACTACCCATAAATTCCCAATCTTTGCTTGCTTCAGGAAACGTCCGATTTGGTAAAGAGTGAGGCAGAACGGTGAGGTTGGTGTGGAGTGGTGCGACGGCGATTGGCAAAGGGAGGAGGACGGTGGTGGTGGTGTAAAAGTATTTGATTAAGGGTAAGATTGGCCGATGGGTGAGACTTGTTTCTGATGAAGAAGATATGTTTGGTGGGCCTCTTGAGTCTAAAACTTTTGTTTTTATTTTTATTTTTTTTTAATACTAAGGGTATTTTTTAACTTTATACACAGTTAACTAAATAACTTAACGCACATCCAGTGTAGGGACTACCCGTGTAACAAGTGAGCAAACAACAGGGAGAAAAATATGCTATTTTAAAAAGGTGGGGACTAAAGGTGAAAAAATAGAAAACCACAGGGACCATCCAGGCAATTAACTCTTTTTTTATACATACATTCATAAAACGAAGAATTTTGTTTACCATACATTTAAGCAATGACGGATGCATAATCTTTTAAGTGCATGGTCTGACTAATACTTTGTTTTTGTATTCATAATTGTGTGTCGACTTCTTTTTTAACAATCAATGTACTATAAGGCTGAACGGTGTGGCTTAGCACCACCTCGGCCATTTTAGCGCCCTGGGGCGCCATCCACCACACCGCCGCCGCCAAACAGGGGGCGCCATCCTTCCTCCGCCAGCGTGCTAACGAGCAAAAATTGAAAATAAGATGTTTGGAGTGTGTAAAGAGTGGGAGCCTAAAGAAAAGGTATTAATCTTTATAATCGTTCAACTGAACATGAAGACGCAACAGTTCGTAAACAGAAGCAATCCTCAAAGCATAAGAAGACCACTATGCCCCCATCATATAAACAAAAATAGTGTCCGTCTCTTTTCCATGTAGAGTATAAGTAGACTAAGATTTAAAAAAATAACAAACAAGATAAAATTAAATAACAAGTTCATCTATTTTTAGGTTTATCACTAATACAAAGAAAAATGTTAACGCAATTTCAAAATGGAAAACCTAAAAATTGTTAGTGTAAGAAGACCAAATAAGAGCAAACAATTAAATTCAAAGGGAAATTTAGGCGATATAATGGCTGCGTTCTTTTCTTTTTACTTTGAACCATATATCCTTTTAACTTTCCAATTTCCTTTCTTCTGTTTTTCTTATCTTCTTTGCTCCAATCTTGAGGAACATATATCTAAAGGTGAAATCAGACTCTCCACATACTCAAAGGCGTGCACTCCCCATAAATGTACACCTTTCATTGAAATGTTGAACATTTTATACGATTTTTTCAATGTGTCATAGATTATGAGATTCTTTGAAGGATCGACCATAAGAATTCTTCCACCATCCAAAATACGAAGAGCGTGGTAAGGTATCTCATTGAAAGGTAATTCAAATGAATATATTTTTGACCATTGGTCATGTTCCTTCATAACCCACATGTTGAATTTGCAGCTATCAGTGATCTGGTTGAGTGAACAAAGACATCCATTCATCGTAGCCAAAGGATTCAAATACCACCCCCTGTTAATCTTAAAAGGTAGGCATATCTCTGAAAGTACCAAGTCTTTAACATTGACGGCAATCAACATGTTCCTGCCATAGGCAATCCAATACAAAGACCCATTTATGAAGTGACCCACTTCCTGTTCAAATTTGATCCAAATATTGTATTTCGATGTGCTCAATGAACTCCACGAACCCTCTCTAAAATTATAGACATCAAATCCTTATAATGTTGTCTAAACCTAATAATCTTCAGGTCATCTGGGGTTGGACCATATCCAAATCCATATGCAGCTCTCTTGTAATATAAAGGTGGAAAAGGAAGTAACTTGGACACACCTGTGAACGGATTGTATAGCTTGAAAGCATTTGCATAGAACCGAACGACTACTATACCATTAAGGGTTCCAATAACTTTGATTTGTCCATTTATGTCGGCAAAAGGATAGCATCGCTTGACTATCAAATTAGACGTGTCGTCAGTAGGCACATTGTCGTCTATGAGATGAAAAGTATTATGTAAGGGGAGAATAATGGTTTTACGTGATCTCAACTTCATAAAGTTTGGTTCCCTAAGCATGTGATTCCAGTATTTCGATACACACGAAAACGTAGTAAAGGTTTTGCTGGAAGCCGAGCAATTATATTGCAAAGAAGGTCATCAGGTAGGAAATCAGCCATGCCTATAAGCCTATAAACAACACACCTTTTAGTGAAATATATCTATTGAAAAAAAAAGATACACAGTAATCATCCATGTTTGTTTGTTATGTAGTAGTTCTTTTAAGATACACGTATGTAACTTTTAAAAATAACCTGTAACCTTGCCATTGTAAATCCAAAATTTATAAATTTATACATTGTTACACAACTTTGTAATTTCTTTTTTGAACCGTAGATTTATAGCTTTGTAATTATTTACATCTAATTTACGTTACTAATAACTAATTATGACTGATACTTGCCAATAAATAGAAAATATATTTGTAACTATTTGTAAAATCCTTCAAACTTATATATTTATTTCCATACTTGGAAATTTATTTATTTTACACGCACCATATATAGATGATAAATATATATAGATGATAAATAATAGGGATAGAGCTATCTATGACTTTTATCACAATAACTTGCTTATGCATAATAGCTGGCGTCGAATGTGTCAATCTTTAACAGTTAGGTTAAGAATAATTGTTACGTGGAATACAAAAGAAAAATTGAAATCCGATTGGTTTCCATCTTTCACATTTGATTTGATATCTTTGACTATAGATTCCAAAACTTAAATACAAAAGAATCTTGACGGCTTGACGTGCTACACGTAGTAAGTGAATGAATTTTTTTTTCCATCTACTTAGCATGTTTTTCAGTTTTTTTTTAACGGCTAACAAATCAATGCGGAGTGTTCTCGGGGCACTTACTTGACAAACGGAGTACTCCGAGAGTAACCCGAGTCGTCCACCACCACTTCCGGGAAAAACACGGTAACCCACCCGCCCGTAGGCACGACGGTGAAATTATCGGTAAAACCCGTTTGGCTCAAGGATCGAACCCAAGTTTCCCTGGGTCTCCTATCATTGCCCACTAGTGTCTCACTCCTTTTTGCACCAAGTAGGAATTGAACTTAAGTCTTCATAGAAAAACTCAAGCTCTCCTACCACTTGAGCTAGAGGTCATTGGCAGCATGTTTTTTAGTTGAAAAAAAAAATTGTATAGTTACCCTAGTTGACTTCTGTTAGAGTACTTATATAATTTTCTTTTAAAATACATGTTTGACTAGATGAATATTTTCTTTTAGCACATTAAAACTTATTTGTATAATAACTTTACCCTAGATTTTAAATAACGTTTGGTTTCCTTTTTTCTAATATTTGATTTGATGATCGATGTTTTATTTAGATAATTCAATTTAAAATGCTGATTTTTGAGATGATCTATTTAGATATTGATCTGTTTAGATATTAGAATTGCAAATGGTGATTTGTTTCTTTGGAATAATGATATCAAAAAACTTGCTTGGAAATTTAATTTATCAAAGTTGTATTAACAAATAAACAAAAAAACCTTGTAACGGTTTAGAACCAATAGTTAAAACCCTAAAACGTAAACATAAGATATGTTCTCGTTTTAGGCTTTCGACTATTGGTACTAATGTTACCAATCGCACTTGATACCGAACACCATGTTTAGTCGGTATCATTTGTGATTTGATACATTATCGGTACTGTAATTGGATACCGTATACAGTAAAAGATGCTATTCCCTAGTAAATAAGGAACAGAGAAGTAGCATCCATACCTTGTGCCAGGCAGACGCGGATCGAAAGCATGCAAAATCTCCAGATTCTCGTTAGGTTGTGCGTTGGTGAAGCAAAAGGTGACTCCACGAGTCGTCAAACAATGCTTAGGATGATCCTGACCCGGAGAGAAGTCGCATAAAGAGAAAGGAACAGAGAATCATTAGTAATAATTGATAAGGATATTATTTAACCTTTCTTGAGGCATGGTAATAATCGATAAGGATAGCTTATAAAAACATTTATATATATTATTTAATGATATAATAAAAAGATAGGATATTCAATTCAAACATTCAATAGATAAATATGGTAAACGGATAAAAAGATGTATAACTAAATTGTTAATAATATTATTAATGATAAGTTAATAGATAAATATGGTCAAGGGATAAAAAGATGTATATTTAAATTGTTAATAATAATAATAATAATAATAATAATAATAATAATAATAATAATAATAATAATAATATAAGAAGAAGAAGAAGATTACCTTTAGTTCTGTCGTAAAAATCTATAACTTTACTTGTTAATAAAATTTCAAAAAGATTACAAGTTCCTTTTTTTCCATCTTCAATTAACTTTTTAAAGATAATTTTAATACATTTTGAGGTTTTGATCGATAAAAGATAATACGTTTTCCACCTATAACTATTTTTCTAGATGAGTCATTTTTGGTGTTACTAAATCAAGTTTACAAAATTATATGGGGTTAAGAGTGATCTCATGAATTTCTTCATTAAAGATACTAGGTTACAACCCCGTGTATTACACGAGTTGAATAAATAAATTATATATACTAAATAATAAAATAATATATTTTTAAAACCTCCTTTATTACACATGTTGAATAAATGTAATTTTATATAATAAAAAAGTTATATCTATAGAAACCATATTGTACGGGTTGAATAAATGTAATATTGTTCACCAAATAATTAAAAAAAAGTTACATCTTTAAAAACACTAGTGTATTACACGGCTAGAATAAATATGATTTATATACCAAATAATAAGAAAATTATATTTAAAAAAGGTAATAGATATACTCGGTATGCAATAGATATGGTGATTGCGAAGATGATTATTGAAAAGAAGATACAGTGGTCAAACATGCTATTCAAGAAGCAAATAAGCAGTCATTTGACTGATAACATTAAATTATATTTGCAAAAAACCGTAATAAATCTAATTTTAAAAAAAAAAACTATGACGTGGTTATTATTAGTAAATCAATGATTTTATATTTGTAATTTTGTAGATAATAAATAATAGGGATAGAGCTCGGTATCTATGACTTTTATCACAATAACTTGCTTATGCATAATAGCTGGGCGTTGAATGTATCAACCGATTGGTTAAATGATGATATATTTGAGATGATCTGCTTAGATATTAGAATTGCAAATGATGAATTGTTTCTTTGGAATACCGATATCCAATATCAGCTGGTTTGGAAATTTCATTTATGAAAGTGGTATTAACAAATAAACAAAAAACCGGTACCGGTTAGCACTAATAGTCGAAACTCAAAACGTGAACATAATATTAAAGTCGTATTAACAAAGAAACAAAAAGTTGGTACCGGTTAGTATTAGTAGTGATTGGTTAAATGATGATATATTTGAGATGATCTGCTTAGATATTAGAATTGCAAATGATGAATTGTTTCTTTGGAATACCGATATCCAATATCAGCTGGTTTGGAAATTTCATTTATGAAAGTGGTATTAACAAATAAACAAAAAACCGGTACCGGTTAGCACTAATAGTCGAAACTCAAAACCTGAACATAATATTAAAGTCGTGTTAACAAAGAAACAAAAAATCGGTACCGGTTAGCATTAGTAGTCCAAATCCCAAAATGTGAACATAAGCTATGTTCACGTTTTGAGGTTTCGACTATTGGTACTAATGTTACAAATAACACTTGATACCGATGACCATGTTCAGTCGGTATCAATTGTGATTTGATACATTATCGGTACGGTAATTCCATATACACTAAAAGATGTTATTCCCTAGTACATAAGGAATTAATGGAGAAGTATTAAGATACCTTGTGCCAAGCGGATTGAAAGCATACAAAATCTCAAGATTCTTGTTTAGTTGAGCGTTGGTGAAGCAAAGGGTGACTCCACGAATCGTCAAACAATTCTTAGGATGATATTGACCCGGAGAGATGTCGACAAAGAGAAAAGAAGAGAGAAATCACATGAGGGGTATAAATAGAATATTTTAGGGTTTATTATTTTTAGGGTACATAATTGATAAGGATGACGTATAAAATTAAAAGATACAATAAAAAATAGGATATTCATTATTCAAGTATTTAAATAAAATTGCTTACATCTAATAGATAAATATGGAAAACAGATAAAAAGATGTGTATGTAAATTGTTAAGAAAATCTATTTTGTTCTGTCGCAAAAATCTATAACTTCTTAATAAAATTTCCAAAAGAACGTCATCAGGTAGGAAATCAGCCAATGCCTATAAGCCTATAAACAACACACCTTTTAGTGAAATATATCTATTGAAAAAAAAAAAGATACACAGTAATCATCCATGTTTGTTTGTTATGTAGTAGTTCTTTTAAGATACACCGTATGTAACTTTTCAAAATAACTTAGTAAAATTTATAAATTTATACTTTGTTACACAACTTTGTAATTTTTTTATTTTACACCCACCATATGTAGATAATAAATAAAAGGGATAGAGATCGGTATCTATGACTTTTATCACAATAACTTGCTTATGCATAATAGCTAGGCGTTGAATGTATCAACCGATTGGTTTCAATTTAAAAATGATGATATATTTGAGATGATCGGTTTAGATATTAGAATTGCAAATGATGATTTGTTTCTTTGGAATACTGATATCCAATATCAGCTGGTTTGGAAATTTAATTTATCAAAGTGGTATTAACAAATAAACAAAAAAAAAACCTTGTATCGGTTAGTACTAATAGTCGAAACCCCAAAACATGAACATAATATCAAAGTGGTATTAACAAATAAACAAAAAACTGGTACCGGTTAGTACTAATAGTCGAAACCCCAAAACGTGAACATAATATCAAAGTGGTATTAACAATTAAACAAAAAACCGGTACTAGTTAGTACTAATAGTCGAAGCCCCAAAACGACAACAAAGCTTATGTTCACGTTTTGGAATTTCGACTATTGGTACTAATGTTACAAATCACACTTAATACCGAACACCATGTTCAGTCGGTATCAGTTACGATTTGATACATTACTGGTATACACCGAAAGATGTTATTCCCTAGTACATAAGGAATTAATGGAGACGTGGTTGTGAGCTTGTGACGCAAAAGGTGACTCAACGAGTCGTCAAACAATGCTTACGATGATCTTGACCCGGAGAGAAGTCGCATAAAGAGAAAAGAAGAGAGAAGTGGTTAATTATTTTTAAGGCACGATAATAACTGATAAGGATAACTTATAAAATTAAAAGATACAATAAAAAATAGGATATTCATTATTCAAGTATCTAAATAAAATTGTTTCCAACTAATAGATAAATAGGGAAAACGGATAAAAAGATGTTATATGTAAATTGTTAATAACTAGTTATGCCCCGCCAGCGTCATGGGGCGATGGCCGAATAATGAGCGAGTGTTAGGCAACTTCTTGACACGGAAAACAATAAAATCGAGTCAATCAATTAAAACAAAACACTTTTATAGTTTTGCTAAAAAAACCTAAAACAATGACAATACTGTTATTTTTAACTAAGTGAAAGTTTCATTTTTTGACTGAGGTAAAATCGTAATTTGCAAAAAGCTAAAGTGATGGTAGTACTGTAAGTTGGAATCAGGAGCAAAATTGTAAATTTGCGCAGGGGCAAATTCGTAGTTTTAAACTTTGGGTAACACGGTAATATAAATTGGAACTAAAGGCATAATCGTAATTTTAGGCTGGAGGCAAAACCGTAATTTTATTTTGAACCGAGGGCAAAATCGTAAATTTGAGTTTGAGACAAAAGCATAATTTTATTTTGGACAGGGGCAAAAACATAATTTTAAACTAAGGGCGAAATCATAATCTTTTAAACGGGAAAATCTATTTTTGAAGAGAGGGCAAAATCGTAATTTTAAGCTGGGGGCAAAAACATATTTTCCTTTTGAACTGGGGCGAAAATGTAATTTTGAGCTGAGGTCCAAATCGTAATTTTGAATCGAGGGAAAAAGCGTAATTTTTTAGCTGGGGACAAAAACATAATTTTATTTTGAGGAGGGGACAAGAACGTAATTTTAAATTGGGGCAAAACGTAATTTTAAAATGTATAAAAAAGTATAAAATTTTATGTCCAGTGGGGGAGTGCCAGGCAGCTGCCTGGCACTATTCCCCCATCTTGAAAATGTATAGTACTAGTTGATGCCCCTCCCGCGTTGCGGGGCGATAGGCCGAATATTTCTCAACCAATTAAAAAACACTACTATAGTTTTGCTAGAAAAAAAAACCCTAAAACGTTGGGAAGATCATAATTTTGAGCTCAGGGTAAAACTGTAATTTGTCAGGACTAATAAGCGAGTGTTAAGTAGCTCCTTGACACTGAAAAAAAATTAAATCGAGTCAACCAATTAAAACACAACATTTCTATGGTTTTGCTAAAAAAACTAAAACGATGACAGTAGTACAATTTTGAGCTAAGAGAAAATTTGTAATTTTTGACTGAGGTAAAATCATAACTTGCCAAAAGACAAAGCGATAGCAATACCGTAATTTTGAACATGGGCAAATTCGTAATTTTGAGCTGGGGGTAAAATCGTAACATACCCGGGTCAATGGGGAGTGTCATGCAGCAGCATGGCACTATTCCCCACACACATTTAAGAAAAAACCTAAAACGATGACAACATTGTATTTTTTTAACTGGGGACAAAATTGTTATTTTTTTCGGCTGGTGTAAAATCGTAATTTGTCAAAAGCTAAAACGATGACAATAATGTAAGTTCTAATCACAGCCAAAGTTGTAACTTTGAACATGAGGCAAATTCGTAATGTTAAACTAGAATTTTGAACATGAGGTAAATTCGTAATTTTAAACAGGGTAAAATCGTATAATAACAGACCAATGAAATGCCAAGCAAATATGCAAATTGAAAAGAAAAAAATAAAAAGAGGAAAAGGCCACCGCCTTTTTCTTCCAATCTTTCAACAGAATTGTTACCCTTCTTGGGTTTTGTTAGTGTAGAATCTTTCAACAGAACTGTTACCCTTCTTGGGTTTTGTTAGTGTAGAATACAAATACAAATAATAATAATAATAATAATAATAATAATAATAATAATAATAATAATAATAATAATAATAATAATAATAATAATAATAATAATAATAATAATAATAATAATCTATTTTGTTCTGTTGGAAAAATCTATAACTTAACTTCTTAATAAAATTTCAAAAAGATTACAAGTGTTTTTCAATCTTGGATTAACTTGTTAAAGATCTATTTTTCGTCTTGGATTAACTTGTTAACTTCTTAATAATTATCAACAAGTTTTTTTTTTCATCCTTGTCACACCATATCATCAACTAATAACCCATTTATAGCTTGTCAACATGTATGACCCATTAAAAATAATGGATTAAACAGGTCGTATTCAAATTGACTCAAAATTATGTGTGTGGGTCATGATTGAAACCTTTGAGATAGATAATAATCCATTTTGTTCTCGGCCAACTCCTTTTCTACCGATGAATTCTATCAATTCTGTAACAACTCTCTAAAATACCCTATAAACAATCCATAATCGAAGCCCCAGACGCACGCTGCGATGCAACGTAGCCTGTCTAGGCCAAATAGGCTGCCCAGGCGTGTCGCGAGGGAGTCCCCAGATGCTGGCGCGACGAGCGGGAGAAGCTATCTGACCTATAAGAAGGCAGCCATGGGACTGAAGTCTGCGCTCATTTTTGATCGTAAAAATCGTTCGAATACCCTCTGTATCTTCGGTTCTTTGCCCGATACCCCCTAAACCCGCGAAGCATTGCCCTGTTGTAAGTGTTTTAACCCTAATTACTGACTCGATACGTTGCCCGATTGATCTAAAATCCAGCAACGGATGCCAAAGTAATGCCCGTTAATAAGGCTATGCTTTGTTAACTACGTTGGGGTTTTGTCTCGGGAAGTATCATTCATGTTAAGTTGGGTTATTGCGCTAACACGTGTTGCATTGTAATTTTATTAGGAACTCAGAATTAGTATCAGGAAGCTCTAAGATAACAACCCTAAATCTACAAAGTGAGTCATTCTCTTTTTCTCACCGTTTGTGAGTCATTTATCTTTTTACCAAATTGCTTTACAAAACCTCAAATATTTTTCAGTTATACTCATAGGGATTAAGTCAGTGTAATTTATAATTATTGCTGGTAGTTGGGGTTTTGTACATTACTAGTCCACAGTCACCAAGGGTGTTATAGGAACCGTTACTCGTTGGGAGACAGGTCCCACAGTAATATGACCATAAGCACAGGGGAGTGTCCCTAGTCGCCTACTATGTTGAATAATTGATAGAAAACTTACACTGTAATCGCCCTTAATACTGTAAAATATAACAATGTGTCATTTTATGAAATGGAATGAACTCACCAATATTTTTAACTGACCAAAATGCGTTTCAGGTAACTTGCTGTGAAAGTCATAGAAGCCAGCTATGGAGCACTGAAGACTTAAATAAAGTGGCTATGATTACCTGAATAAATGAAGAACTTATATTCTTGTTAATTAGGGTTTATCCCTATAAAACATTTTAATAGAATATGGGTTTATCCCATTTGTTTAATACTAAAACTTTGGTGTTTGAGAAACTCTGAATTTATTTTCCTAACATCGATCCTGGTGATATTTTCCGCTGCCAAATTAATAAACACTGGTACCACTTGACTACCTCGCGGCAACCGCTTCCAGGGTAGGGGTCAGGGGCCGTGACAGAAGGTGGTATCAGAGCCACTGGTTTAAGCTATTTAGGTGTTCCTCTAATACCTAAACTTAAACACTAATGTTAGGAATTTTGTGTAAATAAATTATTTGTTATATATGTAAAAATAAATTTCAAAATATGTAATTTAATTTCTTTCTTATTTTAACAATTTATAAGTTCGCAGCATGAGTGATAAAAGTGTATCCAATGCTTTTCTCCACATGGCTGATTTGGAAATGGAGGAAGGACCCTCTGGAGCCACCTCAGGATACGAAGCCGAAACAGAAGGATCTTTTGTTTTCCGAGCCAAATCAGCTGAAACTTTTCCACCAAAGAAACGTGGATTGTTTAATAAAGAGAAAAAGGAAAAACGAAGGAAAAAAGAAAAACCAAGAAGCAACTATAACCCTACTAGAAGGACCAGCTCAGATAAATGTAACCACACCTCTGTGGGAAGAATTGGATCAGATACTAGCAAATTGTGATCTCTTCCAACCAGCAGAAGACCAGCTAAATCTGAACTTACTAGCAAACCCTGAACCACCATTTCCATTATTTCAACCAGAGCAACCAATAGCACCCATACCAATGTACCCAAAACCTAACCTAGTAAACCAACAACCAATGCCCGCATTCAACCCGGAGGAAATCCCTAGGTTTCCTGCACCAGCACCAAATGCCCTGGAACAGTGGATGTCAAATGATTAGGCATTCCAAAATTTAATAAATGATCCATATTTTCCACCAATAGGACCCGAACCCGAGATGCACCCACTAATGGACCCTGACTGCATAGCAGAACTTCGTCACTATGGGGAAGAACTTATAAACGAAGGAACCTGAATACGCACCATAGGGGAGAACCTCGTCTGGAAGTACGACGAGAGGGATGGGCACTTCTGAAAAACGACAACCTTAATATAATACTATATATACACATATATATTATATTTTGGAAAAAAAAAACAATGTATAACATATATAATGCATAATATAAATACCGCATATACATATATAACAACGCATAATGTAAAATATCGACCTGTATAATTATAATAGTTTGTACTGATGCATATATATATATATATATATATATATATATATATATATAAAGAGTAGAAAGTCGGAATGTTCGACGATTTTGATCAAATGTGTTTGAATATTCGTTTATCTTTATTTTTCCTTCTGTGATATTAATATTGAATAATGTTTGCAATTCAGATGTCGAATGAAGTTAATCAGGGAGTCCGGAATAATAATGATAACGGAAATCACGTGGATAAAAGTGCTATAGAACACATAGTAGCTCAAGGAATAATCGATGCCATGCCATTTATTATTAATGCTATTAAGAATCCTGCGCTTGAAAACAACAGTAATACTATAGGCAGTAAACGTACTCACCCTGAACCTAGTCTCAGCGTCAATGGAGATAACGGCATTCTTGTCAAAGCTCCATCTCCTAAACGAAAGAAAACCATCGCTTATGGTTGTTCTTATAAAGAATTCTTGTCCTGCAAACCAATTGAACTCTCTGGTAATGAAGGAGCCATTGCAGCTTTGCGCTGGCTAGAAAAGACTGAAGCAGTATTAACTATTAGTAAATGTGCTGAAGAAGATAAGATAATGTATGCTTCCAATCTTTTCAAAGACGAAGCATTGGAATGGTGAAATACCATTCTTCAGTCAAAAGGGAGTAACAAGGTTTATAATATGGAACGGAATAATTTTAAGGATATAGTTGAAAGGAAATTATGTCCTCCTCACAAAAAGGAACAGATAGCTACCAATTCCTAAACCATAAAATGATTGGGGTAAATTGTCGTGAATTTACTACCAAATTATTTGAATATGCAAGAATAGTATCTGCCCTAGCATCACCAGAGCCGGTATTAATTTCTCGTTACATATGGGGATTGATTAGCGAAATTCGAGACATAGTCAAAGCAGTTAGACCACAAACAATTGAAGAAGCAGTAGAGCTTGCCAACACTCTGACAGATGGACTGAAACGCACAAGGGAAGAAAATCATAAAAGGACTTAGCCCAGAAGATTACCCAGGAACTACGTTCTGGTAATTCCTATCGTAAGAAAGGAGCAGGTTCATCTTCTTCACCTCTATGTAAGATCTGTAAAAGAAGGCATACAGGAAAATGTGCTAAGTACTGCAATTTCTGTAAAATACCAGGACATAGGGAAGAAGAATGTAGATGGAAAATGAACACTAAAATATGCTTCAATTGCGGAGAGGCAGGTCATATTCGATCAAACTGCCCGAAACTAGCCCCAGCAACCAACAATAAGGCAAAGACAACTGAAGGAACTAAGAGGACTGCTAGAGCCTTCGTACTGACAGACAAAGAAGCCGAGTTGATTCCTGATGTGATTACCGGTACGTTCCTAGTTCATGATGTCTATGCTAAAGTATTATTTGACTATGGCGCAAACCAAAGTTTCATAAATACTACTTTCTGTAAATTTCTCAATCAACCTATAACTAAACTTCGCGGTGGAAAAAGCAAACGGAGATTCTGTCAATATAAGCGAAATCCTTCAGGAAGGAAAGATAGAATTTTTAGGTCATAAATTCACAGCTAACCTATTACCAATGAATCTAGCCGGATTTGATGTCGTATTGGGAATGGATTGGTTAGTAGCCAACCATGCACGAATCTTGTGTGATCAAAATTCTGTTGAGATTCATACGCCAACAGGAGAAACAATCACAATCCAGGGTGACAAGCCAACAACATCTGCAAAATTATCTCTGTGATGAAAGCTGCAAGCTACGCTTGAAAAGGAGGAATAGTATATATGATCTCTGCGATCATTAGTACTAAAGGAAAAGAATTAAAAGATATTTCTGTAGTATCAGAATTCTCAGATCTTTTCAAAGAAGAACTACCAGGATTACCACCGATCATAAAAGTTTAAGATATATTTTCGGGCAAAAGGAATTAAACATGAGGCAAAGATGTTGGATGGAAATCCTCAGTGATTATGATTGTGATATTCAATATCACGAAGGAAAGGCTAATGTAGTAGCTGATGCTCTAAGTCGAAAGTATCATGAGAAGCCAAAAAGAGTACGTGCTCTCAGATTAAATCTGCAGATAGATTTAATAGGACAATTAAAGAAGACTCAGGAGATAGCTATCACGGATGATTCTGATGGAATGATAAAAGAATTAGAACAAGGAACATATGGAATATGGAGATTCCATAAGAAAAGAATTTGGGTACCTATGCAAGGAAATTTATGAGACGGAATTTTAGAAGAAGCTCATAAATCCACATATACAATGCATCCTGGAAGCAACAAGATGTATCAAGATTTAAAGAAAAATTATTGGTGGATAGGAATGAGAACCGACATAGCAAGTTATGTTTCTAAGTGTCTAACTTGCTCACAAGTTAAAGCCGAACATCAGAAACCTTCAGGCTTACTCCAGCAATTAGAAATGCCAGTTTGGAAATGGGAATTGATAACAATGGATTTTGTTACCAAACTACCCAAGACGCGAAAAGGTAACGACACAATCTGGGTGATTGTGGACAGACTAACGAAATCTGCACATTTCTTACCAATGAAAGAAACCTTCAGTGTGGAACGATAAGCTAAGCTGTATGTAGATGAAATAGTTTCACTACATGGAATCCCTTTATCGATTGTGTCCGACAGAGAAAGTCGTTTTACTTCTCATTTTTGGACAAGTTTTCAAAAAGTTATGGGAACTCGATTAAATTTAAGTACAACTTATCATCCTCAAACAGATGGACAAAGTGAAAAGACGATCAGACACTGGAAGACATGCTTAGAGCCTGTTGTAACACCCCGCGTTTAATTTAAAAAAATAATTAAATAATAATAATAATAATAATAATAATAATAATAATAATATTCTCCTACGTTTCTCGATGTTGGATTAGGAGACGGGTTTTAGAAACGTAAACCGGGCCGCTCAAAACCCTAAACACGAATTAACAGGCCTTGGGCCCAGCATACAAGCCCACTTAAAACCCTAAAGCTTTAAAAGCATCTCATCTCCTTCATAAACCCTAGCCCCCCTAAAGACCAAACACTGTCTCTCTCTTCTCCGGCGACCGGAGTCGCTATTCCAGTGACTCTCCGGCGACCCCATCCCTCCGGCACAACCTCCTCCCATCTCCCTCCTTCTCAGCCTCGCGCACACCACACCAAGCCCGACCATCGCCTCCCTCGCTCTCGCTCTCCCCTCTCTCTCCGCAGTGGTGTCGCCAGCCACCAATCGGGTGGCGGCGCAACAAGAACGTTGTAACAACAACAGCAGGACGCCGGAGCAGGCAAGGCAGCGGCGGCGTCGGAGCAGCACGGCGGCGGCGGCAGAAGCTTTTAGGTCAGCCGTTTCGGTTCCGGTCAGTCGTTCCGATTCAGGTCAGTCGTTCCGATTCAGTTTCGGGCTTTTTGGTTTGGCTTCAGTCGTACCTGATTAGTTTATATTTTTCCAATTCAGCTTTTGGTTCAACTAATGTTCAGAGAGTTCGGGTCAAACCCGGTCAACCCTGGTCAAAGTCAGATTCATACCGGTTCGTGTCATGTTCAGATTCGTCTTTCGGTTCAAGTTCAGACTTTGATCAGTCTCGGTTCAGGTTCACTCTAGATTCAAACTCGGGTCAGTTTTGATGTCAAGTCATACCTGGTCAAACGGTCAACCCTGGTTGTCACACCCCGACCCGCAGCGGAAAAGGTGATCGGGGCATGATTGGGTTATCATCAAAGCTCATGACATTTATTAAGCGTTTCATATTCATTAATACAAATTAAATGGAATTTTACAATAAATGTTTCAACATGATCTAACTAACAATCTAAACTTCTTTGTTCTCTTCTAAGGCATATCCTATGTTTTCCTTGCTTCAACCTGTTCACCTGTATCATGTGTAAAAGGGTTTTTGGATCAACATAATGTTGGCGAGTGAATCCTATGGAAAACATTTGAACAATTTATTTAAATTGATTATGAAAAATGTGCACAACCAAACATGAGTAAAAATAGATGTAACTTAATCAACAATCATAAGATATTAAATGAAACACACATGAACAATAATGGAACATTTAGAGGCACGCGATGCTCAACTCGTCTCTCACGAGGAACTGAGGGGCCTAATGAATGAATTGCATGAACATGATAATACAAATGACACAACTACAAATAATATGAACTCAATGATACACACATGAATAATAATGGAACATTTAGAGGCACGCGATGCTCAACTCGTCTCTCACGAGGAACTGAGGGGCCTAATGAATGAGTTTCATATATTTTGACAAAAGGAAATAAGTAATCACAACAATATAAACAATCTAAGTTTAGGTCATGATGTGGTATGGCACAAGTTTAAATAAATAAGTTATTTATTTTTCATAACACATGACACACCCCAAAACGTGTAATTTAAAAGGGGGAGTTGTAAGATTCACTCACTGTGGGTGCGTTCGATTGATGACGTTGAATGCACGCGAAGTGGTTTTAACCACGAGTGAGATTTAACCTAGATAAATCGCATTATGGTTTGGTAAGTAAACGGATTTTATTAATCTATTTTAGTAGGATTGTTGGGTGTATTTTTGTGAGTTTGAGGCTATTTTCTAACCTTAAAAATGTTATTTTTAAGTATTTTTAATTGATTTTTAATTAAAATAATTAAATAAAAATAATAAAAAAAAATTTCTGACCGTTGACCGTTGACCGGTTCGAATGCGGAATATAAGTGCGCTGGGTGAGGCTCGAACCCGAGACCTCCCGTACGCGTGCACGCAGCTCTACCAACTGAGCTACGTGTCTAACCCGTTATATATCTGATTTTAATTATATATATATATTAATTAGTTTAAACAGAAAATCATTTTATTTTAAAAACAGTTTAAATCAATTCGGACGGTGCGCTCCACAGGTCTCGAACCCGGGACCTGTGGCTTAAACTAACACACAGTCCACCGCTGGACTGTGTGTTTAACATGTTATATAATTCGATTTTTATTATACTTAAATACAAATTAGTTATTTCCTTTTCTGCCTTATTAAAAAGAATAGTTAATTGTCCGAGTCGGTGCAGAGGACCGGACTCGAACTCGTGACCTGTGATATAAACAAACACACAGTCCACCGCTGGACTGTGTGTCTAACTTGGTTATTATTCCGGTTATTAATATACTTAACATATACCAGTGGCGACTCCGGTTTAGTTTAACAAAAAAAATGATTTTTATTAAGGCAGCGTGTGTGAAACCGGATTCGAACTCGTGACCTTTGCGTTATATGTGCACACAGTCCACCGCTGGACTGTGTGTCTAACCCGATTAATAAGTTGATTTTAATTATACTTATAATATACCGAATACATCGTCTTCTTCATCAAGGTATAACCAGAGAAAGACGACTGACTGGTTCAAGGTTTTTATCGGTTTATTAGTGTGTTTCAGTTCATTACGGTGAGATAAATGTGAAAAGAAAAAGAAATTGGGCGGAGAGGTATACCGACTGGACCCTCTGTTTTCCGGCAGAACTCCGGCGACAGTAATAAGCTCCGGCGTCAGGTGTCTTGCAGCAGCGAGTCCCCAGAAGGTTTGAAGAAGGTATGGGTGACCTCGGTATAAGTTTAAAAGGTTTAGTAAGACTCAGAAATGGGGAAACCGGTTTTCCGGCGACGAACAGATTAATTCCGGCGAGTGGAATTACGCCGAGAAAAGGTGTGGTTTTGAGCGAAAAAGTTTGCGGTGGGTTGTGGGTGAATTTATAGGGAGAAACCGAGATGTATTTGGTCTGATTTCCGACTGTATTCGTAAGTTATAAAAACTCCGGCGGTTATGGTTTGGTCGCGGACTTCAAACATCGGTTATAACCGATGTCCTAATAATAGTTTACGTTATAACTGAAAACATCGTTAAAAGCTCGCGAGATTTCCGGGATTCCGACGACTGAACTGTTGGGCGCCGGTTTTGAATTCGTAACGTCACTTTATGAATTAAATGATTTCAATATTTACCAAACAGAACAAGTGGCGCAGTGGTTTGTGTGTGTGTGTTAAGACATGTTCCGGACCGGTAGTGACCCGGGTTCGAAACCCGGCAGGAACTACTTATTTTTTATTTTGCGTTTTTTAACAGTTTTTCAAAAACTAATTATATATTCCCGAATAATAATTGATTATGTATCGTTTAAAATTATTTTGGGCATTTAATTCGTAACGAAAATTTTGACTGACTGTTCGGTTGATAAACGGAGCGGGTTTGGTAAATCCGTTTTTGACGGATGTTACACTGGTCAACCGACAGTCAACTCGGGTCAACAGCAGTCGACGTGAGTTTCGGTAAAATGTTAACGGCACAATTTTTGTAGTATATTGTTTGTACATATTATTATAACCACTCGAACCGTACTTTTAATACTCATTTACATTTTGTATTTAACGAAGGTTCTTATATATATTGTTTACATTGCGATCTCATTATTATATATTTTATTATCTACACGAAAACGATACATTTGTCATTTATTTACGACTTTTGACACTTGACGAAGAGTTTATATGTATCATTTATATTTATATTGCTATTGAATTGTTGAGTTTTGGAAACTATATCGACAACTAGATTGTCGGGATCGTCCTAAAACAGGGGAAACTCTGCCCGTTTATTGACAAAATACATAATTATTTATTAAATTTTATCAACATATATATCAATATTACACTTTTCAACAAATATATATATATATATATATTATTCTTTTCGTTAAATATATATAAATATATACTTTAGAGTCGGAAACTAAAGATAACATATCGAATTCGAATAATTTTTACAACAAATGAATATGAAGGTAGATATATTTAATCATTATTTTGACAAAACTTCTATAATACTTTTGGCAATTTTTTAAAACTAAAATTGTTGTACAAACCATGCTATATATATATATATATATATATATATACTACGTTCATCCAGCTTCAATTCGAATCCTCCGTCGTAGCTTCGATTATTCATGCACATTCGTTTGCCATTTTTAAGGTGACCTCGGTGTCCCCTTTCTCCCACTCATCAACTCGTCGTGGAATTTCCAAAGAAGACCTAGCAATTTTGTGAGTACACTCGACCCACTTTTGTTTATATCACTTTTTGGGTGTAACATGTTTCCATATACAAAAATCACAAACACTTAAACTTTATGAAACGCACAAACGATCCTATACACATGACTACTTGAATCGTATACTTGTTGCTTGTCTGGGATATTCGTTATGCTATGCTTTAGTCATTAACTATTTTTAGCCTTCGTTTGACATGCTTAGCGCTATAGGAATTCACGCATCCACCTCCATCGTGTTATTCGTGAGGTCATGTTAAAACATCGTGATTGCGTTAAGGGTTTGATTATTAGTATTGCATGCCCTAATATTGCTCTTGTATAGATTTGGTTGCCATGACGATTGTTAAAACTTTATTCGTATACGTATGTTATGCTTAAACTTGTGTACTCGCCTTTGCTTTTGCATTGACTTTATTTTAAAACATGTTACAGGTTGAAGGAGATGATGCTATGAAATCAAAATAGCAAGGACTTAGATACACACATTTTAGACGTTAGATTTATAAAGGTTGTACCAAATTTTGTTATGTTTTATGAACTTATTGTATTGCTTCATGTTGTATTTGACAATGTTGTGAAATGAAATTTGGATTTAATTAAATATTGTCATTTATTAGCGTTGTGAGCAATGGGCAATCTCGTTTTCGTCTCATCCCGATATTTCCGCCATCGGTTGGGGTGTGACGGATTGGTATCAGAGCCATAATTATAGGGAATTAGGCAAATTGCTATGCTTTTGACCTAGTCTATAGTTAAGTACCATACTTGACCATACGTGATTCACATGCTAGTTTCTTAAAATCTCCTTTATGTGCTAAATTCATGAAATGTTTTACGTGTTCATACTTGTTACATTATCTCGATCATACGCCTTTCCTTATGCATTTACTCGATTATACTAAACTCGAAAACACTCATATTGCACAATCGAGACGATTTCACCAAAATATGCGTGAAATCCACAATTTGGTGAACGACTCTCAATCCACCTATTATTTTACGCGAAATTCGCCCTCAAGTTAGGAGTGCCATCCTCACCTTGACAGAGAATTTCCAATTCAAACTCTAGTGGAACCTCGTCAAAGTCTCGAACTATAGTTTGACCCGACGAGTACCAACCACACTTAGGGTACGAAATCGCCAAGTTAGGAGTGAAACCCACACCTTGTCGATTAAGTCTCATTCCTCGATTTTCAGTCTCTCCAAAGTTTCGACTTTCCAACCGATTAGAGACGTGTAGTAACTGGAAGGGTAAAATGTCGTTAATCGCTTCTCGACGAGAGCATTTTACCTATAGGCCAAAGCACGCTTCTCTAATTCGAAAGGATCTTCGAATGACTTTGGAATAGCCGACGTTTCTCTACCCGAAACAATCTAATTTTTTATAAATTTCAATTTGTATGTGAACCTTATATATGCTTGTTACACTTCACATTATTTTAAGGTTTTTACAACAAATCATACTAAACTTTTTCATATATATCTATACGTATTTACATGCATGATTTCAAGATGTCACCAACTATACTTATATTTCTCGAAAATCCCGAAATGGAGACCCACCGTCGAGATAGTAGTGATTTCCTTACCTTGACAGTCAGACTCCGTTTCTTTCTTTCTTTAAAACGACCTCACCAACGGGTTAGGGGTGATTCCCATACCTCGATGATGGTTACCAACCCTCCTTCTTGGAGACTTTATTATGTAAACCACGCGTTTAAAATTGTATGCCTAAATCTTTTCTCGTATTGTCAAAAAATTCCTACTTAAGAGAATTTCAAAACGACTACTTTATCAAACGTGATTATTATCCTACAACATGTTTCATACAAATCACGTATACGCATACTTGGTCAGCACGTGAAACGTTTTGTTTCTCGATTTTCAAAACTTGACGGAATACTACTTACCAACTTAATCGGTCTAACGAATACCTTGCCCACAAGTCTTATGTTTAACTTAATCACTAAAACACGCTCACGCAATAACATTATGTTAAGAATTTTCGTTTGTAAACAAAAAATCAAACCAATATCTTATTGGCATTATGGGATCATTGTATTAAAGGTGTCTTTGGGATTGCTTTTGCAACCTAATATTTTTATTTTGTGTTTGAAAGCGCAAATATTAAATAAATAAATAAAAATCTATTTTTAGTGTTTGGTAAATAATTAATAGAAAAATATATAATAATAATATATAAAAAAACTGATTTGTTTTACGTATTTTAGAGATCGAAGCTCATCTATTTATAACTTTATATATACATGTATATATATTTTCCAAACACTCAAATAGTTGATTACCTGATTATTGTGATATCAAATAACATAATCAAATCCAAACACTATCTTCCTACAATATGTTTTGTTACAACTAATTATCTGATTTTGATTATTCAGAACGCATAATCTATTTTCAAAACTCAACCCCAAACACCCTCTAAATCTCTCATCGCGATTAAGAAAACATTTTTGCTAAACGTTTTTCAACGGTCATTAAATCAATTAACACGGATTTCCTCTCAAGGGTCAACGTTTCACAAGCACCACTAAATTTCAAATCTCTTATATCCTTTGAAAACAATGCGAACTTACTATTTTAAGACCTTATCACACCTCCCGAAATGTCACATCAGTTTCAAAACACGTAGGCAAGAAAACTTTATGAAGACCAACCATTTTGACCTACTTAAATTCTTTTAAAACAAATGGTAGCACTCCCGTCCTTTACAAAATACGTAACACATAATCGATAAGTACTTTATATTCCTTTATATTCACAAACTAGATCCTATATTCTAAGTTAAACTTAAGCCTATTTTAGAAGCGATAACCTCAAAGTTTTGCTCAAACAACAATACAAGCATATCCTCGTACATGGTTTAGTCAACTCTTGCATGACATTTTAATCATATCATTCCTTTTACATACCCTGATCTCTCGACTATTTTATGTAAATAAATTCGTAGCATTCAATTCATATCATACGCACAATTATCGTCTGTTACACTTGTTGGTGTTCATAATTATACCCATAATCATATTCATGAACATACGTGCTATCATTCATACTTATACTTATATTTGCATTCATGCATCCACATCCAATATCCATGCTTATACTCATACTCATACTTGTGATCATACTCATATTCATACATTTATGCCGATACGCGAGCGAAACCCGAGGGATTCGCTTACGTGGGCCACATGCTTAATTACACGCAAACATGCTTACACACTACATTCTTACACGCACACAAACTCATTTTCAGAATTTATGAACACCTTAATCCATACCCCGCTAATACAAGCTATGCGGACCATGCTACGATCGGTATAATCTCGGGTGCACACGGGATTATAGCGATAAGCGCATGAGAACTATAGAGTGTACTACCGTGTATGGTAAGACACGGAACGCAACATTGCATCGAATAATGGAACGGTCGCGACATGGCCGAAACATGGTGGATACGCCGCTGGTACTT
Organism: Scalesia atractyloides; assembly: GCA_947069175.1. NCBI lineage: Eukaryota > Viridiplantae > Streptophyta > Magnoliopsida > Asterales > Asteraceae > Scalesia > Scalesia atractyloides. Next base: position 20,939,404 of record CAMTDV010001634.1, read on the forward strand.
CCTATATATAAGTGTTTTCACCATGTTGCCAAACTTTCGTAAAACGTGCCATGAGAAAGTTGGTGTTTTACAGACCATAGTAAGACCTAATATGCAAACTTTAAACAACTCACAAATACATTGCTAAGCGCGTGATACCCGATTATCCACGACGAGACTTCAACTCTATCGCAACGTTTTCGTTTGTTCATATACTCGTGCCATCCTCATGCTCGTAATCATTTATTAGATCAAACGTTCACTATTATGTCCGCGCTATCCTTGTCATTATACAACCTCGCGTGCAGTTAATTGTTTAATCATTCAAGCCCTAAAATGCTTTCTTGATTTGCAACTACCTTCTATTCGTATTCGGGTTCAACCACACTCATCATCAAACTGCTTACCGTTTCATACGAAAGCTTTCCTGCGTAGGTTAACTTATCATTGAGTTAATCAAACTCGTTTAAGCCACTCGTCTATACACACTTATATGTTTTACTTATGCTTGATGCCTCAAGTCATCCTAGTCAAGCAACCTCTTTTGCAGACCTAACTCTACGTATCCAGAACTCTTAGTCTTGATCGTTAACCCTCATTCTTTAGCCAATCCTTTTCAAATCTTCCTCTTGAATAAATTTCGAGACGAAATTTCCTAAAGGATGGGAGATGTAACACCCCGCGTTTAATTTTTAAAAAAAAATAATTAAATAATAATAATAATAATAATATTCTCCTACGTTTCTCGATGTTGGATTAGGAGACGGGTTTTAGAAACGTAAACCGGGCCGCTCAAAACCCTAAACACGAATTAACAGGCCTTGGGCCCAGCACACAAGCCCACTTGAAACCCTAAAGCTTTAAAAGCACCTCATCTCCTTCATAAACCCTAGCCCCCCTCAAGACCAAACACTGTCTCTCTCTTCTCCGGCGACCAGAGTCGCTATTGCATTGACTCTCCGGCGACCCCATCCCTCTGGCACAACCTCCTCCCATCTCCCTCCTTCTCACCCTCGCGCACACCACACCAAGCCCGACCATCGCCTCCTTCGCTCTCGCTCTCCCCTCTCTCTCTCCGTAGTGGTGTCGCCAGCCACCAATCGGGTGGCGGCGCAACAGGAACGATGTAACAACAACAGCAGGACGCCGGAGCAGGCAAGGCAGCGGCGGCGTCAGAGCAGCACGGCGGCGGCGGCATAAGCTTTTAGGTCAGCCGTTTCGGTTCCGGTCAGTCGTTCCGATTCAGGTCAGTCGTTCCGATTCAGTTTCGGGCTTTTTGGTTTGGCTTCAGTCGTACCTGATTAGTTTATATTTTTTCGATTCAGCTTTTGGTTCAACTAATGTTCAGAGAGTTCGGGTCAAACCCGGTCAACCCTGTTCAAAGTCAGATTCATACCGGTACGTGTCCTGTTCAGATTCGTGTTTCGGTTCAAGTTCAGACTTTGATCAGTCTCGGTTCAGGTTCACTCTAGATTCAAACTCGGGTCAGTTTTGATGTCAAGTCATACCTGGTCAAAACTGGTCAAACCGTCAACCCTAGTCAACCGACAGTCAACTCGGGTCAACAGCAGTCGACGTGAGTTTCGGTAAAATGTTAACGGCACAATTTTTGTAGTATATTGTTTGTACATATTATTATAACCACTCGAACCGTACTTTTAATACACATTTACATTTTGTATTTAACGAAGGTTCTTATATATATTGTTTACATTGCGATCTCATTATTATATATTTTATTATCTACACGAAAACGATACATTTGTCATTTATTTACGACTTTTGACACTTGACGAAGAGTTTATATGTATCATTTACATTTATATTGCTATTGAATTGTTGGGTTTTGGAAACTATATCGACAACTAGATTGTCGGGACGTCCTAAAACAGGGAAACTCTGCCCGTTTATTGACAAAATACATAATTATTTATTAAATTTTATCAATATATATATAAATATTACACTTTTCGACAAATATATATATATATATATAATTATTCTTTTCGTTAAATATATATAAATATATACTTTAGAGTCGGAAACTAAAGATAACAATCGAATTCGAATAATTTTTACAACAAATGAATATGAAGGTAGATATATTTAATAATTATTTTGACAAAACTTCTATAATACTTTCGGCAATTTTTTAAAACTAAAATTGTTGTACAACCATGCTATTATATATATATATAATATATAAAATATATACTACGTTCATCCAGCTTCAATTCGAATCCTCCGTCGTAGCTTCGATTATTCATGCACATTCGTTTGCCATTTTTAAGGTGACCTCGGTGTCCCCTTTCTCCCACTCATCAACTCGTCGTGGAATTTCCAAAGAAGACCTAGCAATTTTGTGAGTACACTCGACCCACTTTTGTTTATATCACTTTTTGGGTGTAACATGTTTCCATATACAAAAATCACAAACACTTAAACTTTATGAAACGCACAAACGATCCTATACACATGACTACTTGAATCGTATAATCGTTGCTTGTCTGGGATATTCGTTATGCTATGCTTTAGTCATTAACTATTTTTAGCCTTCGTTTGACATGCTTAGCGCTATAGGAATTCACGCATCCACCTCCATCGTGTTATTCGTGAGGTCATGTTAAAACATCGTGATTGCGTTAAGGGTTTGATTATTAGTATTGCATGCCCTGATATTGCTCTTGTATAGATTTGGTTGCCATGAGGATTGTTAAAACTTTATTCGTATACGTATGCTATGCTTAAACTTGTGTACTCGCCTTTGCTTTTGCATTGACTTTATTTTAAAACATGTTACAGGTTGAAGGAGATGATGCTATGAAATCAAAATAGCAAGGACTTAGATACACACATTTTAGACGTTAGATTTATAAATGTTGTACCAAATTTTGTTATGTTTTATGAACTTATTGTATTGCTTCATGTTGTATTTGACAATGTTGTGAAATGAAAATTGGATTTAACTAAATATTGTCATTTATTAGCGTTGTGAGCAATGAGCAATCTCGTTTTCGTCTCATCCCGATGTTTCCGCATCGGTTGGGGTGTGACACCTGTGTAATAGACTTTGGAGGAAGTTGGGACGATCACTTACCATTAATTGAATTTTCTTACAACAACAGTTATCATACCAGCATCAATGCTGCACCATTTGAAGCACTCTGCAGACGAAAATGCCGAACACCTGTATGCTGGGCAGAAATAGGGGAAAAATAATTGCTAGGACCGGAGATTGTACAAGAAACAACTGACAAGATAATTCAAGTCAAGGAAAGACTGAAAACAGCCCGAGATCGCCAAAAGAGTTATGCAGATCATCGTCGGAAGCCATTGGAATTTCAGGTGGGAGATAAAGTATTGCTAAAAATTTCACCTTGGAAAGGAATTGTCAGATTTGGTAAACGAGGAAAGTTAAGCGCAAGATATGTTGGACCTTTAAAAATAATCAAACGCATTGGACCAGCTAAAAGCTATCTGAAGAAATGGCAGGAGTACATGATGTATTTTATGTATGTAACCTAAAGAAATGTCTAGCCGATGAATCATTAATAGTACCCCTTCAAGATATAGAGGTAAATGAGAAGCTGAAATTTTTTGAAAGGCCTATACAAATTGAAGATAGAAAGACCAAGAACCTCAAGCATAAAAGGCTAAGACTGGTCAAAGTAAAATGGAAATCAAGAAGAGGACCAGAATATACATGAGAACTGGAATCAGAAATGAAGCGAAAGTATCCTTACTTATTCCAGTAAATCTCGAGGACGAGATTTAAAACAAGGTAGGGAGGATGTAACAACTCTCTAAAATACCCTAAAAACAATCCATAATCGAAGCCCCAGATGCACGCAGCGAGACCCGACGCGAAAAAAAAAATTTTCAGCAGGACATCCCAGGTGACACGCGCCAGAAACCATGGCATCTCCCGTGACGCGCGGGAGAGTACCAGGACACATGGCTTCGGAACGCGACGTCTGGCGAAGCTATGCATGCAACGTAGCCTGTCTAGGCCAAATAGGCTGCCCAGGCGCGTCGCGAGGGAGTCCCCAGATGCTGGCGTGACGCGCGGGAGAAGCCCATCTGACCTATAAGAAGGCAGCCGTGGGACTGAAGTCTGCGCTCGTTTTCGATCGTAAAATTTGTTCGAATACCCTCTGTATCTTTGTTTCTTTGCCGATACCCCCTAAACCCCTAAACCCGCGAAGCATTGCCCTGTTGTAAGTGTTTTAACCCTAATTACTGATTCGATACACTGCTCGATTGATCTAAAATCCAGCAACGGATGCCAAAGTAATGCCCGTTAATAAGGCTATGCTTTGTTAACTACGTTGGGGTTTTGTCTCGGGAAGTATCATTCATGTTAAGTTGGGTTATTGCACTAACACGTGTTGCATTGTAATTTTATTAGGAACTCAGAATTAGTACCAGGAAGCTCTAAGATAACAACCCTAAATCTACAAAGTGAATCATTCTCTTTTTTTCACCGTTTGTGAGTCATTTATCTTTTTACCAAATTGCTTTACAAAACCTCAAATGTTTTTCAGTTATACTCACAGGGATTAAGTCTGTGTAATCTATAATTATTGCTGGTAGTTGGGGTTTTGTACATTACTAGTCCACAGTCACCAAGGGTGTGACATGAACCGTTACTCGTTGGGAGACAGGTCCCACAGTAATATGACCATAAGCATAGGGGAGTGTCCCTAGTCGCCTACTATGTTGAATAATTGATAGAAAACTTACACTGTAATCACCTTAATACTGTGAAATATAACAATGTGTCATTTTATAAAATGGAATGAACTCACCAGTATTTTTAACTAACCAAAATGTTTTCAAAACGCGTTTCAGGTAACTTGTGTGAAAGTCATAGAAGCCAGCTATGGAGCACTGAAGGCTTAAATAAAGTGGCTATGATTACCTGAATAAATGAAGAACTTATATTCTTGTTAATTAGGGTTTATCCCTATAAAACATTTTAATAGAATATGGGTTTATCCCATTTGTTTAATACTAAAACTTTGGTGTTTGAGAAACTCTGAATTTATTTTCCTAACATCGATCCTGATGATATTTTCCGCTGCCAAATTAATAAACACCAGTACCACTTGACTGTCTCGCGGCAACCGCTCCCAGGGTAGGGGTCGGAGGCCGTGACAAATTCCGACCACTACACAGGGCACCGCCCATCCTTCATCTCCACCCCTTAAGTTTTTTAGATAGGCCTCAAATTTCCTACTGATGTCGATTGTGATGGGGAAAACTAGGTGGCCGGATCTAAATAAACGCGGAGAGTGAAAATTAAATTGAAGGATACTAGTACTGTTTTTGCAATGTTTAAACTAATAGATGTAATGGTTATTTTTAACAAATCAAATGGATGAAAAACATAACTAATTTATTTTTTTACTTGAATTATAATAACAGGTGCATTATAGTCATTTCAAATAAACTAACAGAATAACTGGATGCCGTTAGTGTTGATTTTGAAAGAATTTATTTTGACATATTTTGTTCATTGCTTTGTTCACCAACTTCAATTTGTTGTTGTGACCCGTACAAATAAACATTTGAAATTTGCAGTTTTATTTAAGAAATATAAAATTTGACAAATGTTGTTGGTGTATCTTGCAAATAAATAGATTTTCTAAGAGAAAGTCAAAGAGATAGGTTTTAATTGAATTCGGAAGTTGAAACTCGACACACTTAAAAGGATCATGAGTTCTCATGAAAAAACACTTCTTCGTTTGTTAGCTTTTATATCATTGTGTTATTGACGTGCTAGAATATATAGAAACTTCGACATGGGATGGTAAGCACAAAAGTCAAGCATATGGACTTCAATTATACATGAAAAGTTTTTAAGTTTGTATTTTATTTACATTTGATGAAGCATATCTTGCGAGTTACTAACTCATTGTGTGTCATTCTTCAAAGAAAGAATCAAGATAGTGTAAATGCAATTGAACTAGTTAGATCAACCAAAGAATAATTACAAAGGTATCGACTTGAAAGCTTTGACTCACTTTTGAAAGATGTCACATGCTTTTGTGACAAGTATAACATTGAGATGATTAACATGGAAAATGAGTATGATGGCCCGAAAAATAAAAAAGACCAACATCACCAATGGTCACTATTATGCGGTTAATAATTTCAACATTGTTCTCGGTATGCAAATTCAAGAGCTTGGAAATTGTTTTAACGAGATAACCACCAACTTGCTTACGTGTATGAGTTCCTTGAGCCAATGTCATAATTTTAGTTCCTTTAATAAACTAAATTAAAGTTGGCCGAGATACATGAGGGTGATTTTAGTTGTGATGAAAAAGACGCACTTATTAGCATTACTAATGTGAAAAAGATAGTCGATTTGACAACCCGAATGAGATAAGTGATCTTGCCAAAAGGATGGTGGAAACAAGAAAACGCATTGATTGTCAGTTGATCTATCGTTTAATAAAGTTGTCACTAGTTTTACCAGGTGCAACGACTAACGTTCAAAGAACTTTTTCTTCAACAAAGCATGTAAAGACGGAATTAGGTAATAAGATGCGTGATGGATACATGAGCGATTCTTTCATTTGCTATATTGAATGGGAGTTCTTACAACAAGTTTAGATCGAGAATGTAATGCAACGTTTTCCAAAGATGAAACCGCGTAATGAACAACTGTAGGCATGTTATTTTTTATTCATCAAGACAATCTTATTTATATTACGTGTTTTTAATTTTATCATGACGATTTTTTTTCATTGTTGTATCGTATTCTTGTTATATGTAACCTTATCCGACCCGAACCGTCAAACCGACCCGTATTTATTTATGTTCAGACATATGATATTTGTACATTTAAAAAAGTGAACCCCTTAAAAAATTCATAGATCCGCCACTGATTATATACACGCTATTCCCATCTACTATATCTAACTCACCTCTAGCAAACATAAACTCTCAAGTTTGATATACGTTCTAAGTTACGTTGGCTGTTTTTAAACATTTTTCATATTATAAGTTGGATCATGGATTGAGAAACCGTGCGCCAAATTGTGACAATCATTTAAACACCTATTTGTAATTAGTACTACTTTTTATAGAGTATAAAAGGTTTAAATCTAAAAAACTACATGCTAAAACATACAAATTTGATGATGAGAGAGAATTTCATTCGTTTAAGCTTGTCTTATATTTTTGTCGAATCTCCACCACATAACATATGCGTCGGATGCTAAATTTGCCTATATTTTTTTTTAAATGGCTAAATTTGCAAACCATGAGGATTGAACACATGACCTCCTACAACTCTAAACCTTATCTAAATCATCAACACCACTTGGTTATTCCTAAATGGATATTATTTCATTTCTAACCCCTTTTTGTTAAGTGTATATTATTCGCAACAACCGCTTCCCAAACAAGGGCAGCAATCAAGCAACGCAAACATCATCATCATCATACTTAGTAAATCCCACCAATTGCAAAACTATTGTAGGTCTGAGGAGGGTAAGATGTAGACAGCCTTACATCTACCCCATAAGAATAGAGAGACTGCTTCAGTGAGACCCCCGGCTCGATAGTAGTTTTGCATCAAGCTTGGACATAAGGCACATAACACTCATCAATTAAGACAAAGGCCGATTAATGCTTGCACTCCATTGTCTTTCGGCTATCAACGCCACCACATGATGCATGATTAACCATCCCCTCTTTTAACGTTATTTTCACGAGATTAGTAACATAACGTTAAAATTGGTGCACTTTCACTTTTGCCCCCCGAGCGCCTACACATATATACATTATATACGTATATGCAAGCGGAGCGTAACCAAGCAACGCACAAAATTACATCAATTTGAAAGAACAATTGTCCCACGAAACAGTCCTATTTTTAGACCTATTTTTTACCACAAAACCCGAGCGATTTTATGTTATGTAAAATCTTCTCTATCCTCACCTCCACGTTGTCGAAACCTTTTCTCATTCTTAGCCTTCCAAATGCACCAACACACCCATAATGATACCTTGGAAAGCCGTTTTGGACTCCTTAAGACTGCCAGTTCACATATTTCCCCAAAGTCCTTAACAGAGAACGCGAAAATAGGGTTCACTTTGCAACACCCACTAACCCGCTGCTACCAAACAGTTGCAAAACAGGTGGTCGCCGGTTGGCAGTTTCGTCCGTCGACTGACAAAGACAGCAAGATGATAATGTAGGTAACCTGTTTAAGGTTTTTTTTTCCGAATGAAAAGCTTCATTCACAAAACACCACCTCTACCAAAAGGCAAAGGCAGCAACAACCGAAATTACAACATACCGCAAGGTTTTTTTTTTCCAAAAAAAAAAAGCTTCATTCACAAAACAACTACGAAAAGGAAAAGGCAAAGGCAAAAGCAAAGGCAACCTCAACCGAAACTACAACATACCACACAAATCAAACATACACCCCTTACCCAAGTTATAGACTTTAGCTTCGATCTATTTTTAAGCCAAAGAAAACCACACGATTTAATACTACCTGCAATATCTTCATCTTCACCTCCTTGTTGGAGAATACCCTTGTCGTCCCTAGCTTTCCATATAGACCAACAAGCAACTATGATAATCACATGACTCACCTCTTTGTGTAGACCCCCCATCCTAATATAAATATGGTACTCGAATAGATCTCTAACCAAGAAGGCATAAGTGAAGACATACAACTGAACTGAATCTTAAACCAAGTAGTATATATCAATACAAGAAAATAAAGGCATACAATTGCATGTTACAACTAAAAAATATAAAAGCATATCTTAACATATCTTAATACAGCTAAAATTGAACCATACAAACTGAAGGCATAAATCTTTGTATATTACAAAAAGGCGCAACGGTTCGTTAACAGAAGCAACAGTCACAGCATAAGAAAGCCATTCTGCCCCCATTATATCTACAAGACCAACACAATATGTTGTGATATATCACTATATCTTCACTTGCTTAGAGAATTCCTTGAGGTCAAAAACCAAAACTTTATCAAATATATAAAAATTGTATCAACAACGTACGATTACTATACTATATGCTACAAGAACAATGAGCTTCATTTGATATAAAACTGCCACTTTAGCTATCAAGTAATAACACATATAACAATGAGAAAGAACATTAATGCTTAAACGCTATAACATTTTGTCACCTAACCGAAGCCTTGCCTCAATTAACCGAGCAGTAAACTCTCCATCACTAACCATCAGCATTTCCCACAACGGTACAGAAAGCCCATGATCAACCAACAACCGATGCCGATGCATAATCTTACCCTCTAAACTATACGAAAAATACTGCGGAAACCTCTTCAAATCACCCAAATCTCCCTTCATCTCATTCAAAAAGTAGTCAACTTTGGGCTTAAAATTGTTCTCAATGCTAAATGTCAACAACCCTGGTGACCTCAGCACCATATTAACCATGTCATCATACTCAAACCCTAACCCCATCAAGTAATCCAATTTGGGCATCAATGTACCTTTCACACTTGAAACCAACAACATTGTTGTTTGGGCCGTGATTCTGTTTGGGCCCACGAACCCTAACTTTCTCAAGAACCACAATGTAGGCCTCAGTTGATCTTCCACGCTGCAAATCAGAAGTCTAGGGCACCGAATTACCGATTTGCGAACGTCAAAAAACTCGAGACCGACGTCGTTTAATAAGAAATCGAATACAGGGTAAAGATCGGCGTATGGATCGCACGTGAGAAGCTGAGGGTACATGTCGAAGATACGACCGAATTCCGGACGTCTTATTCCCATTGAAGAAAGACAATTCTCCACAGATTTTAAGGATTTGAGTGAGGTTGATCGGAAATCGGGGTTTTTATGTAAGGCTTTTGTTGGGTTTACTTTTAGGGCTTTTAGATAAAGAATCTTTTCGCGGAAAAGGAGGCCGGTGTCGGTGGTGAGCAAAGGCGGTGGTGGTGGTGGGCCGGTGGCAGTGGCGGTGAATACACCATTTTTAGGCGTTATTGAAGGGTGGTCTTGTAGGGGTTTGAAGTGGGTTTTTGTTGGGTGTTTGGATGATTGAGGGGTTGAAGGTTGAAGAGGGATATGGATGAATCTAACTATCATTTGTTTTCAGTGGTGGTGTTCTACTGTTCTTGTGAAAAAGAAAGGATTAAGTTATAAAAGCTATCAGATATGACCTTATTTGTGAAGCAATTTTATCACAAACTCAAACATGATTTCATCAAAAAGGCCAAATGAACCAATACACCAAGCGCTTTTTTAAGCACGCAGATAAATAAAAGTACCGAGCTAGTGATGTCGTAGACGATAATCGTTGCTGCAGCTCCCATGTACTAGACCTTATCTGCAAGCAAAGGCAACCATATATCAATCAATTCAGTTCATAACAAAGTAAAAAACTTAAAATCATTATTTTATTAAATAAAAGAATCCCACAAAGTAAACCAATTGCACACAATGAAGCATCAGTTTGGGGTTGCACATTAATTCAATATTACAACATCTATCTCAACACCAGGAGGTCGCAAACAATATCAGTTTGGGGTTGCACATTAATTAATTCAATATTACAAATCATAAATTTTGTTCCCAGAAAACCGTACTGCCTCCACACTGAAGTAACAGTCGGATGAAAACCGGGGTGCGGCTCAGGATCGAACCCCCCCCCCCTCAGTGGGTTTGTCACCATCATTACCTAATATCCATCCCAATATGACACAAGTGAAAATTGAACTTGAGTCTCCATTGAAAAACCAAGTCTCCTACCACTAGGCCACAAGTGAAGGGATATGATCTGTTTAACTATTTAGAAGGAAAAAAAAAGAAAAAAAATAACCATAGTGCAATTTGCATCTCTACGAGAGTGGCATCAACATGAGTCTATTTTCGAAAATGGATACGTGTGTTCATGTGGTTTGGTTTTTGCTACAGCTACAGTCACTCAAGTCAACAACCGTCGATATATCCCGTTATGTGCGCAATGGAATGTAATGTACTAGACTAGTAGGTGCAAAACCGTTTTTTCACATACCAAAAAACCCTAACCCAGTTTGTGGGTCGTGTAGTTTATTTTCATACCTGGAATTTGTTGAATTACATCAACAAATATTGTAGGTTATTTGACCCATTTCTTAGTTGGAATTAGGGTGAAGGGTACCCTAAACCACTTGGTGTTACACTTGAATGTGGTTATGAGGTTCCAGAACAACCTAAACCTAGAACTGCGTTTTGAACGTGGCCGGACAAATAGGAGTGAAGAGAAGATTGAGCAGGAGGCCGGACCCTATTTTTTTTGTATGATAACAATGCCTAATTATGTTAACGTTAAGTAGGTTTCTTGATTATATGTGTCTCTTGTAAACCTAGATAATAGTTGTTAACGCTAACTTTTGTTTTTGATGATCATAATTTATAATTTTAACTGATCATTTGGTTGTTCAAATTAGTATATATGCAAGTTTTCAATGTGTTTGAAATGCATTAATGTAAGTTTCAATTTGTTTGCATGCAACTTTAGATTAGTTGTTAACACTATGCAAAAACCTGTAAAAAAATGATGGATATTGATATTGTAGAATAATGTTGATGCAAATATGCTAACGTTTTTAGTTAATTTTGGAGGGAAATACAAAATCAAAGAAAAGGAAAACAGAGAAAGCATAGGCACGTTAATTTCAATAAAGACATAATAAAGGAGCAAATAAAGGGTATTTTGTTTTTTCACCATAATTCAAACAAAAATGTGATGTCAGCAAGTGCGCACAAGGGAGCTTAAATTGTAGCGAAAACAAACCACAGGGACACACGTATCCATTTTTTGAAAATACGCACTCATGTTGATCTTTCTCTAATACCTCAGAGGCGCAAATTGAAGTTTACTCAAAAGAAATTTATAATTTATTTTAGTTTTTGTGATTTATTATAACTAAGAAATTTTTAATAAAAAATATAAGATTAACATTAACAAAATAAATATAATCAATATTTGTATGGATAAATGTGTGTACCTCATGCTTTGAGAGATTTAAAAAAATTGATGTTTCATTTTTAACCCAAAGCTATTTGTTTTTCTACTTATAACAGCAAAAGTTTTTATCTCTTGCAATTTAACCATACAACTTTTGTACTTTCAACTTTGGTCCCCACACTTTTCATATTTCACAGTTTTTTCGTTTTAAATTTTGTGAGTTAACAGGCGTAACGTGTGTTGGTTCAACGTTTTAACATTTCGTTTTACCCTTCGTATTAGATTTTGCCAGTTAACACGGTTCAACGTTTTTACGTCGTCTATCTTTTTCCCGTTTGACAAGTTCGTTACAACGCGTTGGGTCCTAAATCGACTTAATTATTATTTTCTATATTTTATGTTGCAGTCTAACTTCTTCACATTAATACACCGTAACTTCAATATTGGTTGTCGCCGATGGTGGTATGACTTTGATGCTATTCGACATGGTTTTACGCCCCGCCGTATTCTGACGGATGGTAAATCTAGTTTTTTTTTAATTTGCGGTGGCCCACCCAACCAGGGGATAGATATATCAGTTACTCGCTCATAAGGCCCGACCCAAAGAACACATCACCAAAAAGGGCGAATTCCAAAACCCCCAAACCCTTTGCGTTCGCGGGACGACCAAATTTTATCCCGCCAAAACTCCAAATCTTTTTATAATTCACTCCTTTCATATTCAGTTTCATTTTCAATCGCCCACAAGCATCTACAAATCGCGATAACTTCTTCTTCTTCGCCTCAAAAGTATTTATAAATTTGAAGATCGAGGTCAAATCAATACAGAGATCAGGATCTGCACGAAGAAAGAATCATGAGTGCTGTAAATCTAACAAATGTTACTGTATTAAACAATCCAGCCCTCTTTCTCAGTCCTTTTCAGTTCGAAATCTCCTACGAGTGCTTGGTTCCCCTTAAAGACGGTAACTTTCGTTCACTAGTTTGCTTGTTTCTGTAGATTTTGGTTTTTGTTTGTTTGTATAAAAGGATGACTGTTTGGTTTGATGAGGTGGATGTGGTTTTAGGGTTTAATTCAGATATGTGGTTTCATGAGTTGATGTTGTAATTTAGGGTTTGGTTTGCTGATTTGCTTGCTGTCAAGGATGCTTTAGTAAAATTAACGAATTTTTATTTTTTGTATAAATTTATAGAATTTTATTGTTATTTTATGGAGTTAGATACATAGTTTGTGAAATTAGGTCGATCTATATAATGTTTGTGATGAAAGATGCCAATTTTGTTTGGAATTTAATGTGTATGTTTGTGTTCGATTCTGTTTATAAACTCTTTTTTTGTGTTCATATGTGTTAACAAACGTTCGTTTGTGCTTTTTAAGTAAGTTTAACACGAACACATTCGTTACTTGATGAACTAACACTGTAGTTTAGAATGATTAGTAAAGTAGAGTAGGAGTAACATTTGTTGTTCAACAAAAATGTTCGTGAACACTTTTATTTAAGACTGCAAACGAACCGAACGAACACGAATCGGGCCTTGTTTGTGTTTGTTTGTTAAAAATTATGTGTTCACGAACTGTTCATGAACACTTACCGAAAAAGATCTTATGTTCGTGTATGTTTGATAAGGAGATGAACTTGTTCGTGTTCCTTTGTTAATTTTAGGCAATGAAGCTGATGAACACAAATGGAAACAAACGAACACAAACAAGAGTTTATGAGCAGAAGCCATGATACACTGACACGTATTACGTATTTATTTGTCAGAATTTTGAAGTGTTTACATAAATATAAAAACTAATGAACTATCCAACACAAACGAACACATGACCAAACGATCACGAACATAAACAAACAAACGTGACGTCTGTTCATGTTTGTTCATTTAACTAAACTAACAAAATTTCTTGTTCGTGTTCATTTGTTTAATAAACGAATGAACACAAACGAACTTCCTGCCGAAAAGGTTCATGAACTATTCGCCGAACGTTTGGTTCGTTTGCAGCTCTACTTTTATTTTCTTCACAAACAAACACTGTCAGGTCTTGTTCGTGTTTGTTCGGTTCGTTTGCAGTTCTAGAGAGGTCAATTTGCATTTTTAAAGCCACATTTTGATCTCAAATTATCTTCTTTCTCATGTGTTTTGTCTTGGCCTTACAGATTTAGAATGGAAATTAACTTATGTGGGATCTGCTGAGGATGAAACATATGACCAAGTTCTTGAAAGTGTGCTAGTTGGGCCCATTAATGTTGGCAACTACCGTTTCGTCTTTGAGGTAACTATAAGATTCTATAGCTTCCATTTCTTGATCATGGTTTATTTTGATATGAATCATAGGATTAATTTAAATTCACATGTTGCAAACTTTTAGGCAGACCCGCCAGATGCGTTAAAGATTCGTGAAGAGGACATAATAGGTGTTACAGTCCTGCTTTTGACATGCTCTTATTTGGGGCAAGAGTTTGTTCGAGTGGGATATTATGTTAACAACGATTATGAAGATGAACATTTGAGAGAGGAACCGCCGCAAAAAGTTTTGATCGATAAAGTTCAAAGAAATATATTGGCCGATAAGCCTAGAGTCACAAAGTTCCCCATTAATTTTCACCCTGAGAATATCAACCAATCAGAGCAGCCTGATCATTTACCTGAAGTTGAAGTTCCAACTGAACAAGAATCCGAAACTTTGTTGGGTGAACAAGAGAATCCCGCTGATTGTGAAGTTAAAAGCGATAATGAAGAACAGGCACCATCTTCTGTATCCGCTCATCCGCCTACTCTGGTGTCTGCTTAAAGATTTGGATGAATCTGATTCATTTTCCATTGGCTAGTCTTCTTTTCAAGAACAGCATGTGTCATGATTATAATGATCAAATTATAAGTTTTTAAGTTTTATGTCGAGAGTTTCATGGTATGAGTTTGCATATTGCTGAGATTGGTTATGAAGATCTATGGTTTGTCACATACTCGCATATGTACTGAAAGTTCACCTTGTTTTATCATATGACTAATTGATTTGGTGCCTTAACTGTTCTTGAATGGCATTTTGTTTGCATTTTTTTTCAGTTTCATTAAGTTTGTTTTTGAAGCTCATATGTTGTGAAAGATGGTCTCAGTTCATTGAAGAAGTAATGCTTTTTAATATTCGATATGCGCTTTGTTTCTTAACCGGTGATATACTGATGTGGATTTTATATTATAGATTCAAGATATAAAAAATTCCTGTTTCTTGTGTTACAGTGAGTGAAATAAGGAAAATTTTGGACATATGAGCAAAGGTTATGTACTGATCAAGTCTCTTGAACTAGTGTTTATGAGTGTAAGAAAAAGTTGTGGGTTTTAAGTGTGATTGTATTGAGTCTATTTTAATACTATGTTATTAATACTATATGAGTGAAGACTCAGAAACCAACCGTCTCCGATTTGGAGGGAAGAGTCTCAGAAGAAGGGGATGATTACCTGCACAAATCACAAAGAACACACCGTTAGCCTCGTCACAGGGAGGGCGGTCTCTCTGTGACCAAGCTCGGGCGTGAGAATAAGTATTTGAGCTAGAGTGATTAGAGAGAGGATGGTGAAGAGAGAGAAGATAGGCGTTACCGTTTTTGTGGTGGATTGAGGGGTATTTATAGTTTATTGGTAATCTGACGTGGCATAGTTTGTTAGGCCCGGACCAATCGCTATCTCAGCACTAAATGTGTGGGCCCCAAAAGTTAGTTACAAAGATTCCTTCGTTGCCGGACGATTCCTTAGCTCGGAGCCTTATTTGTTCGGTGATAATGGTGTTCGGTCCAATACGATGTATCTATCCTCTTCAATGAGCAAATCTTTTTAACCAAAATTAACTCATTTGTTCATTAAAAGGTTATAATGTCGGGCGTAAGTATTGTAATTTTGTATCTTTCCTGAGCTGAACCTTATTGAGCCCGAGCCGAGCTTGAGCCTAAAATAAAGCTTGTTTATTTATCGAGCCCAAGCTCGAGCCTGACATGTGAATCTCATCAGGCTTGTCGAGCCTTAATGAATATTAGTTTTTATTAATATTTAATAACATTTATACCTTATTTAAAGTTGTCTAATACACGAGCCAAGTCGAGCTTATTTAAACTTGTTTACGAGCCGAGGCCCAACCAGAAAATAAGTTTGTTTAGCAAACGAGCCGAGCCCTAGCTTTATTTGTCGAGCTCGTGAGCCTAAACGAGTCTATTAAATATATTTTTTATATTTTATATATTAATTAATAGATAAATGGGGCGAGCCCAAGATCGAGCTCTCATAAGTTAATTGAACTCGAGCTCGAGCCTGGTCGAGCTCGGGCTTGGCTCATCTCATTTGCACCCCTAGCGGTAGCAACCAACAATACAGAAGTTTCTCTATATCACACTAATTATTTCTATTTTATATAACTTGTTAACATTTATATCAATTTGTTTGGGCTGTATAAATACGTAGTAAACTAGTTACAACAAGTATGTGCAGGCTTGGGGCATGCCTGCTTGTCTGCAGCCGATCCAAATTAGAGCAACACTCGAAAAGTCGAATACTAAGTTAATCATGGGGCTGGGGTAGAACACAGTGGGTCGATGGTTGTTATACTGGAGCTCGTGTTATATACCAGTAACATATAACAAATACATTCTACAAAAAAGCACAATCATTGTACATCTACATGTAGTTTTATCTCATTCTATTGGTACACAAATTGGTGTGTGCCACTGATCTTGGACCGAGCCACTTACTTACCAATGAGCTTAACGGTCCACGCACCACCAAAATAAAGACCCAAAAGCGGTCCAGCCAGAAGCATCTGAGTCAGAGGATCTGTTGATGGAGTCACAATAGCAGCTGCAACCACAGCACCAACTACCACATATCTCCATATCGATAACATTTGATCACCCGACACTAACCCAACTTGCCCTAGTAGAAGTTGTATAACCGGGACCTACATACATAAACAAAAATATGAAGGCAATTATAAGTTTATAACCCCTGCCCATTTTTGACCTTTGAGGTCAAACTTATCACAAAGAAATTTAAAATTGATAGGATTTCGTAGAACATCAATAACACTTACAAAGTTCCAATACTCTTACAAATTTCCATGTATTATAAATGAAAGGGTAAATTGCATTTTGCGTCCTTTACGTTTCAGCTAAATTTCAGACGTTGTCCTTTAACTAACGAATTTACAACGGATGTCCTTTATGTTCTAACTTTTTTACAAGCGAGGTCCTTTCTCCCTAAAAAAATTACAAACATAAAGGACATCTGTTGTAAAAATTAAAACATAAAGGACATCGGTTGTAATTTCGTTAGTTAAAGGGCATTGCCTGAAATTTTGCTGAAAGTTAAAGGATGTAAACTGCAATTGAC
Source organism: Scalesia atractyloides (assembly GCA_947069175.1). NCBI lineage: Eukaryota > Viridiplantae > Streptophyta > Magnoliopsida > Asterales > Asteraceae > Scalesia > Scalesia atractyloides. The sequence goes on from CAMTDV010001634.1 coordinate 20,956,733, forward strand.
CTAAATAAAAACATCTAAATAATTATCAGAACATATGTGGAATTTGAAGATGAACCTTAGTCAGTTTCGACCGCAAAAGTCAACCGTTAGTCTCTTAACCCTTACTTTAAGATTGACTATTGATGTTAAACGTACTGTTTTCGAATGATCTGGTCAAACTTTCAAATGTAACAACTAGACGATGAAAACTAGTATGTTTGACTCCAGATATAAGTGATTACCTGGAAAGACAAGCCTGTACTGAACATGAGTACCAATACGAACTCGAAGTATTGGGCAATAGACCACAACGATTCGACAACCCCTTCTGAATAACTAACAAAGAAATTCAAGGCCGCTGGAGTAAGCATGACGTATGAAAAGGCGATCCCGGTGTAGAAAAGTATCGAAGATCCTAGAACAATCGGGGCCAAGAATTTTCTTTCTGATCTTGTTAATCCAGGAAGAACAAAAGCGATGATTTCTTAAAGAATCACGGGGCTTCCTAAAAGAAGGCCACAATAGCCTGATACCTGCATACATAAATAAAATAAAAAGAGTTAATTACTGTTTTCGTCTCTGTGATTTATCAAAAATCACTATTTCAGTCCATTAGTTTAAAATTTGCGATTTCAGTCCTTGTGGTTTCACTTTCGTAACCATTTCAGTCCACCTAGCAACCATTTCAGTCTCCGTACTTACAGAATAAATGGATTGAAGTGGTTACTAAAGTGAAACCACAGGGACTGAAATGGTTACGAAAGTGAAGCTACAGTAACTGAAATCGCAATTTTTAAACTAATGGACTGAAATAGTGATTTTTGACAAACTACGGGGACAAAAACAATAATTAACTCAATAAAAAATAAAAACAGAATCATCGGTAAATATGATCATGACATATATGTCACATGAAGTGCACATGGGTTCAAGGGTAACCTTTATAGTTGTAAAGAAAAACTCGCCAGGGGCTAACTGCAAGAACCGAACACCTTGAGCTCTAACTGGAGCTTCGAGAATCATTATGAGATCCTTTGAATAAAAAAAAACATCCCATGATGGCAGCCCCCGACTGCCAAAACCGACACAAAGATTCTATCTCTTAGCTCCTCAAGATGATCGAATATGGTCATTTCTTTGTCTTCAGGAAGGAGTTCTTTATCGGGATACAGAAAGTTGTAAAGCGCACTTCCATTATCTGATGAATCAGTGGTTGCTAGTGCATCTTCTTGGATGTCATCAACCAGTTCTATATGTATAATGTCAAAGATAAGGTTAGTATATTCTTGTTTTCATTTTGTGGGTCTCATATAAGTTAGTATTAGTGATTCCTATGATAAGAAGAAAACCGCGTAAAATGAGTCTCCTAAATCAACACCAGCAAAGTTGTGGCTTGATTTGAATACCCCACCTTCAATAAATAGTGTTGCTTTCACGGTTTCACCATTACTTTCATATCATCCTTATACGTTAGTATGCTACAAAGCTTATTGATACATGCTGAGGTCTTAAATCAAACAAGGGTACCGGCGTTTAAAATTGCTCAGCTACCGAATATATTTCTTCAAAATTCAAGCTTCTTGAACTTTACTTACATGATGTGCATGGGTCGGTTTTGGCCAAAAACCATAAGTCCATAACCATAACCGCGATGTCAGTTAATGGATAATCATAACCATAACCATAACCGGTTGGTTATCACGGTTTTGGTTAATCGGTTTTGAAGGTTATAGCGGGTCGGTTATGGGTGGTTAACCATGAATTTAGGCCTAGCTAAAAATAACTCAATTTTTTTTTAACATGGGATATATTGTTATTACATATTTATTTCTATGTATTAGTATATAACATAGTATTAAAAAAATACATATGAACTATAATAGTAATACCGAATATTCAAACAAAGTGATATGATATATTCTATAAACTCAAGTAAAGATTCTCTTAGAAACGGAACAACGCTATCGAGCGAACAATCGAACATACGGATTTTGTGAGGTGGACAATCCTCACGACGGCCTTTTCTTTTATTATAAACAAACTGGAAACGAAATTACAGACTCGATCAATATTCTGTTCTCTCTATTCTGCCTATCAATCTATATATAAGAAGGTTTACAGAACCTTGTGATGCACGTTCTTACTATGACTCAAATTCAAACTTCTAACAATTATAATAAAATAAACTATAATAGTGGATAAACCTTAAAGATAACAAACTTAATAAATATGTAACCGACTCAGTTTAATATAATAAAGATTAATAAACTTCAGATTCAACCAAAACGATACGAAAAAACCCATAAATACAAAAACGTCAAATATTAAAAAAATGGTGAAAAGTCCCAAATCCGACACATATTACATGTCGGTTCGGTTATGGTGGGTAAGGAAACATGGATAACTATAACCGACCCGCTACTTTCGGTTTGTAGAAAAACAATTAACCGACCCACTGGTTTTTGATATGGTTCGTTTTTTTTTCGGTTCGGTTTTGTTAGTTAATTCGCTTATGGGTCCGTTAAATTGGTTTTTTGCACACCCCTTACTTCATCAATAAACAACAAAAGCTAATCTAATCCAAAACTCACAGAAATTTGAATTCATTAGTTAGTCACTACAGAATTCTTTGACCTTTTTCACTATGCTAGTTGTCTAGGAGCAATAAAATAGTATGTTCTCTTATTTATATACCTATGAATCTATCTTTATCCATCAACAAAGAAAGCTAAAGATCACATAACATAGAAAAAGCAGAAAACAAATTATCCTCTATAACATTTACAAACTAACTGTAACAGTTTTGTTCTTAATGTGACCTCAAAATTCCCAAACATCATTCAAATTATCAAAAACTGCCCTAACATCAACTAAAAGCAAGATAGCAAAGTGAGCAGTAATCCACCCTAAAATTCATACCAAACACATAACTTAAGAAAGGGATTTTATCACATATGAACAAGAAACCTCATAAAAGCATAGTAATTTACAGTTTAAATCAGTTAATAAAGAACTCAATTTTAGCACAGCTCACCAGGTCTATCTTCAACAACTGCTCTTGTTTGCATATCTCCCACATCTTCAAGAGCAAAGCAAACAACTTTGCTAATCTTTCTTTGTCTTCTACATGAGAAACTTAAAGGGTGTTTTCTTTGATTGATTTGCAAACAAACTAAATGATTTGTTCTTGAATTCACACAGTTGAAGCTTCTGCTTGTGTTGAGAGTAAGATTGTGGATGAGGGTGTTTGTGCTTCCCATTTTTTGGTGATTCTTTTAAGGAGTAAATTGCACAAAACGTCCTTTAAGTTTCACCAATCTTGCTGGTTTCAGCCTTAATCTTTAAAAGTTGTCAAAACCAGCCTTTAAGATTAAATTAGTTACGGGTTTCATCCTTTATCACTAACCCAGTTATTAAATCATGTTAAATGGCATCACATGCAAGCCATGTGAGGGTAAAACCGTCTATTTCATACTTAAAGGACGTTTTGTGCAATTTACTCATATTTTTTCATCCTCTTCATCTCCTCATCCTCGTCTCTACCATATTGAACAAACCGGAGAACAGATTGAAAATCGCCAGAGCAATCCGGAGAACAGATTGAAAATCGCCAGAGCCGGAGCAATCCGACCGTTGATTTCGCTAATCTCATCTTCAGATCTACAGCTTCAAGAGCACGGAGTAACCGCTATTTTGAATCTGTCTCTGTGCGATGAAAACAAAGAGGAATTAGCTTCGTCCGGAGTAAGCCGGCCGCTCGTTAAAGCGTTGAAGATCGGAACATCAACGGCGAAGGAAAACGCCGCGTGTGCGCTCTTACGTTTATCTCAAATCGACGAAAACAAATCGGTAATCAGACGGTCAGGAGCGATTCCGTTACTCGTGAACCTTCTGGAAACCGGAAGTATTCGCGGCAAAAAGGACGCGTCAACCGCGTTGTACTCGTTGTGTTCGGTGAAGGAGAATAAGATCCGAGCGGTTCAGGCAGGGATTATGAAGCCGTTGGTGGAGCTTATGGCGGATTTGGTGTCGAATATGGTGGATAAAGCGGCGTTTGTGGTGGGTATTTTGGTGTGTACGGCGGAGGCTAGGGCGGCGTTGGTGGAGGAAGGGGGATTCCGGTGTTGGTGGAGATTGTAGAGGTAGGTTCGCAGCGGCAGAAGTAAATTGCACAAAGTAAAGCGGTTCAGGCAGGGATTATGAAGCCGTTGGTGGAGCTTATGGCGGATTTGGTGTCGAATATGGTGGATAAAGCGTCAGATTGAGAGATCCTGCGTATCTTAACTTTGTCTGTGTAAGATATCTATTTGAATAAATGAGTAAATTGCACAAAACGTCCTTTAAGTATGAAATAGACGGTTTTACCCTCACATGGCTTGCATGTGATGCCATTTAACATGATTTAATAACTGGGTTAGTGATAAAGGATGAAACCCGTAACTAATTTAATCTTAAAGGCTGGTTTTGGCAACTTTTAAAGATTAAGGCTGAAACCAGCAAGATTGGTGAAACTTAAAGGACGTTTTGTGCAATTTACTCTTCTTTTAAGTGAATTTTGACTTTATTTTCTGGGGTTTTACTGAAATTGAGTTTGTTTATTGGTTGAAATGATTCTGATGTAGTGACTGGTCCTTCATTGTTCAACTTTTGGGTGACTGATATTTTTTGAGGTGCATGTTAGCAAAACAACCTTAGTGTTCTAATCGTGCGCTCACTTTTTTTGTTTTCTTATTTAGAAAATAAAATAAAAAGTGTTGATACACCTCCTTTATGTTTGATAGAATGAATGACATCTTGATAAGAGCACGACCTCCAAAATTTTTTATTATTTATTGAACTAACTATACCACTTTTTCCAACTAAAAATAAAAAATAAAAGAAATGATTCTTAACAATATTACGAACTCAGCATTTTAAACAAGTTTATCATTTTTAATAATATATATCTCAATTTTATATAACCATATCCTTAAGGTGGACGAATGCTTTTTGGAGGGGAGAGGTGGATGCGGCATGGTTGTTAAAATTCTGACTACTATCCGACTAATGGCCAATTAATCGTTAGGTGGTCAATGGCGTTCCTATTTAGGCCAAACTTTGAGCAGATCCCGGCCAAATTTCGACTAAACCTTATAAATTGCTGGCAATTACTTAAAAAATAGGCTAATGAGTGGTTAAAACATGCCTACTTTAAAAAACTACATATAAAAATGTGTATGCATATATATAACTAAAAATTACATATAAAAATCTAATTCCGATTAATCGCTAGTCAGTACCTCACCACCCGACTAGCGCCTAGCGATTCCTAAAACACTGGATGCGGGAAAGGAGCAAGGGAAAGAAAATTGGGCTGATGTGGTGCAAGATGCGGGATGAAGAATTGAAAATCTCAAAACAGAGAAGCAACATAAAAGGAACAAGGATGATAGTATCGTAACCATGGTTGTAAAAATACCGTCTAGGCACCGATTAATCATCGATTTATCTCGATTAATTTTTAATCAATTACAATTAATCCCGATTATATCCGATTAATCCCTGGTTAATCTCGATTAATTGCTAGTCCCTACCCCACCGGCCGTCTAGCGACTAGTGATTTTTACAACCATGATCGTAAAGGGATATAAGGGGATGCGGGATAGAGGTGCACAAATCGGGTTAAGTTTTCAACCTAATTCGGTTTCAACCGGGTTGGGGTTTGGATGAAAATCTTCAATACGATTTGGCACTCAAACCGGGTTCGGTTCTACCGGGTTAGGAGACAACATAATCGAACCCTATGAAACCGATTCGGGTTGGGTTGGGACCGGGTTGGGTTCTCAAATCGGGTTCAACCCTATTGCCCAACCATGTTAATATAAAATTTTATACTTTATTTGTTTTTTATAAGTAAACTAAAACATAATTTCATGAAAAAAAAAACATTACGACACAAAATAAAACTTTTCCTACATTTTCTGTCAGTCTTTGGTAGGTTCGGTAATGGAATAACCCATATTGACGGATGAACATGGCGTTTTGGAAGCGTTTATATTTTTACGTTTTTTAGTATTGTGGTTTAACCAACACCATAAATAAAATTTTGGATGAAAAATATCCAAAAAAAATCATCATCAAATGTACTATAATGGTCACAAAGCCATTAAATAGCCATTGGGTAACAGGTTGGTCCATTTATATGGACGGGTTCGTGACATCGGGTTCAAACCTGGTTCTCAAACCGGGTTGAGTGATCGGGTTGTCAACTGTCAGGTTGAAACCTGTTTGACTGTGAAATACCCAAACCAAGTCCTACCCTACGAGTTAAAATGGGTCCAAACCGGGTTGGCTATAGATCGGGTTCAAACCGGGTTCGGGTAGGGTTGGGTTATCAGGTTCGGTTTCTAACCCGGTTAAGGTTTGCACCTCTAATGCGAGAGAGTGGGAGCACCATTTTATTATATCCGACACAAGGATGCGAGAGAGCAAGATGCTTTCAGTTTGCGCTTAATCTATGTTGCTCAAATTATAAAGTCTTTCTATTAATAATTAGATAATTAAGGTCTAAGAAAATGTTAGGACAACCCACTTGACAATAATGATGTGAGATATGTTAAGACAATTGCATATTTTATGCACATGATACATATGTGCAAAAAGGAAAGTTGCAGTCTCGCAACTAAAAATAGAAACTATTGTCTTTTGATAACATAATTATTTTCCACTCTTTAATAATACAACACTAACTTTTCTAAAAAGTTTCATTGCAATTATTGAATTTCTTTACTATTGTTAAAAAAGGCTGTTTACATATTTGTTGAAGATTCTTTCGAATATATATCATAAAATTAAAGCTTCTTATGCAATCACTCAAATACAACTTTATCACATCGTATATTTAGTTTAAAGTAGGGTTTCTAAGACTATATGATATACTGGGCTTTAATTTGAAAAACAAAATATTGTCATATAACGCACGTGACGGAGCCTCTAAATAAAGCCCCTGATCGTTGGACTACACTTTTCCTTTCCTCAAGCCCAACTACGGTACTGCACGCCCCACCCCATTGTTGACACTAGGGGTGTTCATCGGCTTTTTTCTTCGGGTTTCGGGTTTTTCGGGTTAGGTTGTTCGGGTTTTTGTCTAGGAAAAATTGACCCGATAACCGACCCATTTAAAGTTCGGGTTAGTCGGGTTTGAGTTATTCGGGTTCGGATTAGTTCGGGTCGGGTTATTCGGTTTTCGGGTTTAGATGTAAAATGAAAAATAAATGTTTTTTTTTTACAAAATATCATCAATATTCATATTGGTACTTTAAAAATATCATCAAAGTTCAAACATTATTTGAAAATATGCTATTATAATATTTAAAAGTCCAAAAACTTAATGTTACATACTATTAAAGATCTCAAACCAAAATACTTCTATTAGAAAAAAACAAAAATGTTGGGTTTTTATTCGGGTTTCGTGTTTCGGGTTTTTCGGGTCGGGTTGTTCGGGTTTTTGGTGGGAAAAAGTGACCCGATAACCAAACCATTTAAAGTTGGTTCGGGTTGGGTCTGGGTTCGGGTTATTCGGATATTCGCTAATTCGGGTTCGGGTGGCTTTGAATTCGGATCGGGTTTCGGGTTTTGGATAAAAATGAACAGCCCTAGTTGACACCCCGCCATGGCGGTGTTTGGCGCTTGCACCCTTCTGACATGGCATGGCTTCCACGCCCGAAATACACATCCTAATTAGTTGAAAAAATATTCATGCTAATTTGCAGTTTGACTTATATCCTAATTAGTTTAAAAATAAAATTCATGCTAATTTGCAGTTTGACTTATGAGTTCGATGAGCGTTTGTGTTAAATGTTTAGGATTCCAGATCAACTTAAAAACATGAATGTTTATATGAAACTATTTTAAACTATAACTGATATTCCCGCTTTCAGGGTCGGGTTTTTTAACATAATTGGAGTGTAGTGACTTTTTATTTATTTATTATTATATTTTTGTGTAATTGCTTATCGATCTAAACATAGACCAACTCTATAAAATAAGCACAAAATGCATTATATTTGACATGACTCATTTCGAAATAGACTATGTCAAAACCTAAACCAACTTTAGTTTATATCGAAAATACATAAAAATACGCACGTAAAACTCAAGGGGATCAAAATGTCATTACATTGAAACATAAACCGACTTAAATATATACCGACACATAACAGACGCCAAAACGTATACAAATTGAAAACGTCAATAAAAATAAGCATCAAAACGCATTATATTTGACATCTCATAAAATGTAAAGCCACTCGAATTTATGTTCTCAAATGAAAACAAATTATGTTTGACATGACTCATTTTTTGAAAAAGAAATTATGTCAAGCATATACCAAATTGAATTTATATCGACACACACATAAAAACAAGCATGTAAAACTCAGGGGTTTAAAATAGCATTTAACAAAATTTTAGAGAGTTAAAGATGTTTAACTGTCAATGTTAAAAAGTTGAAAGGAGTATGATTAAAGAAAAGAACAATAAAAGAAAATAAAGGTAAAAAATACTATAGCTATCTAGTCAACAAATTATATATACTAGGTTGTTCTCACCCGCGCGTTGCGGCGGGAATCAACCTGAAGAAACGTAGACTTAACAGATCGGAATCTGGTTAGATCTAGGGTTTGGTTCCTTGCATAAAAGGGTTAATCCCTTGTTTGGTTTCACAACGATGATGATTGTAATTACTTCTGACGATACCTACAAAACAGAAACGCCGTTAGCCTCGTCACGGGGAGAAGGGGGGTTCTCTCCGTGACCACCTCCGGCGTGAGAATAAGTATCGGTACTTGAAGAAAAACTTAAGTAAGTAAAGAGAGAGAGAGAGAGTAAGTGAGAGTGAATGACTTTCTTGTACCTGAAGTTACATATTTATCTCCAGATTTTGGGCGCAAAAAAAGAGAGGTGAAAACTTAACGGGATCTATGCCATTCCGTTAAGTGTTGCCATTACAGTTTATGCACATGGATACTTGTTATCAACGGCTAGGGAGATGACACGTGTCATCATGAGATCATTCTATTTCTTTGATGCAACCATGCCATCACCGTGGTCTTTCTTAATCGTCCCAGATGCTGCCATGTGGCATTTGGTTATAACTGAAAGATGCTCTGCACGATTGTGCATTAATGGTTTTAGAAGGTTTCACAGCTGTAACCTATCTACTGTCGCCACGTGTGCATTCTGTTACAACAGAAAAGATTCCCTTTGGCTCTGCACCATTCCCTGTAATCAGGGATTTTTGCTAAGGAAAAGTCTTTCAGGATTAATTGTTTCCTTGTGCGAGCAGTGCAAAGTAGTTAAATGATCTTTTTCCCTTTTAGATGCTTGGTGCAGAGAGTTGTAAACTTCCTCTGTTGTACAGTTGGTTGCGCAAGGTTTCTAGGAACCACAGTGACAGGGAACCTTAAGATTAACTATCTTCCTTACGTGAACCGGCACAAGGTAGCTAAATGATCTTTTCCCTTCTTTGCTGTTTAGCGCAATGTCTGCTGAGTTCTTGCTTTGGTACAAATGTTTGCGCAAGGTTTATGAATGAAAATAAAGAAAATTAATCAAGGTTAACTTTGACCCTTGCGCGAGCCCGCGCAAGGTAGTTAAATGATCTTTTCCTTCTTTGGATACCTGGCATAGAGTTTAGTGAGTCTTTCTTTGGCAGAGAAGCATGCGCAAGGTTTCCTTGGCAGTTAATAGTGGGTATAGTTCCCTTGCTTGGCGCAAGGTTTTTGGGACCATACCCCTTCAAGTCCCCCTAGTCCAGTGTGCTCCTTATGCGCAAGTGGCAAGTAGGTGGAGCACTGGACTAAAGAAAAATGATGTGTTGCATGCTTATAGATAGTTGCGCTGAAGGCAAGAGAGAAATCCAAATGAAACTTTTAGGATAAGGAAAACTTTCTTGAATTTTGAAAAAGCTGTCCTTTTTGTCAGGGGTTGGTGAGAGACAACGTGCCGTTGTGCCGTTTTGGGTATTGTTGACAAATGTCAAAAGTTATTAACCGTACAACATTAATTGTCTGACGGCATGTGTACGGCACACGCGCGCGTGGGGGTGGTTATTGTTCCCCACTCGCCCTGACATGTGCCTAGGGTTCCGGAAAAGGGGTGGAGGCGGTTACACGTTACCCAGGAATTTATTGCGATCCCTTTATATATGTATTTCTGGATTCATTTTCTCTTCATGCTTTCAAAACTTCATCTTCTAAATTGAAACCTTTCTTCCCCTTCTCTGATACTTCCTCTCTCATAAGAAATTTATCTTCGAAGATTCATGGCGACTGGTACCAGTTCTGGGAAGACGGAGGTGCAGGCAACATCGTCACTTCCGTCGTTAAAATGGAAGAAAGAGGAATTTGATGCTTTGGTCAACAACTTCTTGTTTGCTAAATCCTGAGGAGCATTTTACCCTAAGGAGGGTGCGACGGGGGCGGATGCTCCGGCCGGTTACATCACTTTATTTTACGATTACTTTGCCGAGGGAAATTTTAGGCTTCTGGTGACCCATTTTATGTTGGAGATTCTTGAATTCTATAAGTTCCACATCTCCAAGTTAAACCGATGGGGATGGTGAGGACTAGACATTTTGAGTTTGTTTTCCGGTCGATGCAGATCATCCCAACGGTTGAGAAATTTCAAGTTTTTTATCAACTCCACCGCTCGTTGGGCTTCTACTCTTTTCAACAACGTTTACAAGCAAAACGGTTGTTGCTTGTGCCTCCCAAATCCTATCATGATTGGAAGCAAAAAAAATTATGTTAAGGCGGCGGTGAAAACAGTTGCGCCGTTATATTTGGTCTCTTTTAAGAGAGATAACGGGAAGATGGTCGTTGTGCCACTTGAAGAGAATGAGGAACCCTGGTTTGACCAGATCCTGGGAAATTTTGAACTTCCCAATAAAGAAAATCTCAATGCGCATCCCTCCTCCACTACTGGTACGTAGCATGCTGTATAGCCTGAGTTAGTATTGCAATATTACTTGTAGATATTAACTCTTAAGTAATATTGCAATGTAACTTATGGCGCAACGCTTTTCCTTTATTATTGATCATGTAGGTGATTTGCTAAACTTGGGCGTAGACCCTGATTCAAAGAAGAAGAAAAAACCAACTGCTGCTGCTGCGCCGCCTGCGACCAAGCCAGAGGCCCCCAAAACTAAGACATCTGCGGCGTAAAGCCCGAGAGCAAGAAAGGTACGCGTCTCGCATCTGATTCTTGGTGTGATTTTGTGGTGGTGTCAGACTCATTGGAAGGTCTCGCGCCTGTAGGTTTGAGGAAACCAAAGGAAGAGCCTATAGATATATCCTCCGTTCCTGCTTCTAACCCAGACGATCCCTTGGAAATCCCTTCAAGCCCAGAGATGGCGCTGAAGCGTCCTTCAAAGAAGAGGAAGGATCCTGAGACTGCACCACCTCTCCAGCTGTCGGCCATCGCAAAAAGCACTTGATGCTTAGCCAAGAAATTCTCTCCTGGTATGTTTACTTTTTTGAACATTTTGTTGTAATAGCTGCGCACTGTCTTATGCTTGGAACTCTGTGCTTGTTTGCTGCAGAGAAAATTGTGAAGGCGACGCAGGCCACCACAACCTCTGAGCCAACGCCGCGCCATCCTGAAGGTTCAGAAAGAGATAAAGTGGCTCCCGGCGCAACTCCTTCTAGCGCGGAGCCTATTATTCCTGATGTGCCGGAAAGAATTGCTCCTGAAGAAGAGCAACAAGAAACTTCTGTTGAAAATCTGCTGGCGAGCAGGTAAAAGATACTGCCCCCCCACCCTTCCGCAGAGGCTGATGTTGCGACACCAAAGACGACTGTCTCCCCCACTTATGCTGAAAAAATTGCTTCAACAATTAAGGGAGTGGGTCTCTCTACAGCTGGCCAAGGGTTTTCCTCATTTTTTGACGATCTTGAAGAGGAATCGCCTATTCGTCCTGAGGAGACTCTTGGGGATTACTACTACCGAACTTACTCCGACAAGAGGGCCTCCGCCATACATGAGCCGGTATGGAAATTAAAACAGAGTGATACTTTCACCGATCTGCAGGCTTGCAGAGAGTGGTATAAAGGCATTTACCCGATGGCGGAGGTGAAACGTCTGGAAGACCAATCTCATGACCAAATTTACCAGGCCTACTTGCTAGAGACTGCGCAAGCTTCATCAATTACTCATCGTATTGTGCGCGAGTGGCGCAGCATGAACAAGGACTGGGACGAATTTGAGTCCAAAAGATTCAAAGTTGGAACCGAGAGTGAAAAGTTGGGAGGATGAGGGTTGAGCTTGAGGCGTAGAGGAGTAAATTTGAGGATGAGAAGAAGACCGAAGAATGGTATGCGCTTTGCTTGGAAGCGGAAGTGTGAGGCCGCTGCTGCGCAGCACGCTAAAGATCGCAAGCGCTTTGTGGAGGCTTGTATCTGATAATAATTGAAAAATTTTCTTGCGCAATGAATCGAGGAAACTTAGAAAGAGAGGGCTGAGCAGAATAAGGTAGCGACCAAAATGACTCTCCTCCTTAAGAATAAAGAGATTGATGAGCTAACCTCTATGGTATTTGATCAGGGCGTCTGCAGGCGGAGGTTGATTCCTTGAAAAAGGATATCAAGCTTCATCGAACTGAGAAAGCCGAGTTGACCGCCGTCTAACTGAAGGCGAGCAAAAAATTAATAATGCGGAGGTCGCTCGTGCCACAGCAGAGAGCCTGGCAGAGTCGCTGATGAATCAGCTCACTTGGCTGCGCGAGTATGGGGTTGTGGAGGTATTAACCCTATCTTGAAACATATATGTCTTGCTGAATTATCATATCTTATATTGATGCGTTTATATACAGATTGCGAATTCCATCTTAAACTCTACGGAGTTAGATGAGAGAGTAGCAGAACTGATGGTGGCGGCACGGAAGGACGGTCATGCTGAGGGCTACAACGAATGTACGCTGCATGTGGCCCATGCTTTGAAGACCAAATGGGACACAAGCTGAGCCGCCACGCATGGAATTGATACTTCTGCCATCTATACAGTTGCGAAAGAAAAATATGATCACATGGAAATCCCAATCATGGACCTTGTTGATGCTGCACGATGACTTTGTTGATAGATTGAAAGAAATCTTTGCAGTGGCGGAAAAGCAAACAAGCACAAAAGATGCAGGAAAAGGAACCTAGATTGTTGGAATTCCCTTGGTGCTGTATATATATTTTTTGATGTATCGTTGCGCGGATGCGCAAGTACTTTTCACATGAATATAATATATTTAGTTTACAATGTTTGCATGTGATCAATTACTTGTTTAGGATAGACAAATGAACAATAGTCAATCTCATGTGTGAGCGTAAGCGTTGTTTTATTTTGTGGCCCATGAGTATGTGTTTTTGTTTATCCAAAGGAATTGCATGCATTTGTAATGAATATATAAAAGAATGTAAGTAGCGACAAAGTATTTTATTTCCTTGATAAAGCATAAAGCTACAATTGTCACTAAGATTACAAACAAGAATTAATGTAAGCAGACTCATGGAAAGCGCAAGGCTAATGAGCTCTGAGATTACATGTAACATCTGCGCAAATGCTGGGCGTTCCAGGTTCGCGGGACGCTAGAACCGTCCAATCACTTCAACGTGTATGCTCCTTTGCCAAGGACTTCATGGATCACATAGGGGCCTTCCTACCTCGGCACGAGTTTACCCGGTTTTCAGCATTAGACGCTTCATTATCGCGGAGGACGAAATCCCTCGGTAAAAATGTGCAAACGCGCACCCGCTTATTATAATATTTCTCCAGCTGAGATTTATATTTCGCTTTGCGGATGGCTGCATTCTCGCGTCTTTCTTCAACCAAGTCTAAATCCAAGCGGCGTTGCTCTTCATTGTTTTGTTTTCCTAGCGCAAGCATTCTTGGCGATGAGAGACCTATCTCGGCAGGTATTATCGCCTCTGTACCATATACCAAACTAAACGGGGTTTCTCCCGTACTTGTTTTAGGCATTGTTCGATGCGCCCATAGAATGATGGGTAACTCATCGACCCAACCACGTTGCGCCGAGCCAAGGCGGGCTTTAATGCCATCAACTATCTGCTTGTTAATACTTTCAACTTGTCCGTTCGCCTGGGGTGCGCAACGGATGAAAACACATGTTCAATCTGCATTTCCTGCATCCACTTTTGCAGATCTTCAGATGCTAAATTGGGACCATTATCTGTGACGATGCGCATGGGTAATCCGAAACGACAAATAATGTGCTCCCAGATAAACTTCCGGATTACCATGGCTGTTGTCGAGGCTAATGGCTTTGCTTCACCCACTTTGTGAAGTAGTCGACAGCAACAACGATGAATTTTACTGTGCCTGGCGCATCAGGAAAGGGCCCCACCAAATCGATGGCCCATTGTTGAAAAGGCCACGCCGTTGTAACTGGGACCAACGGATTTTTGGGGCGCAACGTTTTGGGTGCATGTCTTTGACAAGCTATGCACTTGCGCAGTGTGTCCACAACATCCACATACATCCCAGGCCAATAGTAACCTACGCCCATCACCTTTGCGACGACCATGCGTGGCCCCCCATGTATGCCACACAATCCTTCATGGATTTCTCAGATCAGATATTGCGCATCATTCCTATCAACACATCTCAATAAAGGGCCCATGTATGACTTGCGATACATAATACCATCTGCCATTTCATAGTTTAAAGCTTTGCATCGGATCTTTCGTGCCTGCGCCTTGCTGTCAGGAAGTTGGCCATGTTGTAAAAACAAGATGATCGGAGACATCTAGGATGGAGTCCCCATTTCGACCATGGTAACTTGCTTTAGCGGAACAGATGGATTTTGTAGAACTTCAATCCTGACTTCCTTTGCTAAATGCTGGAAACTCGTGGCTGCAAGTTTGCTTAAAGCATCAGCGTGTTTGTTTTCACTTCTATGGACATGTACAACTTTAAACTGTCGGAGTTGACTGATTAAAGATTTGGCTTGTTCCAGGTATAATGCCATAACATCGCCGCGCGCATCATTAGTGCCGTTGATTTGTTCAACTACTTGTCGAGAATCAACATGCGCTGTCAAATTTGCCGCCCATTTTTATAGCAAGGCGCAACCCTGGCAGAAATGCTTCATACTTGGCCTCATTGTTTGTGCTTTTGAAATCCAGACGTATAACATAAGTGAACTCTTGGTTATCTGGATTGACTAGTCGGAGGCCTGCGCCTGCTCCATCACTATTAGATGCACCATCTGTACGTAATAGCCATTCTCTATCATCCGCAATTGGGACCGGATTTTGAATTTCTTCGCATTCTTGCGCTTTATCTGCTGGAACCTCGGCTATAAAATCGCTAGGATTTGCCCCTTAATTGCTGGTCTTGGCTTGTAGATAATATTGTGACCGCCTAGTTCGATATCCCATTTGGCTAATCGTCCTGAGACGTCTGGTTTAGAAAGAATTTGACCAAGATAATAATTTGTCAAGACATTGATGACATGCCCTGAGAAATACATGCGAAGCCTGCGTGACGCGTGAACAAGCGCAACTACCAGTTTTTTCCATCATTGAGTACCGAGATTCTGGGTCATTTAACATTTTGCTGATGTAATAAATAGGCATTGGAACACCTTCTCGTTCAACAAGCAAAACCACTCCTACTGTCAATTCAAATGCAGCAAGATAGAGAATCAGAGGTTCTTTGTTGCGTGGGGCTGTCAAGGTTGGTAACTGAATCAAGAAATCCTTTATGTCTTGGAAAGCATTCTCCGCCTCTGGCGTCCATTGAAATTTATCCTTCTTCACGTGGTTGCGCAAAGTACGGATGAAAGGATAAGATTTTGCCGCATGGTTTGCGAGAAAACGATTGAGAGCAGCTAATCGCCCCGCCAATCTCTGCATCTCCTTTACGCTCGCCGGAGATGTCATGCTTTTAATTGCTTCAACATTCTCTGGATTGACTTTAAACCCATTCTTTATGACGATGAATCCGAGGAACTTGCCCTCTTCCATGCCAAAAGAACACTTGCTTGGGTTTAATTTCAAATTCACACTTCGTAAAGAATCAAAAGTTTTCTAAATGTTTTCTAACATTGTTTCTTCTGTATGGCTCATGATGACTAGGTCATCAATATACACATCAACGGTTTTCCTGATGTCATCTCCAAAAGCTGAATCCATAAGTCGCTGATACGTGGCTCCCGCATTGCGGAGCCCAAAAGGCATTTTTGTATAACAAAAAAATACCTTTCTCCGTGCGGACAACCGTTTTGTCTTCATCCTCTTGTTTCATCAGCACTTGATGGTACCCTTTGTAACAGTCGAGAAAACATTTCCAGCGAAATGATGCTAAGGAGTCCACTTTTTTGTCAATCTCTGGAAGCGAGTAACAATCTTTGGGACACGCTTTGTTTAAATCCTTAAAATCGACACACCATGCGCCACCCGCCGTTATGTTTTTTTGGCCATAACGGGGTTCGCTACCCAAGTTTGATACTTGACTTCGCGTAGGATACCAGCTTTAAGCAATTCAACAACTTGCTCGTTCATAGCTTCCGTTTTTTCTCTTCCCAGGCTGCGCTTTTTCTGAACTAGTGGTTCCGCTGATGGGAAGACATTTAAGCAATACTCTGCAACGTTGCGGGGAACCCCTATCATGTCTGCAGGTGTCCATGCAAAGATATCCATATTTCAAAACTGTAACATCCGTCAAAAACGGATTTTACCAAACCCGCTCCGTTTATTAACCGAACAATCAGTTTAAAATTTCGTGGCGTATTTAATGCCCAAATTAATTTTAAACGATACATAATTAATTATTATATTGGAATATATAATTTGTTTTTGAAAAATTGTTAAAAATAATGAAATAAAAATAAAATGGTTCTGCCGGGTTTCGAACCCGGGTCAGTCAACCGTTTCAGCGAACAACTTAACACACACACTCAACCACTGCGCCACTTGCATTTCTTGTGAATTAATGGAGACAAATAATTCATCATCAAAATCTCAAATTGAAATAATCGGCGCGCCCAAATGCAGTCGTCGGAAATCCCGGCGATCTTGCGAGATTGGACGGTTACTTCAGTTATAACGTAAACATTTAAACCTACATCGGTTATAACCGACGCCTGAACCCGCGACACAAGCTATAACCTCCGGAGAATTTCTAACCGACGAATCAAGTCGGAAATCGGACCAAATTCATCGATGACCTGCCCTATAAATACCCCTCGAACCTCTGCAAGCTTTTTCGCTCAAAACCGCACCTTTACCCGACGTAATTCCACTCGCCGGAAAATTTCTGCACATCGCCGGAAAACTGAGCCCTTCACTTCTGAGCCTGACTGAACCCCTGAGCTTATACCGAAGTCACCCACATCCTTTTCAAGCTTGCTGAAGACTCTCTGCTGCAAGACACACGACGCCGGAATCTTTTGCTGTCGCCGGAGTTCTGCCGAAGAAACAGAGGAGTCCAGTCGGTATACCTTACGCTTAAATCTTTCATTCTTTTTACATATCTCATCTGTAATTAACCTCAAAACACTAAAGAACACGATTAAAACTTCGAACCAGTCGGACTTCCGATTCTGGTTAAAATCAACGAAGAAGACGAAGTTTCTGTAATGTTTAAGTTTATTATAAATCAAGATATAACTCGGGTTAGACACACAGTCCAGCGGTAGACTGTGTGCACATTAAACACACTTACGTCTCGAGTTCGAATCTTGTCCCACGCATGCTGCCTTAATAAAAATGTCTTTTTTGTTAACCGAACCGGAGTCACCGCTGATATATGTTAAGTTTATAAAAACCAGAATAATAACCAAGATAGACACACAGTCCAGCGGTGGACTGTGTGTATGTTTAATCACACGTCACGAGTTCGAGTCGGTCTACTGCACCGATTCGGACAATTATCTAACTTTTTAAAATAAGGCAGAAATGAAATAATGAAGTTTGTTCATAAGTATAATATAAATCGGATTATTTAACAAGTTAGACACACAGTCCAGCGGTGGACTGTGTGTTAACTCAACCCACAGGTCCCGGGTTCGAGACCTGTGGAGAGCACCGGTCCGATTCAGTAAAATCTTTTTAGAAATAAGTTGATTTTCGGATTAATCTAATTAATATATAAATATAATTAAAAACAGAAATATTTCGGGTAGACACGTAGCTCAATTGGTAGAGCTGCGTGCACGCGTACGGGAGGTCTCGGGTTCGAGCCTCACTCAGCGCACACTTACACGCATACGAACCGGTCAAACAGTCAAGGTCAAAGGTCAACGGTCAAAAAAAGTCAACTTTTTTATTATTTTTATTTATTTATTTTAATTAAAAATCAATTAAAAATACTTAAAAATAACATTTTTAAGGTTAGAAAATAGCCTTAAACTCACAAAAATACACCCAACAATCCTACTAAAATGGATTAATAAAATCCATTTACTTACCGAACCATAATGCTATTTATCTAGGTTAATTTCACTCGTGGTTAAAACCACTTCGCGTGCATTCAACATCATCAACCGAACGCACCCACTGTGAGTGAATCTTACAACTCCCCCTTTTTAATTACACGTTTTGGGGTGTGTCATGTGTCACAAAATAATTAACTCGTTTATTTAAACTTGTGCCATACCATATCGTGATCTAAACTTAGATTGTTTATATTGTTGTGATTATGTATTTCATTTTGTCAACTTATATGAAATTCATTCATTAAGCCCATCAGTTCCTCGTGGGCAACGAGTTGAGCAACGCGTGCCTCAAAACCAATCCATTATTGTTCATGTGTGTATTATTGAGTTTATATTGTTTGTAGTTATGTCTTTCATATTATCATGTTTATGCAATTCATTCATTAGGCCCATCAGTTCCTCGTGAGAGACGAGTTGAGCAACGCGTGCCTCTAAACGACCCATTATTGTTCATGTGTGTATTGTTTAATATTAAATTGATTTATGAATAAGTTTACATCTATTTTTACTCATGTGTGGTTGTGCACTTTATTTCATAATCAATTAAATAAACTTGTTCAAATGTTTTCCATAGGATTCACTCGCCAACTTTTTGTTGATCCAAAAACCCTTTTTACACATGATACAGGTGAACAGGATGAAGCAAGGAAAACATAGGAAATGCCTTAGAAGAAAACAATGAAGCCTAGATTGATATTTAGGACATGTTGTAATATTGATTGTAATTTTCCATTAAAGTGTATTAATGAATATGAAACGTTAAAATAAATGTCATGAGCTTTGATGATAACCCAATCATGCCCGATCACCTTTTCCGCTGCGGGTCGGGGTGTGTGACAGATTGGTATCAGAGCCATGACTATAGGGATATAGGATAGGTTATTAGACCCTTAGAGCCTATACTATAGTCTGCCTAAATTTTAATTGATTAGGTGGTTACACACAAACTTATGATATTTATTTGTTTCATATTTGTTTATACTTACAGTCAAACATACATACTTATATACATATTCATTATACATATATCAATGTTTATATATTCAATTCATTTTCATACTCTCATTATTCAAAGATTTTGTTGCAATTTTCAAATCTCATCAAAGTAAGTTCTGCGACGGGCATGTAGTAACTGGAAGGGTACAAGTACCGGTAGTCGGAACGTCCTGTCTAGGTTGGCATTCGTATAAATCCAATATAACGGACCAGTTTGCCTACCTGGGGACTAACGATGAGAGTACGAAGGACCTATTAGGCCAAAGCATGCCACACCAAACGTCGTTCGAACTAACCCACTTTGAGGTGTCACCGTGTCTACACCTGGACACATTCCGAATACCATACGTTGTATACATATTTCTCGATTTTCTCCGGGTTTTAGTGTACGCAACCAGGCTAACACATGCGAACCTTATGAAAAACCCGGTATTCATGGGGGCCCACATGATTACGAAGGTGAAGTATGGCGGCATGTAGGGCCTAATGGCGAGCAAAGCCCAAGACATCCTATGGATGTAGTAGATTTATTTTTCTATAATTATTTTATGAATGTTCATTCCTAGTGCGACCCATGATCCCAAAAACATCCAACTCACACTCTTGACATGTATTCCTTGTAGATGTCTTCTAACCTCACCCGTAGGAAGATGAGAGCAGGAAAAGTCCGCGAGCGCATGGCTGCCCTAATCGCTCAACAAATGGCTGCCGTAATACCCAACATTGTAATCCAAGTACAACAAGCACTTACCGCTAATCCTGTCAATCAAAAAAATCAAAACGTTATCAACTCTCCCCCAAATACCACTAAATGCACCTACAAGCATTTCAAATCATGCGACCCTCCAAAATACAAAGGGACTGAAGGCGTCACCGCTCTCCTCCATTGGTTTGAAGAAATGGAGAACACTTTTCTAAATTGCGATTGCCCCGATGATCGCAAAGTGCGATATGCTACCGGTCGATTATATGGGATAGCACTTACTTGGTGGAATACAGAGAAGGCCAAACGAGGCGTCGACGATGCTATGACTTTAACTTGGAATGAATTAAAAGAAATCATGACCAGACGATTTTGCCCAAGGAGCGAAATCAAGAAATTAGAAGATGAGTTCTATTTGTTGAAGCAAAAGGAAGGCGACCACACCACGTACAACAAAAGATTCCTCGAGTTACATCAAATGGTTCCCAACATGTTCACTCCCTCTACCGTTTGATCGAGCACTACATTCGTGGTCTTCCGTCAAAGATTCAAGACTCTGTAATAAGTACCACGCCTACAACCTTGGAAGCGGCAATGGAGTTAGCTACAGAGCTCACCGAGAACCGAATCCGGAACAAAGACTTCAAGGAGGAGAAGAAGAAGGATAAAGCATCGACTGAAACCTCCGACTACACCCAAACCGAAACCCTTCTCAACCCAATTTTAAGAGAAAAAGAGACGGGCAACTTTTCGCTGCTCTCCAACGAAATCAACCAATTTTACACGCCATACCCATCCAAGCCATCCCAATCACTCAAGTGGCACCCAACTCAACTTACCCAAATAAGAAACCATATCTTGGACCTCACCCTCGATGCAACAACTGTTTTTATCACCATCCCTTATCTTACCTTGTCGACTATGTGCAACTTGTGGACGCTATGGTCATTTGAGCAAGGTTTGCCGCACCTTTCAAAACCAAATCTCTTCCCCTACTCAAAACATGGTCCAAACCTATCAACAACCCCAATACCCCATGTTCCCATATGTTCGAGCTTGTTTCAATTGTGGCGACCCTACCCACTTTAGAAACACGTGCCCTCGATTGGTTAACATCATAAACGCTCAAGCCCAATCAAACCAGTTAACCAAGTAAACCAAGAAAACCCAACCGCTAGGCCACCAGCAAGAGGAAGAGTCTTCAACATCAACGCCTATCCTGTCGAAGATAATGACGGCCCAAATGAAGATACCCAACTAGTCCTCTTCACCGAAAATCCAGATTCAACTCCTATCGTTTAGTTTTATGTTTTTCTTTATCACATAGAACCAAACATAACTTAAGGATAAAGCCAATGAAACTTTGACAAGAATATGGTGGATACGCCGCTGGTACTTCCTATATATAAGTATTCTTGTCAAAGGATCAGAAGCATTATCTGGCGGTTATGAGAGGTTCCATGTGTAAACTGTTTGAGTAATTATTGTTTATTATTTTCAGTATATGCAATTTCATAGGCCGCCGCTCCCCATTACATTATGAGCGTTGAGCATGTTCCCCATTTCATTATGAGCGTGAACCCGGCGTGCCCACATACGATCGGCTCCGTTTGATTGAGCCTTGATCGTACATACATTTTCATTTTCAGTACATGCAATACGATCGGCTCCGTTTGATTGAGCCTTGATCGCACAGACATTTTCATTATCAGTATCTTGTGGTTGTTGTGTTTGTTGTAGAGTCACATAGAACTAATCATAACTTGTGGATAAAGTCAATGAAAATTTGACAAGAATATGGTGGATACGCCGCTGGTACTTCCTATATATAAGTATTCTTGTCAAAGGATCGGAGGCATTATCAGGCGGTTATGAGAGGTTCCATGTATAGGCTGTTTGTGTGATTATTGTTTAGATTAAATTTATTATTTTCAGTACATGCAATACGATCGGCTCCGTTTGATTGAGCCTTGATCGCACAGACATTTTCATTTTCAGTACATGCAATACGATCGGCTCCGTTTGATTGAGCCTTGATCGCACAGACATTTTCATTATCAGTATCTTGTGGTTGTTGTGTTTGTTGTAGAGTCACATAGAACTAATCATAACTTGTGGATAAAGTCAATGAAAATTTGACAAGAATATGGTGGATACGCCGCTGGTACTTCCTATATATAAGTATTCTTGTCAAAGGATCAGAGGCATTATCAGGCGGTTATGAGAGGTTCCATGTATAGGCTGTTTGTGTGATTGTTGTTTAGATTAAATTTATTATTTTCAGTACATGCAATACGATCGGCTCGTTTGATTGAGCCTTGATCGCACAGACATTTTCATTTTCAGTACATGCAATACGATCGGCTCCGTTTGATTGAGCCTTGATCGCACAGACATTTTCATTATCAGTATCTTGTGGTTGTTGTGTTTGTTGTAGAGTCACATAGAACTAATCATAACTTGTGGATAAAGTCAATGAAAATTTGACAAGAATATGGTGGATACACCGCTGGTACTTCCTATATATAAGTATTCTTGTCAAAGGATCGAAGGCATTATCAGGCGGTTATGAGAGGTTCCATGTATAAGCTGTTTGTGTGATTGTTGTTTAGATTAAATTTATTATTTTCAGTACATGCAATACGATCGGCTCCGCTTGATTGAGCCTTGATCGCACAGATATTTTCATTTTCAGTACATGCAATACGATCGGCTCCGTTTGATTGAGCCTTGATCGCACAGACATTTTTCATTTTCAGTATCTTGTGTTTGTTGTATTGGTTGTAGAGTCACATAGGACTAATCATAATTCACTGATAAAACCAATGAAAATTTGACGAGAATATGGTGGATACGCCGCTGGTACTTCCTATATATAAGTATTCTTGTCAAAGGATCAGAGGCACTGTCAGACGGTTATGAGAAGTTCTATGTAGGATTTAATAGTTTCTTGGTAACTAATCATAACTTGCGGATAAAACCAACGAAAATTTGACAAGAATATGGTGGATACGCCGCTGGTACTTCCTATATATAAGTATTATTGCCAAAGGATCAGAGGCATTATCAGGCGGTTATGAGAAGTTCCATGTAGGATTTAGTATTGCCTTGGTTGAAATTTGTGTTACATTCATATCATCTCGCTATTTAAAGAAATTGGACTGTGTTCTATTTCTACATAAACTAACCTCTCCATCATAACAAACGAGAGAGGAACTGTCACCATTCAAACATATATGCTATCAGAATGTGGATTCAAATATTAGCTGTTGTGTTTATTTATGTTCTATAGTCATAGAACCAATCATAACTTACTGATAAAACCAATGAAAATTTGACAAGAATATGGTGGATACGCCGCTGGTACTTCCTATATATAAGTATTCTTGTCAAAGGATCAAAGGTATTGTTAGGTGGTTATGAGAAGTTCCATGTAGGTTGTAGTATTAGAAGTTTTTCCTTAGGATATAACCATATCTTTCCAAACATATCCAAACTCTTATACATGATATCATATTTAGCGAATCAATTTGCTTATCAATACTTTTACAGTAGGCAACAAAAAGCGATTCCTGTAATAGGGTACTTAACCCTTACAAGGGACGTTACCGCCTCAAACAAAAATTTAAACTCTTACTTTTCTTCTAAGTATGTAACTGTCAAACTAAACACCATCATTCTTTTAGTCAAATATATCACTACTTAAATTTCGGGACGAAATTTCTAAAAAGCAGGGGATACTGTAACATCCGTCAAAAACGGATTTTACCAAACCCGCTCCGTTTATTAACCGAACAATCAGTTTAAAATTTCGTGGCGTATTTAATGCCCAAATTAATTTTAAACGATACATAATTAATTATTATATTGGAATATATAATTTGTTTTTGAAAAATTGTTAAAAATAATGAAATAAAAATAAAATGGTTCTGCCGGGTTTCGAACCCGGGTCAGTCAACCGTTTCAGCGAACAACTTAACACACACACTCAACCACTGCGCCACTTGCATTTCTTGTGAATTAATGGAGACAAATAATTCATATCATAAATCTCAAATTGAAATAATCGGCGCGCCCAAATGCAGTCGTCGGAAATCCCGGCGATCTTGCGAGATTGGACGGTTACTTCAGTTATAACGTAAACATTTAAACCTACATCGGTTATAACCGACGCCTGAACCCGCGACACAAGCTATAACCGCCGGAGAATTTCTAACCGACGAATCAAGTCGGAAATCGGACCAAATTCATCGATGACCTGCCCTATAAATACCCCCTCGAACCTCTGCAAGCTTTTTCGCTCAAAACCGCACCTTTACCCGACGTAATTCCACTCGCCGGAAAATTTCTGCACATCGCCGGAAAACCGAGCCCTTCACTTCTGAGCCTGACTGAACCCCCTGAGCTTATACCGAAGTCACCCACATCCTTTTCAAGCTTGCTGAAGACTCTCTGCTGCAAGACACACGACGCCGGAATCTTTTGTTGTCACCGGAGTTCTGCCGGAGAAACAGAGGAGTCCAGTCGGTATACCTTACGCTTAAATCTTTCATTCTTTTTACATATCTCATCTGTAATTAACACCTCAAAACACTAAAGAACACGATTAAAACATCGAACCAGTCGGACTTCCGATTCTGGTTAAAATCAACGAAGAAGACGAAGTTTCTGTAATGTTTAAGTTTATTATAAATCAAGATATAACTCGGGTTAGACACACAGTCCAGCGGTGGACTGTGTGCACATTAAACACACTTACGTCTCGAGTTCGAATCTTGTCCCACGCATGCTGCCTTAATAAAAATGTCTTTTTTGTTAACCGAACCGGAGTCACCGCTGATATATGTTAAGTTTATAAAAACCAGAATAATAACCAAGATAGACACATAGTCCAGCGGTGGACTATGTGTATGTTTAATCACACGTCACGAGTTCGAGTCCGGTCTACTGCACCGATTCGGACAATTATCTAACTTTTTAAAATAAGGCAGAAATGAAATAATGAAGTTTGTTCATAAGTATAATATAAATCGGATTATTTAACAAGTTAGACACACAGTCCAGCGGTGGACTGTGTGTTAACTCAACCCACAGGTCCCGGGGTCGAGACCTGTGGAGAGCACCGGTCCGATTCAGTAAAATCTTTTTAGAAATAAGTTGATTTTCGGATTAATCTAATTAATATATAAATATAATTAAAAACAGAAATATTTTGGGTTAGACACGTAGCTCAGTTGGTAGAGCTGCGTGCACGCGTACGGGAGGTCTCGGGTTCGAGCCTCACTCAGCGCACACTTACACGCATACGAACCGGTCAAACAGTCAAGGTCAAAGGTCAACGGTCAAAAAAAGTCAACTTTTTATATATTTTTTATTTATTTATTTTAATTAAAAATCAATTAAAAATACTTAAAAATAACATTTTTAAGGTTAGAAAATAGCCTTAAACTCACAAAAATACACCCAACAATCCTACTAAAATGGATTAATAAAATCCATTTACTTACCGAACCATAATGCTATTTATCTAGGTTAATTTCACTCGTGGTTAAAACCACTTCGCGTGCATTCAACATCATCAACCGAACGCACCCACTGTGAGTGAATCTTACAACTCCCCCTTTTTAATTACACGTTTTGGGGTGTGTCATGTGTCACAAAATAATTAACTCGTTTATTTAAACTTGTGCCATACCATATCGTGATCTAAACTTAGATTGTTTATATTGTTGTGATTATGTATTTCATTTTGTCAACTTATATGAAATTCATTCATTAAGCCCATCAGTTCCTCGTGGGCAACGAGTTGAGCAACGCGTGCCTCAAAACCAATCCATTATTGTTCATGTGTGTATTATTGAGTTTATATTGTTTGTAGTTATGTCTTTCATATTATCATGTTTATGCAATTCATTCATTAGGCCCATCAGTTCCTCGTGAGAGACGAGTTGAGCAACGCGTGCCTCTAAACGACCCATTATTGTTCATGTGTGTATTGTTTAATATTAAATTGATTTATGAATAAGTTTACATCTATTTTACTCATGTGTGGTTGTGCACTTTATTTCATAATCAATTAAATAAACTTGTTCAAATGTTTTCCATAGGATTCACTCGCCAACTTTTTGTTGATCCAAAAACCCTTTTTACACATGATACAGGTGAACATGATGAAGCAAGGAAAACATAGGAAATGCCTTAGAAGAAAACAATGAAGCCTAGATTGATATTTAGGACATGTTGTAATATTGATTGTAATTTTCCATTAAAGTGTATTAATGAATATGAAACGTTAAAATAAATGTCATGAGCTTTGATGATAACCCAATCATGCCCGATCACCTTTTCCGCTGCGGGTCGGGGTGTGACAAAAATAACAAGGTTTTAAGTTTTGCGCAAACTACCATAGAAATTGCAGGACCAAGAATAATTGTTTGCTCTGGATACTTGTTGTTCAGAACCCATTTCTCAGGTTCATTTGGTGATGTTGGTTTAGCAGCCTTAACAACTGGTTTTTCGATAGACATAATCTCTTTTTGAGCGAAAATTATAGCTACTCCAGTTGGCGTCGGGAAACCACATGCAGCGTGAGGTGCAGACATGACCATGCTGAAATCTCGTTGCACTCGACGCCCTAATAAACGTCGTGACGGGATGTTGCTGGCATTACCATGAAGTTTACTTGAATATTTCGTGAATTTTTACCGTCTGAAAGGATCACGGGAAAAACTATCTGTCCGAGAGGGAAGACAACCTCGTTGCAGAATCCAGTTAACGGGAAGTCGACTGGTTCCAGGCGTGCCTTATCTTCCGGATCTAACTGTTTGAAACATTGTTCGTATATGATATCCATAGAACTTCCCGGATCTATGAACATATAGTCAGTCTGGTAATGGCCAAAGATACCTGTGATTACCACTGGTCTTTCTTCCTGAGGTCCGCCGGGAACCACAGGAAAAATCACCTGCTGCTCGCGCCATTTCTCTCCTCGGAATCGTTGAAAGCTGCGCTTGCGCGACGAGCCTCCATGAATCATGGCAACTTGTTTCATCTTTTTGTTGCTTGGCCCTTCATCGCCGCGCGTGAGTTGCCTAACCTCTTTTCGAACTGATTGCACTAAGTGTGTCAACTTACCACTTTTCAAAGACTTTTCAATTTCTGTGCGTAGGCTAATGCAATTGTCAGTTGTATGCCCTGTGTCTTGTGGAAATCACAGAAGAGGTTTGGGTCTTGACCCTTTTTGTTCTTCATGGGCTGAGGTTGTTTAAATTATAATTCTCAGTGCTCAAGACTTTCGCAGGAGATTTCGTCAAGGGAGTCCATTGTCGATCCTATTCTCTTGTTTAATTGCTTTCTGGGTAGTAATCTTATTAATTGTTGCGCGAGCGTCCACCGGTGAGTATGGGGAATACGAGCTTTGGTTGGAGTCTTTCCACCCTTTCTTGAACTTCCTGCCACTCCTGCTCAGATCTTGAGGACGATTTTGAGGTAGTGGGGTCTATTAGAATTAAGGTCCCGCTTCGTCTGTGCGTAAACCTTGGCTGCTTGTCCCAGCTCTTCGGATGGCCAGTCGTTCCGGAAAGTACTTTGATCATTTCGTCGCACCTTACCGCGTATTTGAATTGCGTGCGTATAAGGCCCTCATGAACGTCTCCAATCTCCAAAACTTCTTTGTTGTAACGCGTAATAAAATCTTCAAGGTTTTCATCATCCCTCCGCAAAATGTTCATCACATCTGAGGAGTCGCGCACGTATCGCCTTTGTTGACTAAAGCGTGTAAGGAACTTCTCCTTGAGATCGTTCGAAGAAGACAATTTACCCGTAGGTAGGTTATCAAACCAGAGGTGCGCGGCGCTTGTAAGTGTTTGTACGAACAGATGACACCACATTGGTAATGTCCATCCTCCAATTAGCCCTGCGCCAGTGAAGAGGCGCATGTGATCATCAGGATCAGTTAAACCGTTAAACTTACCTACGTTAGATGGTAACTTTGCTCGCTTTAGCGGAGCCAACGCTATTTCTCTCACAAACTTGGATTGTTCCGCTGCTTCGGCTGGTCGATATACCAGATTGTAATCGTGCTCAGCCTCTGGATTGTATATTGCACGTACCATGGGCTTGTAACTAACATGATCTGTAGACAGACGATTAAAAACACTTGCACTATCTCCTTTTTCATAGGTCTTATCATACTCATCGTGTTGGGTGTCCCGCTTCTGTGAGTATCGCGGGCCCAGACGTGAGTGAACAGATGTGCGACGTTGGACGTTTTCTTCTTGCTTTCTACTACCAGAATGAACCGAATCAACCTAGCTTTAGAATACATCTCGGTTCCATCTACAGACACATGCGAAGGCACACGAGCATGGTTCTGAGTATTATAACTCAACACTCGAGGTGCCGGCGAAGCACGGACCTGAGGAGCGTTAACCGGAGCTTGAAAGCTGGAGTTCCGGTCTGAGCACATAGTTGAGCATACATAGCATTCAAAGCAGTTTGAGATTTGATTAACCATGATAATGGAGTCTCTCCAGGTGGTAAAATTGACGCGACATCAACCTGAGGAGCCGCCGACGTTACTGGAATGCTCGCATGATCTGGATGATACGGAACATCAGCTTCGTCGGACGAATCTTCAACAATTTGTCCGTCGATCTAAGGATCGCCGCCAACGCGACGGATCTCCGATCGAGGACCTGGAAACGATGATCCATCAGCCATGATGCTGAAGATCTGAGTGAAACGAAAGATGAGAAAAGAACTGAAAATCAGTGGGCGCCAATGAAGAAACGTAGACCTAACAGATCGGAATCTGGTTAGATCTAGGGTTTGGTTCCTTACATAAAAGGATTAATCCCTCGTTTGGTTTCACAACGATGATGATTGTAATTACTTCTGACGATACCTACAAAAAGAAACGTCGTTAGCCTCGCCACGGGGAGAAGGGGGTTCTCTCTGTGACCACCCTCCGGCGTGAGAATAAGTATCGGTACTTGAAGAAAAACTTAAGTGAAGTAAGAGAGAGAGAGAGTAAGTGAGAGTGAATGGCTTTCTTGTACCTGAATTTACCTATTTATACCAGATTTTGGGGGCCAAAAAGGAGAGGTGAAAACTTAACGGAATCTCTGCCATTACGTTAAGTGTTGCCGTTACAGTTTATGCACATGGATTGACTTGTTATCGACGGCTAGAGAGATGACACGTGTCATCATGAGTTCATTCTATTTCTTTGATGCAACCATGCCATCACCGTGGTCTTTCTTGATCGTCCTAGATGTTGCCATGTGGCATTGGTTATAACTGAAAGATGCTCTGCACGATTGTGCATTAATAGTTTCTAGAAGGTTTCACAGCTGTAACCTATCTACTGCTCGCCACGTGTGCATTCTGTTACAACAAAAAAGATTCCCTTTGCCTCTGCACCATTCCCTGTAATCAGGGATTTTTGCTAAGAAAAAGTCTTTCAGGATTAACTGTTTCCTTGCGCGAGCAGCGTAAGGTAGTTAAATGATCTTTTTCCCTTTTAGATGCTTGTTGCAGAGAGTTGTAAACTTTCTCTGTTGTGCTGTTGGTTGCGTAAGGTTTCTGGGAACCCACGGTGACAGGGAAACCTTAAGATTAACTATCTTCCTTACGCGAACCGACGCAAGGTCGCTAAATGATCTTTTCCCTTCTTTGTTATTTAGCGCAACGTCTGCTGAGTTCTTGCTTTGGTACAAATGTCTGCGCAAGGTTTATGAATGAAATATTACCCAAGGAAATTAATCAAGGTTAACTTTGAACCTTGCGCGAAATGATCTTTTCCTTCTTTGGATACCTGGCGTAGAGTTTAGTGAGCCTTTCTTTGGCAGAGAAGCCTGCGCAAGGTTTCCTTGGCAGTTAATAGTGGGTATGGTTCCCTTGCTTGGCGCAAAGTTTTTGGGACCATACCCCTTCACAACCTTTTTTAGAAAGCACAAATAATCATCGTAATTAAAAGTTCAGTTATTCATAGCGATTTCGGTTTCGGTTACAAATTTCCAGTACAATAACATAAATTAATATTATTTGAAACTATATAAAAAGATGAAACATGTAAAAAAATTATAACGTCATTACGAAAATTTTTGTTTAAAATTTAAAGTGGTAATTTTTTTAAAGTTCAGGGTTGTAGTGTAATACAGTTTTAAAAGAGTAAATATAACGTTATCAAAGTTCATGGGACGTGTGATAAATTTATTAAAACTCAGGGAATAAGAATGTAAATTGGTTTAAAAAACATAACAAAATTTAAAGGGGTCAAAGTGTAAGAACCAAAACCTTTGTGGCTAAAAAAACATATAAAAAATCATGACGTAATAACGAAAATCGTTTAAAATTTAAAGTGGTTACTTTTTTAAAGTTCAGGAGTTGTAGTGTAATGCGGTTTAAAAGAGTAGAGATATTGTATCAAAGTTCATGGGACGTGTAATAAATTTATTAAAACTTGGGGGATAAGAATGTGAATTGGTTTAAAAAACTTAACTAAATTTAAAGGGGTCAAAGTGTAAGAATCAAAACCTATATGTTAAAACATAAAAAAAGAAGAGTTAATTACTATTTTCGTCCCTGTGATTTGTCAAAAATCACTGTTTCAGTCCATTAGTTTAAAAATTGCGATTTCAGTCCCTGTGGTTTCACTTTCGTAACTATTTCAGTCCATGTGGTTTCACTTTTGTAACCACTTCAATCCATTTATTCTGTAAGTACAGAGACTGAAATGGTTGCGAGATGGACTGAAATGGTTACAAAAGTGAAACCACAGGGACTGAAATTGCAATTTTTAAACTAACGGACTGAAATAGTGATTTTTTGACAAACCACATGGACGAAAACAATAATTAACTCAAAAAAGAAAGACTAAATAGTCTTTTATGATGGTTTCAAATGCCATAAAAAGTTTGAGTAATTACATAAATGCCATAGAAAGGAAAGTTCTATATATAAGTGTTAATGACACTATTGTAATTAAAAGAAAAATAAAAACCAAATTATGTTAAAAAGCATAAGAACTAAATAAATGACACTTGTCAAAATCAAAACCTACAATAGTTGTGGTAAAAAAGAAAACATAAAAATTTTGTGGTAAAAAATAAAAACATTAAAAGTCCTTGAGTTAAGAAGATGTGATTTAATATATATTATAATAACTAGAGCTTTCAAAAAAGGAGAAAAAAAGAAACCATAATTTGCCTCCACTTGGTTCGAAACAAACTTTACAAAACATACATAAATAAACACGAAAACATATTATATTTGACCTGAATAATTTCCCAAAAAAGTTTACGTCGAAATGTAGAATAACTTGAATTTATACCGAAACATACATAAAAACATGCACGTAAAAATGATTTCTTTAAACGAAAACGTGTGATATTTCACCTGAGTCATTTATAAAAAAACGTTTACGTCGAAATGTAGAAAAATCATATTTATACCTACCCGCACATAAAATTTGAATGTAAAAAAATAGATTTTAAGTAAAGAAAGTATAGGGGTAAACCGAAACAAAATATTAGTAAAAAAAATTATAATAGGTTAAAAACGTTCCTAAAACTGTGCCAAGTAGCATCAATGCCACACCGGCATCGACTCTCAATATCAGAAAAACTCGTAAAAATAAAATAGATAAAATGGAAAAAAATACACTGAACGAAAAACAGACGTAAAATCGTTGAACCACGCACACCCGTTACAGTGTTAATGCGAAGAAATTAAACAGAAACGTAAAACGTAGAAAATAATAACTTAGTCGATCTAGGAGCCGCCCTTTGCGGCGAACTTGTCAAAAGGGGAAAATGGACACGTTGCGACGGGTCTGTTAAATGTGAAAAATAGAGCAAAAACTGTTGAACCTCACATGCACGCTACGACGTGTTAACTCGTAAAATTTAGAATGATACGTAAAACGAAAAACTTGCGAAAGATAAAAGTATGGGGGACCAAAGTTGTAAATAATAAAGTGTTGGGTTTAATTAGAAAATATGAAAAACTTTGGGTTAAAAGTAAAAATTAAAAGGGTAAGTATAAAATATGAAAATTTTGGGTTAAAAGTGAAAAATTAAAGTTTTTTTTCTTTTTAAAAAAAAAAACTCCCCAAGCTTGGGGTACAACACACAATGCAACAAAAAGTTGCTAAAGTTGATAATTTATAATATGGGAATAATAACTAAACTTGTTTGATATGTCAAAACTAGTCTAGCTATCCAGTCAACAAATTATATATATAATAATAAAAATAACTAAACTTGTTTGATATGTAAAAATTATGTTTGACAACATACACAGGTAAATTACAATTAATGAAATAGATGAGGAAATGTAATGGATTATCACCATTTCATGTGTTATTTGGTTATAACGTGTGAATGGAACGAATCATTTCTTTGTGTTGTTTGATAAGCAAGAAAGGACATAGGAATAAAATCGGTGGTGAGTGGTGGTTGGTGGTGGTGGTAGCGACGGTGTGGCGACATGGGTGGGTGGTCGCAACGAGTGATGGTGGTGGCGGCAATGGGTGGGTGGTGGTGGTGACCGCTGTGGGCAGCGGTGGTGGGTGGGTGTTTGCGACGGTAGCGTGTTGTGGTGTTAATGAAGGGTGAAAGAGTAATGGAGTGAAAAAATATGGGAGTGAATGGATTGATTCTGAGAGAATAAAATGTCTTGTGCCCTTGTGTATAGGGCAATTCTATTCCATTTACCAACCAAACATTTTTTCTTTCATTCCCTCGCAATGATCTATTCAATTCCGTCTCTCATTCCAGCGTACCAAACATTACCTCTTATAAAACTCAATAATATCTCAAATCGAATCTTTATAAGCTTATTATAAGACTTTAAAAACTCGATAATATCTCAAGGCTAATCTTTATAAGCTTAAGCTCGACTAATTATATATTTGAAACGCATATTTATGCTCAAGCTCAATGAGCTCAAGACAAATCTCAACTTCATTGCAACATTTAAAGTGGTATTGTGATCCGAATCTAAACATAAAAAGAAAAACACAATCAACAATTTCAACTCATCAGATAAAGAAATTTAACAAACATTTATAATATTAATATTTGAATAATTGGCAAGAGACTTCTAGTATTTGTATATGAGAATGTCACAAAATTAAGTAGGTTGGTCAACAATAAAAAGAAACAGTTTTGAAAGAATCTTATGTTTTATCAAATATCATGTGTGAAATCTTGTATAATCTTAGCAGAATCTTTAAATATATTAATATAAAACATTATAACAATATTAATCATAAACATAAACAATAAACTTATATACATAAATAATTTTAAAATAAAGAGAATGAAAACAAAAAGAATAGATGAAGAAAATTACGTGTAAAAAATAAAACATAATAATACTTGCTCATAATATATGGCATAAAGGTTACAAAACAAATACTTTAAAAAATATAAATAAAAAGAGTAGATAAAGAAAAGTATAAACTAAGAAAGAAGTAAATAAATAATTTAAAAAAAGAAGAAAAAAAAGTATAAAACATACAAAAACCAAAACAAAGTCAAGAAATATTTTCAAAAGCTATGTTAAGATGATAAAATAATACAAAGTTGCGTTTAGGAATACGTTTAGGTTCACTGATGTACAATAATATTTCCCCGGTCAACATCAGTCAACGAAGACAAACCACCCAACAATATGAAGCCAAACTGACCCAAACTTATTTAAAACCTTAAAACCAAAAGAGCAACACTAAACTACAACATCCCCTACACCATCCGATGCACCCTCACCATTAGATCCGTTAGATCCACCACCACCAGCCATCATCTTCTTAAACTCATCAAAGTTAACACACCCATCACCGTCCGAATCCACCGACTTAATCATCTTCACACAATCCTCCACCGTACAACTCTCCCCCAACCGCGTCAAGATCTGGTGCAACTCACTCGCCGATATCAACCCATTGTTGTTCAAATCGTACATCTCAAACGTTTCACGAAGCTCCTTTGTTCCTTCACCTTCTTCACCGGCGTTTGCTCTGCAGAAACCTGCGAACTCTTCGAGGTTTATGAACCCGTCGGAGTCTGTGTCGATGGTTTTCATCATTTGGTTGACTTCTTCGTCGGAGGTTGATGAGCCCAGGGATTTCATGACGTGGATGAGCTCGGCGGCGGAGATCTTGCCGTCGCCGTTGGTGTCGAAGCGGTTGAAGACTTTCTTGATCTCGTCGACATTGGGGAAGTAGAGTGAGGGTGTAGTGGGTTCTGTTGACATTGTTTGTTTGTTGTAAGTGTTGAAGAGAGGTTGAAGATGATGGGAAGAAATATAGAAGTGGGAGACGCGTATGCCGCGTGGGGTTGGGGAATATTATTGAATGACTTTGTGTAGGGGATAGGGAGGGGAATGTAAGTTTACGTTTTTGACCTTCTAGTTTGGTTCTCTTTTAATTGGAATAATGAATTTTAATAATTCAAACTTTTAGTTATTGGCCGGAAATGGTTTTAACTTAAAAAATAATCGGTGTGGTCCCAACTTTTCGTATATTGTAAACCAATGGACTTTTACTAAAAAAAACCTTAATTTCTTTTTATCTCTTATCCTTTTGGGCAACTTTTTCGTAAAATGTAAACCAATGGGCCTTTACTAAACCGAAAAGGATAAAGAGACAAAAAGAAATTAAGGTTTTTTTTTAGTAAAAGTCCATTTGTTTACAATATGTGAAAAGTTGAGACCACCACCAGTTATTTTTAAGTTGGGATCGTTGCCGGCCAACGACTAAAAGTTTGGATTATTAAAATCCATTATTCCCTTTTATTTGGTCTTGAATAGCCTATGGCTTTATAACCTAGTCACATCTTGAGGATGAGATAAAACTTTAGGACTAATAGATTTTGAGTTCGATTCCCACAATGTGGTTTTTCCATATTTGTTGGGTTTCCTCTTGAAATTGGTGTATAGGCATTATAACCTAGTGAAGATGGATATGATCGGGTGGTTCCGTTCGTAGACAGGATGATACTCTAGTGGTCCGATCCAAATTTGTCGCCCTTAATTGCCCATGGCTTTATAGCCTAGTGGCATCTTATGTCACACCCCGACCCGCAGCGGAATAAGAGTCGGGGCATAATTTGGTTATCACAAAGCTCATGATGTTTACTAAAATGTTTCATATATATTAAATTCAAATTACAACTTAAATATTCAAATCAAATCCATACAATTACAAGGAAAATGAAACTAAGTAAAACAATCCAAAGCTTAAAATGATTTATTCTTCTAAGTCTTCCTATGTGTTTCTTGCCTCAACTGGATCACCTGTATCATGTGTAAAACGGGGGATATTTTGGGTCAACAAAAGTTGGCGAGTGAACCTTGAGAAAACATTGTTATTAATTTCTTGTTGTATTTAATATTGAAAATTTGTGCAATAATCACATGTGAGCAAACATATATATATAACAAAACACAAATCACATTGGATGAGTAAATGACATGAATGATGATGTTTATGAGATCAAGGCTCAATCAAACGAGCCGATCGAAATACATGAATGATTGTGTATGTGAGATCAAGGCTCAATCAAACGGAGCCGATCGAATGAGGCACCTGATACTCAACCCGTATCCCACGGGGAGCTGATGGGCCTAATGAAATGCATGTACTGAAAATGATAACTTCAATCTAAACATAATTCACACAACAATTGATACACATTGGATACACATTTGATCACGGATATGATGGATGCACAAGTGTTTAAATAAATAAGGAATTAAACGACACATGATACACCCCAAAATGTGATTAAAACGGGAATTGGTAGAGATTCACTCACATTGGTGCGTTCTTTGATGATGATGATGCGCACGAATATTAGGATTTGATCGATGAGGAAAACTAACCTAAAATAATAACGAAATGATTCGGTAAATTAGTACTTTTAATTTATACTCTTAATGTGATTTTTAGATTTATTTTTGTGAGTTTAAGAAGGTTTTCTAACTTTAAAATCTTATTTTTAAGTATTTTAAATGATTTTCTGATTAAATAAATTAATAAAAATAAATAAAATTTTTTTGACTTGATTTTTGACTGTTGACTGTTGACCTTGACCGATCGGACTGTTTGTAATTACGCGCTGAGTGAGGTTCGAACTCGGGACCTCTCGTATGCGTGCACGCAGCTCTACCAACTGAGCTACGTGTCTAACCCGAAATATTTCTGATTTTAATTATATTTATATACTATTTAGATTATTCAGAATTTCATTTAATTAAAAAGGTTTTTAAACCAATCGAACCGGCATGCCTGTTAACACTCGAACCCGTGACCATTGCTTTGATTTGCACCCAGCCCAACCAACTGGGCTGGGTGACTAACCTATTTAAATTAAGATTTATATTATACTTATGTACTATCTGAAAGGTGTTCTGTAAAACTTAAAAGAACCGAAAAAAAATGTTTTGTCATTGCGGGAACCGGATACGTACATGAATCGAACTCGAGGCTTGAACATTGTATTTGCACACAGTCCACCGCTGGACTGTGTGTCTAACCCGTTTAGTTTTCTGATTTTAATTGTATTAATACCTATTAGCGACTTCATCTTCTTCGTTTACAAGAACTCAGATCAGTGAGATCCGACTGTTTTGTTTAATTCGATTATCAAAACTTATAGTTGATTGGAATGAAATAGTTAACGAGATTAAAGAATAGAATGTACCAAAACAGCGCGTTTACTTCAGATTTCCGGCAGGAGTCGTCGGCTCTGATTTGTGACTCTCGGCTGAGTGAAGTGTTTGACAGTTTAGATTCTTGTGTTATGAAATTAAGTTATTGAGTAAGAGATATCAAGAGTTTTTAGATGATTATACCGATCGACAGTGAGACTTCGATGTTTCAGTGAAATTCCGGTGAGTGTGGGATTTCCCGGCGGCGTAGTCTGGGACAGATTCTGATTGAAGGATTGAAGTTAATACATGTCGAATAATGGATTACAAACAAAAGAGTCGAGAATTTTACCGATTTGAAGTAAGTCTCGGTTTTCCGGTGAAAGTCCGGCGACTGTAAAATATCTCCGGCGAGTGCTAAAGCTTCGAGAGATTGTGCGATTTTGAGCGAAAAGGTTACCAGAGGTTTGGGTGGGTATTTATAGGGAAGAAACAGAATGTATTGAGTCCGAATTTGGTCTTGATTCGTGGTCAAGGTTTCTCCGGCGGTTACGACCGTAATTGACTGTTAGACGTCGGTTATAACCGATATCGAAGTTAGTTCACGCGTTTCAGTCAAAGAAAACGGTCGTGATTTGCGAAATCGTCGGTCTTTCCGACGACTGCGGATTGGGCGCGCTGATTTCTGGATTTTGATTTCGAGTTTTAATTTAAGTATTATTTGTTTCAGTAATTACACAAAGGAGTCATGTGGCGGAGCGATGTGTTGTGTGCTTGTGCTTATGGGCGACCCGGGTTCGAAACCCGGCAGCCTCATTTTATTTTTTATTCACTTATTTTTATCATTTATTAATTATAGTTTTTAAATTCTAAAATGTTTATTAATTATGTATTGTTTAAAATTAGTTTGAGCCATAAATATGCAACGAAAATTTTTAACTGGATATTCGATTAATAAACGAAGCGGGTTTTGAAAACTCGTTTTTCGACGGATGTTACAGTATCCCCTACTTTTAGAAATTCCGTCCCGAAATTTAAGTAGTAGTGGTAACAGGAAAAAGATGCGGGTATTTCTCGCGCATTGAGTCTTCACGTTCCCAAGTTAACTCAGGTCCTCGTTTCGACTCCCAACGTACCCTGACAATTGGAATACGACTCCGTCTTAAACGCTTCTCTCCGAAGTCCATGATCTCTACTGGTCTTTCAATGAAGTGCATAGATTCATCGATCTGAATATCTTCTAGAGTAATATGGAGGTTTTCATCGGCGAGGCACTTCTTCAAGTTTGATACGTGGAATGTGGGATGAATTCTGTTGAGCTCTTCTGGTAGGTCAAGCTTGTATGCTACAGGACCTACTCTTTCGAGTATCTTGAAAGGTCCTACGTAGCGTGGTGCTAGCTTGCCCTTCTGGCCAAAACGAATCACTCCCTTCCACGGTGATACTTTTAGAAAGTACTTGATCCCCAATGTCAAACTCCAAGGGCTTTCGTCGTTTGTCTGCATAACTCTTTTGACGACTTTGAGCTGCTAGAAGATTGTTTCGAATTTGAATGACCTTGTCGGTTGTTTCTTGAATTAACTCTGGACCGGTGATTTGTGATTCCCCAATTTCGTGCCAACATACTGGAGATCGGCACTTACGACCATATAAAGCTTCGAAAGGAGCCATGCCGATACTTGAATGGTAGCTATTATTGTACGAAAATTCAACTAATGGTAGATGAGCGTCCCAATTCCCTTTGAAGTCTATGACACATGCTCGAAGCATGTCTTCAAGGGTTTGGATGGTGCGTTCAGATTGTCCATCAGTTTGAGGATGAAAAGCGGTACTGAGGTCTAATCGTGTACCCAAGGCGGTTTGTACGGCTCGCCATGTTCGTGAAGTGAAACGACCATCACGGTCTGAAATGATGCTTAAAGGTACACCATGACGGTTTACGATCTCGCTGATGTAGATACGAGCTAACTTCTCGTTCTCGAAATCCTCGCGAATCGGAATGAAGTGAGCTGATTTTGTAAGACGATCAATGATTACCCATATGGTGTCATACCCACTGGAGGTGCGAGGTAACCCGGTAATGAAGTCCATGGTTATGTTTTCCCACTTCCATACAGGTATTTCAGGTTGGGTTAGAAGTCCTGAAGGTCTTTGATGTTCAGCTTTTACTTTGGAACAGGTAAGGCACTTGGAAACAAAAACAGCGATATGCTTTTTCATGCCCGGCCACCAGTAGGTGTAGCGTAGGTCCTGATACATCTTGTCGGCTCCTGGGTGTACAGAGTACCGTGTTTTGTGCGCCTCATTCATGAGGAAGTCACGAAGGTTATCGCGATCGGGAATCCATATGCGATTTAGATAGTATAGAATACCGTCGGATTTGGTTTTGATTTTGAGTTCTGCTCCACATGACAGCTCATCTCAGACGTCGTTTTCTGTTACAGAAACATGTTGAGCTGCTCGGATTCGATCTTTGATGTCGGTTATGATTTGCGAACATAGAAGACGAATGGAGTTCGCATAACCTTTTCGACTGAGTGCATCAGCCACCACATTTGCCTTTCCAGGATGATACCGAATTTCACAGTCGTAGTCGTTAAGAAGTTCGACCCATCTTCGTTGCCTCATATTCAACTCCTTTTGGTTGAAGATATGTTGAAGACTTTTGTGGTCAGTGTATATTTCACACTTGGTACCGTAGAGGTAATGTCTCCATATCTTGAGAGCGAACACAACGGCTCCAAGTTCCAGGTCGTGGGTGGTTAATTCTTCTCATGAACTTTGAGTTGCCTAGAAGCATAGGCTATCACTTTTCCTCTTTGCATTAATACACAGCCTAGCCCTTGCCCTAATGCGTCACAATATACTACAAAGTCATCGCAACCTTCAGGAAGTGTGAGGATAGGTGCGTCACAAAGTTTTTGCTTTAGAGTTTGGAAGGTTCTTCTTGTTTAGGTCCCCATATGAAGGGTTTTCCTTTATGAGTCAAAGCCGTGAGTGGTACAGCAATACGGGAGAAATTGGCAATGAAGCGGCGATAGTAACCAGCCAAACCAAGAAATGATCTTACTTCGGTAGGGGTACGTGGCGCTTGCCATTCCTGTACTGCCTTGATCTTTGAAGGGTCGACATGTATTCCCTTGTCATTGACGACATGACCAAGGAATTGTACTTCTCTTAACCAGAATTCGCATTTGGAGAACTTAGCGTAGAGCTTTTCAGTCCTTAAGAGTTAAGGATGAGTCGAAGGTGTCGTTCATGATCGGTTTTAGACTTGGAGTAGATGAGGATGTCGTCGATGAAGACTATGACAAAGCGGTCGAGGTAGGGTTTGCATACCCTATTCATTAGATCCATGAAGACAGCTGGGGCGTTGGTTAAACCGAATGGCATGACCATGAATTCGTAATGACCATAACGAGTCCGGAAAGCGGTCTTTGGGACGTCTTCTTCATGTACTCTGAGTTGATGATAACCAGAACGAAGGTCGATTTTTGAAAAGCAGGTGGCGCCTTGAAGTTGATCTATGAGGTCATCGATGCGAGGTAGTGGGTAGCGATTCTTAACCGTTAACTTGTTGAGTTCTCTGTAGTCGATACACATGCGAAACGTTCCATCTTTCTTCTTCACAAAAAGAACAGGCGCACCCCAAGGCGAGGAGCTAGGATGTATGAATCCTTTGTCAGTTAGTTCTTGCAGTTGACTGGCCAGCTCTTGCATTTCGGATGGGGCCAGCCTATAAGGAGATTTTGCGACTGGTGTAGCACCAGGTACAAGATCGATGCGGAATTCGACTTCTCTCATAGGAGGGAGTCCTGAGATGTCGTCGGGAAAGACTTGTGGGAATTCTTTCACTACTGGTATATCTTCGAGTTTCTTCTCCTTGTTTCCCTTCTTGACGACATGAGTTAGGAATGCGACATAGTTCTTGCGGAGATAATTCGGGCTTGAAGACAGGACATTAATTTGAGTCCTTTCGAAGGGGTTTCTCCAAAGATACGTAGGGTCTGACCGTCTGCAAGAGGAATGCGAATGAACTTTTCACGGCATACTACTTCAGCGTGATGCTGGCTGAGCCAGTCCATACCGATTATAATATCGAAACTTCCCAACTTCATAGGAATGAGGTCAACTGGAAAATCGTGATCGTTTAGAGTGAGGGTACAATCTCGTATAATAGAATTTAATGAAACGGGCTTTCCGTCAGCAACTCCACAGTTAGAGATTCCATGAGATTATCACGAGTTTGGTTGAGGATAGGTTCAAATTCTAAGGACACAAAACTCTTATTCGCGCCAATATCGAATAACATGGATGCATAACTACCATTGATGAGAAACGTACGTTAACCACGTTGTTGTCAGCTCTAGCTTGGTTGGTATTGATGTTGAAAGCTCTTCCTCTAGCAGGTGGAGGAGCTTGGTTAGCTTGGTTTACCGGATTCGCTTGAGCTTGGGCATGGATGATGTTTACCAAACGTTGACATGTGTTCCTGAAGTGGTTTGGGTCTTCACAGTTGTAACATGCTCGCATAGGTTGCATCATGGGGTAGTTGGGTTGGTAGTAGGATTGGGCTATATGTTGTGCAGGTGGTAGAAGTAAAGGTTGTTGGGCTTGACCCACTATCTGATGGTGGGTTTGGGTTGAGGGTTGACTTTCGGTTCATTCGTTGAAGTGTGCGACAAGTTTGAATAGTGTGACCCGCACGGCCACAGCTGGTGCAATGTTGGCAAGGAGTTTCGGGGAAAATGATGGTATTGACAACGGTTGCATTTTGGGTATGGGCCGGTGTATGGCTTTTTAAATGGTGCAGCCGAGGGAGCAATTTGTGTAATTGGTGCGGCAGTGATAGGAGGGTTTGTTTGGTTGACGGCAAAGTTTCTGCTGTTTCGTTTCCTCTTACCAGCAAACTTTGAAGAGGAGATGGAATGGTTTGGAGTTTGGGCCTCAATGGGGGCTTTCTTTTTCTCATCC
Organism: Scalesia atractyloides; assembly: GCA_947069175.1. Lineage (NCBI taxonomy): Eukaryota > Viridiplantae > Streptophyta > Magnoliopsida > Asterales > Asteraceae > Scalesia > Scalesia atractyloides. Next base: position 20,998,528 of record CAMTDV010001634.1, read on the forward strand.
TTGAATTTACCGTTTCGGATGCGATTCTCGGTAAGTTCGGTAGCTAGTTCCATTGCGGCTTCAAGTGTTGCAGGCCAAGTGCTTAGAACCGAGTCTTGAATTTTCGAGGGAGGCCTCGAATGTAGTGTTCAACCAGGCGGTACACGGGGGTGAACAGATTAGGGATCATTTGGTTCAGTTCGAAAATCTTTTGTTGTAGGAAGTGTGATCCCCTTCCCTTTGTTTCAACGAGTGGAATTCATCTTCCAACTTTTTGATTTCGCTTCTTGGACAGAAGCGCCTTGTCATGAGTTCCCTTAACTCTTCCCATGATAAGGCCATGGCATCTTCGACTCCTCGCTTACCCTTTTCTGTGTTCCACCAGGTAAGGGCTACTCCAAACAGTCTCCCTGATGCATAACGTACCTTGCGATCCTCGGGACAATCGCAATTGAGGAAGGTGTTCTCCATTTCTTCAAACCAGTGGAGGAGGGCAGTAACACCTTCGGTCCCTTCATACTTTGGGGGATCGCAAGATTTGAAGTGTTTGTAGGAGCACTTTTTGGAGTGAGGGTTGGCGACGCTCTGGTCTTCTTGATTGGGAGGGTTGATAGGATTTGCGGTGAGAGCTTGTTGAACTTGAATCACGATGTCAGGAAGTACCGCGGCCATTTGTTTAGCAATTTGAGTGGCCAAGCGTTCATTGGATCTTCCTGACTTTCTACCTCCATGTAGTTGCCTAGCCGACATCTACAGGAACATACATAGGAAGATTGTGAGTTTAACAAGTTTTTAGGTGTCATATGTCGTTAAAAGAATAAAAATAACATAATTATCAATAATGCAACTACATCCATAGGATGTCTTGGGTTTGCTCATGTTTGGGCCTCAATGTCCCCCATACCATCGCCTGTATAGTCATGTGGGCCCCCATGACTATTGGCTTAGTAGGATTCACATTGGTGTTGGCGGGTTTAACACTCGCATCACCCGAATGCAAACCATGAAATATGATTGCGAGATGTATGGTAGGAGGGTGTCCAGGTGTAGACACAATGACAACTCAAAGTGGGGTTAGCTCACACGACGTTTGGTATAAATGCTTTGGCCTAATAGGTCCTTCGTACTCTCATCGTTAGTCCCCAGGTAGGCAAACTAGTCCTTTATTTTGGATTTATATGAATGCCAAGCCTAGACAGGACGTTCCGACTACCGGTACTCGTACCCTTCCAGTTACTACATGCCCGTCATGAGAACTCACTTTGATGTGATTTGAAAAATACAAAAATCGTTGCAAAAATCATGGGAATTGTGAGGTGTGTGCTCTCATGGATATGATATGTTATGGGGATATGATTCATGATGAGCATTGTATAATAATATGTACTTATGAACATGCTTGCATAACATTGAATGTAACAATAAACATAAAGCATATAAACATCATGAATTTTGTATGTAACGCATAAACAATTTAAAATTTTTTAATAACTATAGTATAGGCTCTAAGGATCTAATAACCTATCCTATATCCCTATGTCATGGCTCTGATACCAATCTGTCACACCCCGACCCGCAGCAGAATAAGAGTCGGGGCATAATTGGTTATCACCAAAGCTCATGATGTTTACTAAAATGTTTCATATATATTAAATTCAAATTACAACTTAAATATTCAAATCAAATCCATACAATTACAAGGAAAATGAAACTAAGTAAAACAATCCAAAGCTTAAACTGATTTATTCTTCTAAGCCTTCCTATGTGTTTCTTGCCTCAACTGGATCACCTGTATCATGTGTAAAACGGGGGATATTTTGGGTCAACAAAAGTTGGCGAGTGAACCTTGAGAAAACATTGTTATTAATTTCTTGTTGTATTTAATATTGAAAATTTGTATAATCACATGTGAGCAAACATTATATATATAACAAAACACAAATCACATTGGATGAGTAAATGACATGAATGATGATGTTTATGAGATCAAGGCTCAATCAAACGAGCCGATCGAATGACATGAATGATTGTGTATGTGAGATCAAGGCTCAATCAAACGGAGCCGATCGAATGAGGCACCTGATGCTCAACCCGTATCCCACGGGGAGCTATGGGCCTAATGAAATGCATGTACTGAAAATGATAACTTCAATCTAAACATAATTCACACAACAATTGATACACATTGGATACACATTTGATCACGGATATGATGGATGCACAAGTGTTTAAATAAATAAGGAATTAAACGACACATGATACACCCCAAAATGTGATTAAAACGGGGAATTGGTAGAGATTCACTCACATTGGGTGCGTTCTTTGATGATGATGATGCTCACGAATATTAGGATTTGATCGATGAGGAAAACTAACCTAAAATAATAACGAAATGATTCGGTAAATTAGTACTTTTAATTTATACTCTTAATGTGATTTTAGATTTATTTTTGTGAGTTTAAGAAGGTTTTCTAACTTTAAAATCTTATTTTTAAGTATTTTAAATGATTTTCTGATTAAATAAATTAATAAAAATAAATAATTTTTTTTTTGACTTTTTGACTGTTGAACCGTTCGACCGGTCGGACTGTTTGTAATTACGCGCTGAGTGAGGTTCGAACTCGGGACCTCTCGTATGCGTGCACGCAGCTCTACCAACTGAGCTACGTGTCTAACCCGAAATATTTCTGATTTTAATTATATTTATATACTATTTAGATTATTCAGAATTTCATTTAATTAAAAAGGTTTTTAAACCAATCGAACCGGCATGCCTGTTAACACTCGAACCCGTGACCATTGCTTTGATTTGCACCCAGCCCAACCAACTGGGCTGGGTGACTAACCTATTTAAATTAAGATTTATATTATACTTATGTACTATCTGAAAGGTGTTTTGTAAAACTTAAAAGAACCGAAAAAAAAATGTTTTGTCATTGCGGGAACCGGATACGTACATGAATCGAACTCGAGGCTTGAACATTGTATTTGCACACAGTCCACCGCTGGACTGTGTGTCTAACCCGTTTAGTTTTCTGATTTTAATTGTATTAATACCTATTAGCGACTTCATCTTCTTCGTTTACAAGAACTCATATCAATGAGATCCGACTGTTTTGTTTAATTCGATTATCAAAACTTATAGTTGATTGGAATGAAATAGTTAACGAGATTAAAGAATAGAATGTACCAAAACAGCGCGTTTACTTCAGATTTCCGGCAGGAGTCGTCGGCTATGATTTGTGACTCTCGGCTGAGTGAAGTGTTTGACAGTTTAGATTCTTGTGTTATGAAATTAAGTTATTGAGTAAGAGATATCAAGAGTTTTTAGATGATTATACCGATCGACAGTGAGACTTCGATGTTTCAGTGAAATTCCGGTGAGTGTGGGATTTCCCGGCGGCGTAGTCTGGGACAGATTCTGATTGAAGGATTGAAGTTAATACATGTCGAATAATGGATTACAAACAAAAGAGTCGAGAATTTTACCGATTTGAAGTAAGTCTCGGTTTTCCGGTGAAAGTCCGGCGACTGTAAAATATCTCCGGCGAGTGCTAAAGCTTCGAGAGATTGTGCGATTTTGAGCGAAAAGGTTACCAGAGGTTTGGGTGGGTATTTATAGGGAAGAAACAGAATGTATTGAGTCCGAATTTGGTCTTGATTCGTGGTCAAGGTTTCTCCGGCGGTTACGACAGTAATTGACTGTTAGACGTCGGTTATAACCGATATCGAAGTTAGTTCACGCGTTTCAGTCAAGAAAACGGTCGTGATTTGCGAAATCGTCGGTCTTTCCGACGACTGCGGATTGGGCGCGCTGATTTCTGGATTTTGATTTCGAGTTTTAATTTAAGTATTATTTGTTTCAGTAATTACACAAAGGAGTCATGTGGCGGAGCGGTGTGTTGTGTGCTTGTGCTTATGGGCGACCCGGGTTCGAAACCCGGCAGCCTCATTTTATTTTTTATTCACTTATTTTTATCATTTATTAATTATAGTTTTTAAATTCTAAAATGTTTATTAATTATGTATTGTTTAAAATTAGTTTGAGCCATAAATATGCAACGAAAATTTTTAACTGGATATTCGATTAATAAACGAAGCGGGTATTGGAAACCCGTTTTTCGACGGGTGTTACATCTTAGGAGTGAGATAAGGCTTTAGGACCAATAGGTCCTGGGTTCGATTCTTACAAGGGGGTTTTTCTCATATTTAGTAGGTTTCCTTCTGAATTGGTGTATAAGCATTATGCCTAGTGGAGATGGATATGATCGGGTGGTTCTGCTGGTGGCACCATAATGCTCCAGTGGTCCGCCAGTGGTCCAGATTTGCCGTTCAAAAAATGGTCTTGACTAGGGATGAGCATGATACCGATACCGTACCGATCCCGAAAATACCGATACCGAATTCCGTCAAAATTGGATACCAATACCAAAATATTCGTTACGGTACGGTATGGTACCGGTATTGATACGGTGTCGGTATTTGAAGGTAAAATTCAGTATTTTACCCCGATCTCGAAAGTAACGGTACCGAAAATGGCAAAAAGTGGATACCGAATCCGGTACTGAAAGAATTCGGTACGGTATTTTCGGGATCGGTATCGGTACGGTATTTAATACCAAATGCTCATCCCTAGTCTTGACTATACATACACAAACTCGCCTATAACTCTGTGTTTTTGGAAAGTGTCTGGTTTTCGACGGATAATCTATTGGAAATCAAGGCTAAAAAGGGTTGACGGGAGACTTAATGGTCACATTCACACTTAGACCGTTGAAACGTTTCGAGAGATGGCTTCTAAACATTTAAACAAAGAAATTAATTATATTGGATTATGGTACCATGAGACCACACATGCGCGTTATTTAGTGATGTTTAGGCCATACGGTGTGGGGGTCGGCATAGGACCGGCACCGCCCCCAACACCATTTCGCCCCCCCCTCCGGCAGCGTCGTGCTCGACATCCAGAGGACGAACAAGACTTGCGAAAAAGACAAAAAAAAGTAGCCTCTGGGGTGATGACCGTTGAGGGTTAAATAAAAAAAAATTAAATGCAATTCAAAAATATACAAAGTTTTTAAATAAATACCACCCCTACACTCCATTTTTCACACACCTCAACCTCATCTCTCTCACAACCTTCACACTTTTATAAAAAAATTATTCATGGATTCATCTTCGTCATCGTGGTATTCGTCATTTTCGGGTGAGAACGAAGCGTTTTTTGCAGACGTCATTATACACGCAGCTCAGATGTTCATCGAGGAGGACGAATACTCTGATACGTCGTCTCAACGGCAAACTAGGAAGGCCGCCTTAAACCGAGACCGAGAAGGTATTCATCCTATTTAGAGTCTATTTATTCAAGTTTAATATTGAATTTAATTTGCTTTTCTTTAATATATAGTTGGTCATGATCATTTGGTGGCCGATTATTTTGCCGACGTACCTGTGTACACGGAGGAGATGTTTCGACGTCGGTTTCGAATGAGCCGCCGACTTTTTTTACGTATCGCAGACAACTGGCCCAGGCTGATCCTTTTTTCACGCTGCGATACGATGCCAGGAGCCAAAGGGGATTTACTACTATACAAAAATGTATGTCGGCCATTCGTCAACTAGCGTATGGGTACACATCCGATGCATTGGACGAGTATTTGAGGATGTCCGACAGAACGGCACGTGCATGTTTGCACAAGTTTTGCGAATGGGTAGGGAAATTATATAGCAAGAAATACCTGCGAAAACCGAACGCAAACGATGTTCAAAAACTATATCAAGCTCACTTGTAGAGACATGGTTTTCCAGGAATGCTTGGGAGCATTGATTGCATGCACTGGGCTTGGCAGAACTGCCCTACTGCCTGGCAAGGTCAGTATACACAGGGAGATCATGGTCATCCAACTATAATTCTAGAGGCTGTTGCGTCACAAGATCTCTGGATCTGGCATGCTTTTTTTTGGTTTACCTGGTTCACTTAATGATCTTAACATCATCTACCAGTCACAGGTATTTGACAATGTAGTGGCAGGTACAGGTCCAGACATCAGTTTTACGGTATCGGGGGTGGAATAGCGGCATGGTTACTACCTTGCGGATGGAATATATCCAACGTACTCTACCATCGTTAAAACTATTCAGCACCCGACGGACAAAAAAGAAAGAAATTTGTGAAGTTTCAAGAGGGTGCCAGAAAAGATATTGAACGATGTTTTGGGGTTCTACAAAAAATGACATATCATTGAAGATCCAGAACGATCTGCTACACCAAAGAGGTTGCAACACATTATGTACGCTTGTATCTTGCTGCATAACATGATCATAGAAGACGATGGTAGAGCGATTTGTGAGTACGATGAAAACGCGTCTAACGGGAATACTGTTCCAGTTAGTTTGGAACAACAAGACTTAAACGAATTCTCTCTACGAAACGAGTACACGCATCATAACCTACAAGCGGATTTGGTGGAGTACATTTGGAACAACGCACCTAACGACCACATTACGGACGAAGACTATTAGCTTTAGTATTTTTATTATTATTATTATGTAATTTTAATATTAATTTTAGGTTAATGTAGTATTTGGTTAAATTTAATGTAGTGTTTGTTTTTTTTAATATTATTGAATTTAGTTTTATATCCTATTTAAAATGTTTAAAAAATAGATGAAGTTTAAAAAAAAAAAATTTGGTGGGGTAGGCTCATCATCTAAAGGAGGCCCATCATCCATTTCCACCAATTCTAGCTTGGAGGGGCATCATCCATGATGTCCCATGTGGCGCCTACATGGAGGGTCATCCTCCAAGGGAGGATGGGCACCATACCATGTAGCCTTAGACCTTTTTATGCCGGACACACCACCCGAAAATGGCGTGGAAGACAGCGTTGAAGTTGGGGCGAGAGGATTTTCACCGGCGCGGAGGTAAAGAGTAAGTTGACGTGGCGTTGGCTCATTGGTGTTGCATGTAGCCATTGGACCCTAACGGCACAATTTTAAAAAAAGAATTCAATTAAAAAAATATTTTAACTCACCTATAGATTTTTTTTACCAAACTTCATTTCAACCTTTATTTTTATAAAATCTCTCAACTTTTTATAAAAAATGCATTCACACAACCGCAACATCTCGATGCGAAGAATGGTAAAGATTTTAACGGCGCGATTTATATTGTTATTTCTATAGTTTATTTATTGCGTGAAAAACGAGCTCGAACCGATCGATTACAAGTATAGTTTACATTTTGACATATTCGACAAAATCTTATATAAATATTGTTTATATTGTTTGATAAATTGTTGAATTTTGAAAAATAATGACAACTTGTGTTGTCGGGGGCGTCAAAAAACAGAGGAAACTTTGCCCGTTTTTCGTAAAAATCCGTAAAACGACACGCTTTTTAGTGTAAAATCGACATCTATCGGATCCAAAGTGCTTTTACAAAATGAATATAAGCGTGTATCTATTTGTGACAACACTTTATAACTTACAAAACGAGTTGACAACAATTCCACGAAACACGGTTTACAAATTAACGAACTCCATAACTTTTATAAATAAATATAATTATTATATTTATTTCCAACGTTTAGAACTCGAAATCGATAACAAATAAATGAGTCATTTTATATTCATTTCCAATATCGGAGATCCGAATACTCATTTCAAACCTTGGGTTATTTTATAAAAATAAATATAATGTTTTATAACTATTTCAAACGCCGATAACACAAACGCTTATATAACATAAATATGAGTTCATATATTTGTTTCAATATCAAACAACACGAATTCATTTAAAATAAATATAGTTTATATATTTATGTAATTTTAACATTAAACGACTCGTATTCTTTTATAAAAATAAATATAACTTTTTTTATATTTATTTCAAACGCCTAAACGACATATACATATATTTTGACAAACATATACGAGACGCAACATATAATACGAGTTTGTTATATATTGTTTTCATATGAATATGCGTTACATACACGTACGACTTCTCGGGACGACTAAAGCGATCAAATCGGTTTATTTGTATATTTGTATATTTATATATAAATATATATATTCTAAATCACTCGGAAACTAATTCATTTCCAAGACTTGTATTTATCCCGGTTTTAAATATAATCAAATAACCATAGATTGATTATTCTAAGTCAAGATAATAACAACTTCTTAGGTTCGTTTGTTAACGTTTCGGTAGAGCTCGGACACGTAGTTTAGCTACGTTTAATTAGACACTTATAATTTTTCCTTGATTAGGAATGCTTTAGTTGCACGCTAGCCAATTCATGTTCTTGGAACGACATCACAGAATCACATTTAACTAGCTTTGCATAGGGATACCAAGGTGAGTTCATAACCCCACTTTTCATGGTTTTACATTTTCTTAAATGTTTTCGGGGGTGGAAAGACATGTAAGTTTTGACAAAGTATACAAAATTTCGAGAAACAAAAGGATTCATATTTCTAAACCATGTTACTAAAGGATTTCAATTAACTCAAATGGTTTACGAAAGGTTTATACTCAATATACCGGTTTTACAAAACACACGCATATTTTCAGAATGTGCATGGGTTTCATGGCTAGAGATGGGAATGTCCTAGCTACAACGGGACTGGATTGTCCTACATACAACTAAGGGGACTGGTTGGTCCTGCTTACAGACTCAAATGGGCTAGGCCTATTCTCATTTGTGCAAGGCACAAAGAAACTAGTGGGCTAGGCCCACACATGCTCATGCGAGGCACGAAGACACAAGGACTGGTTTGTCCTACATACAAATAAGAGGACTGGTTGGTCCTGCTTATAGACACATGGACTGGATTGTCCACTACTCAACACTAAGGGCCGTAGGGTCGCTTAAAACTGTACAGTGAAGTCCTCGCTACATACTAGAACTATAACCGCCTGCTAGTCTACCGTCTTGAGTAAACGGTTGGCGAGGCACTTACTAGCTTGGGGTGGATTATAGGCTCATGCGGGACATGTTGTCTTTGTCCTACGCGGACATCGACGGTTATTCAAACATTACAAAAACAAGGTTTTCAATTAACATGCCAAGAAAAATGGTTTATTATGTTTTCTCAACAATATTTAAACTAGTTATCAAAAAGATTTATTTTAAATCTTTTTCAAACAAACTATGAACTCGCTCAACTTTATGTTGATTTTTCGCATGTTTCTTTCTCAGGTTATATTTTCAAACTAAGGCACGGTTGGAATAGGAGAACCCATTTGGAACTCGAGTACTTAGCAGGCGTTCATTTTCTAGAAGTCTTAGCAAATATTTACTTCCGCTGTGCAATGAAGATACCAGTTAGATCACGCCCGACTCTGATGTAATCGATTTATCGGGGTGTGACAGTAGCAAGTGTCGTGAGGGATTATTTCCTACGGACATCGAGACCATTATTGGGGGTGAAGCTTCTTTGGGGGGGGGGGGTGTTAGTAGAGATGGAAGCTTTATTAGTGGGTTGGCAAAGAAAAGAGCTGTAAATGCTGTGGATTTGATGCGTCTCCTATCCAAAATAGGTGACTCGCAGAGTGAAATATTATTGCTTCAATCCTGTATGGGCATTGCCAATTTTTCTTTGGCTTGAGGACATGTACACATGAAAGATGCAACGTTATTTTTGACAAGGGGTTTGCCTGAGGCGATTGAGGAATTGGTAGTTTGTGGAGGTCCTTTCTTTGGAGACTTCCAGTGGCGACTTGCCTTCTTACCAATTAGGTTTGGGGTTGTATTCAACTGCAAAGGCTTCATATTAAGCCTTTGTAGCCTCGAGGGTCCAATCTTAGGTGCTACAGGACCACATCTTACGAGACAGTGGCATATGTGGTATGGATTCTGATTATGATTGTGCTTTTGCTTGTCTTCGTGATACGATTCCAAGCTTCGACTTCAGTAGTTTTACTAAAAAGGACATTGCCCCCTGAAGCTCAACATGCATTGTCAAGTGCTCTTTTTAGTAAAATTATCCAGGACATTGAAGTACAATTTGAATTGACCGTTAGACAAAAAGACGTTTTTGAGTGTCTACGAGGACCACATACCCAAGATTTTCTTCTTGTTATACCATGTCGTCGGTGGAGTACCGCACTATCCTTAAATATCGCCTCATGATTCCGTTATTTCGAGTATGATGAGATATGCCATGTTTGTCACAAGGCGTGTTTGGACTCTTTTAGGGAGCACGCAGTTCAATGAAGAGAGCTCCCGGGTTTCAAGTACCGACATGATTTAGTTAGGATGTCCTTTTTGACATATTCAGACGTGCTGGGATTTCTACTAAGAAAGAGGCACCGTGAATTTCTTAACTGATCCATTGGAAGGAAGATCTACGCTTAGACCAGCCGACATTTTAGTCTTCGGTTGGATAGGAGGAAAACACGCATGTGTGGATCTAACAGGGGTCTCCCCCTTGTGGGCTTAGGGGGTAGTGTTTTCATGGTGGGTCAGACTGCTTTAAAAGCTGCTTCGGGCAAAGTGACCAAACACGAGAAAACGTTCCTTGACAACCAGCACGTGTTTATCCCATTTGCCTTTGATGTTTTGGGTTCCTTACGCCAGAGGCTGTGGACCTACTTAGTCGAGTTCAAAGGGTCATGCACAGTAATGTTATGACCCTGAGATCTAGGGGTGTGCATGGTTCGGTTCGGTTATTAGCATTATCCATATCCGTATCCGAAGTCATCGGTTAATCGGTTCGGTTAATTCGGTTAATTTATCGGTTTTCGGTTAATTTTCGGTTAATAACCAATTCAAACAGGGGCTAAATATTTTGCTTATAAATACATGTAATGGAAGTATAAATACTTGAAATAGATGTATAAATACATGAAATGGATGTATAAATAAATGAAATGGATATGTAAATAAATGAAATGGAGGTATAAATGCATGAAATAAATGTTTAAGTACATGAAATGGAAGTATAAATAAATGAAATGGAGGTATTATTACATGAAATGAAAGTATAAAAACATGAAATATAGGAAATGGATGTATAAAATCTAGAAATTAAAAAAAATAAAAATGGTTCGGTTCGGTTAATTTCAGTTAACCGATGGTAAAAAAATATCCGTTAACCGACTTTCAGTTAATTCGGTTTCGGTTAATTTCGGTTCGGTTTTGTCGGTTTTCGGTTCGGTTTCGGTTAACGGTTCGGTTATTGCACACCCCTACTGAGATCTATGGATGTAGTTTTTAAAAAACTTGATTTTGCTGTTCAGAAAAGGGTAGCGCTTTACCTTCTATCTCGATTAATTATTATCTAACTAATTCAATAAGTTTATTTCTTAAAAAATATTAGATATTTCCTCAATTTTACACAACAATTCACCTCAAATAACATGTTCCTTAGCATACATACAAAATCATTCAACAATGCAAAGATCTATTGAAAATAAGCATACCTTATCCCAGGAAGCTTCCGGATCAAGCAATTTGGCGAACGTTGACGTAGATAAGTGGCCGTTCTGATGTTTTTTTTAACGGCTAACTGCTTTCCACGTGTAAACCCATCCTTTCGGAGCTATGTCCAAAGACCAACTACTCGACCACCGCTAGAATAGCACACCCCTGATGCGCAGAAACCACGTGGAATAGGTAAAACTGCGCCCCCTTGGACTCGAACTCGGATAAAACCCCGGGCCAAGCCTTCACCGAGATGGGAACAACCACTGCGCTGCAGTGGAGGACCCAGTTCTGATCTTGTTTATGTTGAGGATTCAACTTTGCAGATTTCTTGTCCTTCATGCTTGTTAAATCGAGGCGATTATGGACAATGAACAAAGATGAAGATGTCATTCAAAAAAAGTAACTTACAATAACAAGCAATATAAAAAAAACACTAAGAGGTTATATCAACAACAAATTTAGTGCAATATTAAAAGTGGAATATAAATCTGTAACATCAAACTATATAGTGTCAACAAATTGAGCAATACAAACGTACTAACTGGAGTTTTCGATCAAAATGATTAAATTCATTAACTCAAAGCATAGCATAAGATCGTATTGGTGGGTATTGAGCCATTTTAATTTAAACATTCCGTGGACAAGCTGGTGGGAGGCTTTGGTGGCTAGAATTTTTTTTTTTTTGGAACGGCAAGGTTAATCCTATCTATCTTACACCGATAATCTAAATTACTCTCTTGTCTAGATTTGAACCTAGGCACTCTCTTCTAAAAGACATGTGTTTGACTATTTGTACCAAGTTGGCTAGGCCCATGTTGACGCTTAGATTTTACTAAATAAATGGGTAAATTGCTAAAATCATCACTGAGTTAACGATATATCTTAACTGGGTTTGTGATTTGGATTGAAATGGCAACAAAATCAAAATGCCAGATGTCCAGATACAAAAAAAGATAAAATTGTTGTTTAGGAGTAACACACAAATCAACCCAAACCTCAAGGACAATTTTGGTCTTTACTCTAAAGAAAATCATTATGTAATGAAGATTTATGAAACTATTCTTTATAATTATATATTGTTTTTTGTTAATTAAGTTTTTTTTAAACTTAAAAAATGAAATACAAAGGGATGAAATAAAAGAAGAAAAACAATTGAACCTGCAAAACTGTAACATGTGCCGCAATCAGTTATTTATTTACAAGGAATAGATAAGCGACTGCTAATAGTAACTTATTGAATTAAAAAGATAATAATTACATCGAGATAGAAGGTAAACGGGTAACAAGCGTAAGAAATTATATTGATTAACCAAAGGGTTTGTATTAGTGGTGGCAAAGTGGGCAAGTTGGGTGGGTTTGGGTTAGGATAGATATAGGTCAGGATGGGTATTTAAAAGAAAAGGTCGGATAGGTAATGAGTCAAGATGAGTTTGGGTTAGGATGGGTGTAGGTTAATAAAGGTTTGGGTAAAGATGGGATGAAAAAATAAATAAAAAGTAAAAAATACAAAAAATAATAAAAAATATAAAATTCTTAAAAAATAAAAAAATAAAAAAAGTAAAAAAAAGCTAAAAATTCAAAAAATAAAAAATTCAAAAAAATCCTAGAAATTCAAAAAAAAATAATACTAAAAAATAAAAAAAAATCTAAAAGTCATAAAATTAAAAAATAATTCTAAAAAAATCCTAAAAATTCAAAATTTAAAAAAATCCTAAAAATTTCTAAAAAGAAAAAATTCTACAAAATAAATAAAAAATCTAAAAATTCAAAAAAAAAAAAATAAAAAAATAAAAAAATTCTAAAAATAAAAAAATCAAAAAAATCTAAAAAATCAAAAAAATAAATATTCTCCAAAATCCTAAAAATTCAAAAAAATTATTAAAAATCCTAAAAATACGAAAATATCAATAAATTCTAAAAGTTCAAAAAAATTCTAAAAAAACAAATCTAAAAAGTTAAAAAGTCCTATAAATTCTAAAAATTATAAAAATTATTAAAAATAAAAAAAATTATAAAAAGTCAAAAAAAAAATCTAAAAATTCAAAAATATCTTAAAATAAAAAATATAAAATATTTAAATTCAAATATTTCAAAAATGAAAAAAATTCAAAAAATATAAATACATTATTTTTTATTTTTAAGAATTTTTTATTTTTTAATTTTTAGGAGTTTTTAGATTTTTTTTGATTTTTTAGATTTTTTGTTTTTTTTGAATTTTTGGGAATTATTAGGATTTTTTTTATTTTTTAGAATTTTTTCGATTTTTTATAATTTTTTAGAATTTTTTGGATTTTTTAGATTTTTTTGAAATTTTATGATTTTTTTTAATTTTTTGTATTTTTTTGAATTTCCAGGATTTTTTAGACTTTTTTTGAATTTTTTGGATTTTTTAGAATTTTTAGATTTTTTTTAGATTTTTTGATTTTTGATTTTTTGGAGTTTTTAGAATTTTTTTTGATTTTTTATAAATTTTTTGAATTTTGAGGATTTTTTTATATTTTAGAATTTTTTCGATTTTTTAAATTTTTTTTGAAATTTTATGATTTTTTATTTTTTTCGTTTTTTTTGATTTTTTTGAATTTTTAGGATTTTTATAATTTTTCAATTTTTAGGATTTTTTGATTTTTTAATTTTTTTATTTTTTTGATTTTTTAGAATTTTTTCGTGAAATTTTAGGATTTTTTTTTTAATTTTTAGATTTTTTTATTTTTAAATATTTTTTGAATTTTTATAGTTTTTTTATTTTTTCGAATTTTAAGGATTTTTTAGATTTTTTTTGAATTTTAAGATTTTTTTTGAATATTTTGATTTTTTTAATTTTTTTAGTTTTACATTTTTATTATTTTTAAATGATAAACGACATGAGAGTAATACGGCGGCGATTGGTGAAGTCATAGTTGTGAAGGGATATATCTACGAGTAATAATTAGTTTAGTGATTTTATCTTATACCCATCCTGACCCGTTTGGGTTTTATCTCATACCCATTCTGACCTACTCTTCTTTTTTTATCCACCACTTCATAACCCATCCTAACCTAGTGATTAATTTTGTTTGGCCCATCTTAACCCATCTTAAAATTTAAAATACCCATATCAACCTAAAATGGAAAAGATGAGCTTGTTTTGCCAGGTCTAAGTTTGTATTAATGATATCAAGATGATGTATTTATGTCCTTTAAATATGATGAGGGTTCAAGTCTAACAAGTGGTGCAAATTCAGGAGATGTAGCGGACATATGTGGTTCCTGTTAAAAAAGAAGTTATATCAGCAGCAAGAGGATAGTATAAATAGACGCGTACAAAAATATAGTTAGTATATGACATTGGTCAACATTACCAGTTGATGAATTAACCTTAGACTAAAATATAGTTAGGAGGCATGCTAAGATAAAAGGACACGATATTTTATATGAATAAATAATGCATTTGATAAAAGGACACGATATTTTATATGATAATAATCAAAAAAACCTTTCCATAGGAAGCATTAGTAAAAATAGCTTCAGACCAAAAACAGTAAAACCACCTAATAATATATATAGCATTGATTATTTTTGTAAAAAAACAAAAAAGCACCAAGTAGTTTTTTTTTTAAATGTCAAAAACTACATGTCATATAATATATATGTCCAAAAAAAATGTAACATACAGATTTTAAACATTAAAAAAAACTATCCGGCGCTTTTTACATTTTTTTTTAAAATGTTCAAATATATGTATGTTACATTCCCTGTTTTTATTAGAAAAAAATAAAAATGTAACATATATCCACTTGACCATTTTATTATTTGAGATCAAGACGGATATTATACTTAATTGTCACCAAACCACCTCGTCTCCTTGAGAGATCTCCCATTCCTGCAGCTCTTCGCGTATCATTCACCATCAGCAGGACATTGCTGATTGCTGTGATACCTAAACTCACCACCCAATCATCCATAACTTTGTTGGTGCAAGTTATAGGTTAGAAGATCGAGCGAGTTCTATCCTCGTCTCCTTGAGGGACCTACAAACTTGAGTTCGAAAAGTTAAGGTTAGAAGATCGAGCTGAGTTATATAAGAAAACAAACCTTAAAGGTAGAGCTTAATAGCATAGAGACGATGCTGATGCATATAGAACCGACAGTCATGGCAGGGGACCATGAATCATACAATATATCTGCACCAGTAGCAAACGCCCCCGTCAAACAAACACCAATCAAGAAATATATTCCCTCATAAATAGTCAAGAAACACACCTGAACATATTTTAGAAAATAGATGACCATTGCTGTAAATGTGTGGATGAGTGGAGCTGGAGGAACAAAATTAACCAGTCCAACCAACATAGCAAACCAAAAGTACGATCACGACTTTTAACCTGAAATAAGAAACTAAACTTACACAGGGTAGTCAAAACAAGCAGCCTAACAACGTGTTTGGATTAAGATGAATTACAAGTATAAGAGATCATTATATAGAGATTGCAATTAGGGTTAATCCCTTAACCAACAAGAAAATTAGAAGTGCCAACTAAAATTAGGGCCCGCTACCCCCAACCCTTTTCATTCTTCCTTACTTGAGGTCTCAAATAACTGGCCCAAAAGACGTACGAACTCAACACAACGTAGTCAAAACATATTACATCATACATGACATGATCTTTGTGGTATTATAATGGGCTGCTGCTATACGTACACCACCCCCACATATCATACATGACATATAATGGTTATACTAGCCATATAACTTTTGCAGGTCACTGTCATGTCAATTTCCATAAAGTTATATGGGCTGTATAAGGTTATATGGGATGTATATGCTGGGCTGATGCAAACTGTGGGATAAGAAGATAACAATGTACTTAGTTATTTTGAATAAGTTGTTTTGTATTTAATTAAGGATAGGTAGATGAGTCTTGCATTCCAAGTTACAGCATTATAAACAAGGTAGATTATTCATTGTAATTCGAGAGTTTTATTTTGACTTGATATAAAATCAGAAAAATCCGTCGTGGGATTGTCCACCCACAAAATGTGTTGTTGTGTGTTCCATTTTATACTGATTGTTCCAACAGTATAGCTGTTGCAGACCACCTTAAAGGCTTAACCAACTCCTAAAATGGCTTGTATGAAATGTTATTTTGTTGTTATACAGACTATATAACCTATTTATAAAGTTATACGGGCAGTATAATGTTATATATGCCATATCTTATATAGAAAATGTTATACATGTTGTGTAACCTACCCACTGGTGCGTGGATACTGTGTCAAATGACCATGATCAGTACCTGTGGGGCTTCCATAGGGTAATGTTCAGGAAAATCAACTTGTAGCTGGAAGGTTTCATTAGCATTTCCATAGGGTAATGTTCAGGAAAATCAACCTGTAGCTGGAAGGTTTCATTAGCATACAAATTCGCGAGTGCACCATTGAACTCAATTATCCATCTTCACGCCATAAGTAAAACAAAATTAAAGTATTTAGTTTTAGTTCGAAATAAAATTAACTGAAACAGTCATAATTTATCTTTGGATATTATCAGTGACTTTGTGTTTGAATCCAGCAGGTGGACTTACCTGACATTCCATTAGCTCTTTCTGAAGACGATTTGTTGCAATCTTGGTTAGCGCCTGCAATTCATCACTGCTAATAATTGTCCCTCGATCGAAAGATAAATCACAAATTGGCGCCGCTTCATTAAAATTACTAGATACAATTACTAATATGACTTTGCCTTGTGAAGAGAGTGGTGCGGCCTTGACGTTTCGACAAAGAACGGTTTAAGTGAAAAATACCAATTGAATGATGTTGCATTTTGGGGAGCAAAGCATGTTATATTCTAGGAATAACTGCACATGGATTATGTAGACATGATATCACATTGGTAGGTTACACCAATAGTGATCGGGCTAGCTAGACATGAAGTCTATGAGCTAACGTTTTCTCTATTGACTCTTGTGCTATATCACGGAGTACAAAGAAACAGCTTGTTGTGACGCCGTCAACAACGAGGCCGAGTATATTGTAGCCAATACTGCAACCAGCCAAGCTGTTTGGCTCAGAAAGTCGTTGAAGGAAGTTAATTAAGAGCAACAGGATGCAACTACCAGACTCTGATAATCAGTTGGCTATCTTAACTAAAAAATCAAACCTTTCATAGACGCAGCAAACACTTGATATCCATATCAAAAGTCTAGTTGAAGAAAAGGTGACCTTAAGGTCATGTCCTACACCATAACAACTGGGATATCTTCACAAAGGCTGTGAGAAAGAAACAGTGATGTTATCTAGGTGCTAGAATGAGACTCAAGACAATTTGAATTAAAAAAAGGGTAAATGCACGGTACCCTGACCGCGGAAGTGATCTCACTTCCCAAGCTATCGACCCGGCAACGCTGCTGGCGGTGAATACCCTGCCAACTCGAGGGAAACGAAGCGCCTGGGGTTGCCAGGATTCGAACCCGCGTCTGTTCAAGACTCGAGCCGGTTAAAGCGGGTGGCGGCGGCCACTGAGCTACGCCCAAGTGGTTGATTGCAAATGATTGAAATTATGTAAACCACTAGCTATGTTGATTTAAAATGATTGTTATTTATTTTTCCTGCATTCGTATTTGTAAGGTTATATTTAAAGTTTGATTCTAGTAATCTAAACATAATCATTCCAACGTATCACAAATTTCTGCTTCTTTTGCTATCCATAATTCCAAGATATAATACAAGCTTTACAAAGTAAAAGAAAAACCTAAATCCCCCAAAGGTGTCCCAGTAGTAGTAGTAAAAGGCTACCTCTCACCAATATGGTGAAGGTTTGGGAACACCGTTTAAAAAAACAACAAAACAAAACAAGGAACTAAAGGATACAAAAAGCATACAAGACTCCTCTAAACTCAATCCCTCTCTACACAATCAGCCACCTTATCGATCCAGTATTGCGTTTGACGCAATACCTTCAAATTCAGCTTCAAAACAATGTGAGTTGACTTCAACAGTATCGAGAGAAAACCGATAGTGACAATTATACCCAATTGGGGACATGCGACGTGCCTTTACCTTTCGACATAATCTTCTTTAACTCCTCAAAATCAATGCGACCATCGCCGTCCGAATCCACCGATTTGATCATCTTCACGCAGTCATCGACCGTACAGTTCTTCCCCAACCGTTCCAAAACCCGGTGCAATATTGGCGATATAAACCCATCGTTGTTAGAATCGTACATGTCAAACGCTTCACGGAGCTCCTCCACCGATTCATCTTCCTCACCAGCGTTTCCTCTGATATACTCTTCGAGAGTGATGAATCCGTCGGAGTCGGTGTCGATATCCCCCATCATTCGATTGACTTCTTCGTTTGAGATTTCGAATCCGATTGATATCAACAATTTGACGAGCTCGTCGGCCGAGATCATGCCGTCGTTGTTGGTGTCGAAACGGCTGAACAGCTTCACAATCTTGTCGACTGATGTTTCCCGATTTCCGTGGCCATTCGTAGAGGTTTAGTGCTAGGGTTTGGTTTGATTCGATTCCAGAGAGAAAGTCGAGAGAGGAAATACTAGTCCTTACACTTATTGCAGATCTGAACCCGCGTACGCAGCGTGGAACTGCGGAAATTTGAGCGACTTTATTTTCACTTTTCTATTTTTTTTAAGAAAAAGGTAAATAATGACCATTGTCAAGTTTCCAAATTCCAATTAACCTATGATGATATTTTTTTAAGCTAACTATCATTTACAAAGCCAACCCAAAAAATAGGGCGGCGACAAACAAACAACTATATGAAACTCGAACTTACACCGGTTTTCCCACCTCAAATACTTATCTTTAAACGGACTTTTATACCATAAAAACCGAGGGATTTTATATTCAGAACTATCTCATCCATTTTAACGTCAACATTTGAGAACCGTTTATCATTCCTCGCCTTCCAAATGTACCAAGCGGCCATGTACATAATACCATGGAAGGCCTCTTTAGCTTTTCTTCCCCGATTACTATACTCAATCGACTCGGTAATGTCTTTCTCTGAAAAATAGAATCATCGGACTCACCTGCACCAAGTACTTACATGGATCTAAAGGGAAGAAGCCACAGCACACCCACATAACAGATGGTCCACTGTCTCTGTACCAGCATCGCACAAGACACACGAAACATCTCCAAACAAAGTGTCACGAGCCAGCAATGTCGTGAGAGTCGGAATGGGGTCCATAGCCACCCTACACATAAAAACATTGCATTTTTAGGAACCCATTTCGACTATCGAATTACATGCCTGTCGGTATAGTTGTTACCTGTCACACCCTGATTTCCACGTGTACCCGGTGGGCCCGGATGGGGAATATCGTGACGTAGTTGATAACATCATAACCAATCAAACACAGCACAGCGGAAGTCTTGGAATTAAATTACTATTACAAACGAATGTTCAAAGTTCGAAAGAATAAATTACAAGGCTTGTAATATAAGATCCAACAGGTGGATCGAAATAAATATATACAAAGTATTTGTTCAACAGACTTCGGGCAACTAAGGAATTGCAAAATCCTCTTATGTTACTACCAAGCAGCTCCCGGCCTATTTCACATTGTCACCTGTAACTTTATCTTTTGAAAATACGTCAGTTTTCACTGGTAAATACTAATAACCGACTTATTTTGAAAATATTTCCGAAAATGGTTTTAAGTGCACTTGGCACATTTTATAAATAACTTGGGATAGTTCAAAATGACCTTGTTTATAGTTTTACATGTTTGTCAATACAAATGGGGTCCGTGCAGAAACCGAATAACATGATTAACCGACACACCACTTAAATAATCCACCAATGGGATTTAATATTTATTTGCATTAGCAACTGACAGGTGTATGCCTACACCCAGCGCTTAAGGTCGTGGCCATTAGTAACTTAAATGAGCCAAGGATATCCCAGACACGGTCGAGTTAACCCCCAATGTTTAAGTTATCAAATAATTCAGAATAAAACGGGTTACGAAGATTTAGTAAATCACAATCCGATAACATGATCCCATACCCGACCAAGCCGTATTATTATACCGTATCCCAAGCCCGTATAGGGAAAAAGGCTAAAAGTATTTACCTGAGCAAATTATTCAATAAGATTAATAACTCAGCCGATAATTCAAAAGGTAAGCTTAGATGAAAATCTACCGGAAGGCTTTAGTCTGGAATGATGGTATTATTAACCAATTAGAATACTAACGGGTCCTATCCACATCATAGACTCAGACCAGCTAGCTTAAAAGATATTTACGGTACTAAGCGCCAGATTAAGCGATGACCGGAATAGAATGTAGTTTAAACCCGACAAGTACTAAGACTTGTTCAATATGGGTAAACATATTACATTCTGGATTATGATATAAAAATGATAAGGTTAAACCCGTTTCGGTTAAACTACGTAAACTAGTCACGCAGGCTTAACTGTACGCATATAAGCGAAACCGGGTAACCGGATGAGTCATATGCAAGTTCCATATTCCATTTATATTTAAAACATGTTATAATATCAGTAGGATATCAACATGTATGCCCGTTATGGTTTTAAAATCAAGTTACGCCTAAAAAGGGCGTTTTGGTCATTTTATGACTTATAAAGGAGCTTGGGTAAACTGATATAATGAACATAAACATTATGTAAAAATGGTTAATTTATGATGTTATATCAGTAGGATATCAAGTATGCGTGTGGTTTAGAGTTTAAGACCAAACTATGCCTCGAAAGGGCATTTTAGTCATTTCATGCATCACTTGAGAAATTATTTGGGAGTCTGAGTTTAGCTTGTATACCTATTGTAAATATGTATAAATAAGTTTTGAATTCAGTAGGTACCAAGTCTTGATGTCTTAATATGGTTTTAAACCATATTATGCGCTGAAACGGCGATTAAGTCGCTAAATGACGATTTAAATGGTGTTTGAGGGAAATTGATGTTATGAACAGATTTGTATGAGGAAAATATGTTATGTAATGTAATACATCAGTAAGCAATAGTTTTTGTTCCTTAAAAATGATTAAAATCCATTTTAGGTGCCGTAAGGGCAATATCGTCATTTAAGGACTTAATACATGGATCTACGTATAAACTCAGTTTATAATATGAATAGATATCCCAAATAATTCTAATTATGATATTGCATCAGTGGGTAAAGAGTTTTGATGTCAAAATTATGTTTAAATCATTTTATATGCCAAAAAGGGCGATTTGGTCACTTTAAAGCGTGAAATATGCCTTTTAATCAAAACTCGGTTTATGATCAGAATGTTGACCTTAAAATAAGTTAAATAAGTTTACATATCAGTTTACAAGTCACAACTATGCTCATTTATATTTAAAACCTCATTTTTAGCATGAAAGACATTTTAGAAAAGTTTGGCATAATTAACGAATACTTGCATACAAACTCGGATTACTATGTGACCGTGTAATATAACTCCAGAGGGTTATACTACAACTTAACATGGTCACAATGCAACTTAGAGTCAGTACTAAGGTTGCTAAATCAGGTCAGAATCGAAACTCAAAGCAGGAGTCAACTTTTGTGACTTTCGGTTGCGAACCGACCTTAGACCTGGGTTTGACGGGCCGAACCTGTTTATACAGTTCTAATACTTATTACCAAGTTATTAAAGTGTTGGAACTGATTTTATAACACCTACCCATTGCTAATTATGAATTTATTTCAAAACTGATCCGTTGACTTTTTATTGACAATAACTTTGACCCGTCATTTGACCAAGCAAACGTGGTAATAAGGAGGTGCCCTTTTAAGGGATTAACACATACCTAATTACGATCACGTAGCCATGTTCGTTACGAACATTGGTTGGACCGTAATGGTCTTAGCCTAAAGTCAAAGCATTTTTACGTCAACGCTTTGACTTTGGCTGAACGCCTAATAAAACTAAAAGAGGAGGGCTAAGAAAACTTACACAAGGTCCCTAGCACGAAAATAACTGACTTGGGAAGCTCCTATAAGTCCAGGAACTTCCAGAGGTGAAGAAGAGTTGAAAGAAGCAAGTGAGCAAGTTCAAGAATGAATCAAGAGCCTTTATATAGTGAAGGGGAAGTAAGGAGGTGATGCCAGGTGCCAAGGGGAGTTGTAGGGTGGAGACAAGTGTTTAGGAACGTGTCAAGAGTAGCAAAATGGTGGCACACGCGATTAAGGTGGCAGGAGCAGAAGCTGCCAGGTTTCTGCTTGTTGGCACCCCCTTGCGAACCGTATGGCAAAAGCCTTGCGGCCCGCAAGGCCTCCTGGCGTGCAGAAACTTTAAATGGTTGCGGACCGTAAGAGTTGGGGCTTGCGGTCCGCAACCGCCTTCCAGGAAACAAATGTTTGGTTTTTTCCACTTTTGGTCCCTCTATTTCTTTAGTTGCCATTCAGAGGTTGTTCTTAACATGTTGGCGACTTTGGTCCTTATCGATTTAGCACGCGACATTCAAGGGTCAACGGAACACGTGTCGGAATTTCATAAGACGGGTTTTTACGAGGTGTTACATTACCACTTTCCAAGAATCTCTTACCGCCTTCACCGAAAAATCTTTATCTTTTCCACCCCTCCATTACCATCTATTAGGAGAATCTGATAGATTAACTTCATTAAGCAGCCCTACCAGCTCAAACCACTCATTCAGCTCATCATTCGAACCCGGATTCCAAGTCCAGGACCATTTGCCTAAAAAGTTTCTATTTGTCACATTAAAACAATCTAGCACGGAACAACATTTGTCTCTTTCCAACCTAATGAGGTTAAGGAAGCGAACTTTTAAAGGGACATCACACAACCACGAATCGATCTGTATTCTAATAGTATCTCCCGTGCCTACCTTTCCTTTAATCAGATGATTCAACTTAACTTCCTCAACCTTTATCTTGTAGACCACGTTAACGATGTTCTTCCACACACCACAATGCGGCCCGTTAACCAGAACCACCGTCCAACATCTTTTTTGGTCAGGTAATGCTTGAATAACTGACCTCCATATATTATTTGGTTCATTTCGGTACCGCCCACATCATTTAGTAAGAAGCTTTTTGTTCATCTCACGCAACTTGTTTAACCCGAGGCCACCAGATTTAATAGGAGAAGCCACAACCTCACACGAAACCAAATGCATTTTCTTAACCGTCGTCGACCCCCCCCCCCACACCAAAAAAATCTTCTAATAATAGATTCCAGCATTGAGGTAACTTTGATAGGATGTTGGGATTGAACCCTATGAAAGGAACATATGATATAAAGCTAAACAACACTATCCGAGCTTTGTTTCAACTATCAGAGATTACATCCTCTGATGTACTTACACTGCTTTCCATAAAGACTGCTCATCCTATCATCTGCCTTCACAAAGCTTCAAGGTCTGCCAGAGTTAACAAGGACAGAGGATAGGAATCAGAGTTTAGTCATTAGCTTAGTTAATCAATGTAACAGTGCCAAGTACTGATAGTTAGTATAAGCAGTGTTTAGAGTTAGTTACATATTGTTTCATGTCACTATCAACCCTGACGTCATCAAAGATGCTCAGAGGTTAGATAGTTAGTATAAATAGGCAACTCTTGTAACCTTTAAACTTGTCTCTTAAAAGATCAACTTTCGCATATCATGTTCTCTGCATTTTCTCATTACGAAACTGTAATTGCAAAGGCTGAGGGGGAGTTTATGAATCACAAGCAAGTTAATTAACTTGAAAGAATGATGATGATGAAAACAAACGACCATTGCTTGTAGTAAAATTTTTCCATCTTATTCCGCTGCTAATCTCTTTTAATTCAATCATTTTCCATTTTTGAAACAAAAACTACAAGTAATTCAAACTCAGATCCTAACAATTGGTATGATTCATCAAATTCGATCTAACAATCGATTTGGTTCGAACAGATCAGCTCTCTTGCTAATCAGTTTGGTTGTTTTTAGCTTGATATTCAGAGTTTTATTACGTTCAAAGTTTTTAAAACAAAATCTGTGAAAAAATCAACTGAAAATGTCTCAAAACACACAGGATGCCAATTCTGGTTCCTTGTTCAAACTGCCGATGCTCAAAAGAAATGAATATTTCATTTGGCAACGACGAATGGGTCGCATCCTTGCTTAGCAAAACACCGGTTGCTGGAGATCTGTTGCTTATGGACCTCACGTTCCAATGGTTCCAAGCACAGAGGATCCAACCAAGCAAGTGCCAAAAAATGCTGAAAACTTTTCTGAGCAGGATTTCCAGAAAATTGAATTGGATGCTAAGGCATTTAGCATAGTTGCTTCGGCCTTACCCAATGAAATTTATGCTGGTCTACTCCATTGCAATAGTGCAAAGGAGTTATGGGATGCACTTAAGGAGCAATTTGGTGGGACTGAGGAAGTGATAGAAAGTAATAGAGAAGTTCTAAACCAGCAGTATGAAATGTTTTGTCACTTGAAAGGAGAGTCTCTAACACAACAATTTGAAGCTACAGCTGTCTCATCAGTGAACTTAGACTGGTTAACGTGGTTTTTCCTAATTCGACTGTCAATAGTCGTTTCCTTAGATGGTTACCAGATAAGTGGGAGACGGTAGCTTATGTAACGCGAAAATCTGTTGGGTTTAAAGAAATGTCGTTGACACAACTTCATGGGATACTCCTCACTTATGAGAGAGAGTTAAACCAGAAAAAGAAGTTGCAAGATTCTGGCAAAATGACTGATGATTACTCATTGGGTAATACAACTCTTTTTGGCCAAGAAGAGGGATCTGGCAGCAGTAAGGACCAAAGTTATGATCACTATATAGATATTACATCTGGTGGGAACTTTGGATCTGAAACATATGCACCCAACTATGCTTTTACTGCTAGTGGGGAAAGCCAAACCTCTGACAATCTATCCTTTGAGCTGAATGATTTACAACACATTGAACCTTCTGATCTTGAGGAAATGGATATTTTGCACCAACTGGCCATATTGAGTGTTAGGGCTAGTAAATTTTATAAGAGAACTGGTAGAAAATTCCTAGGTTTTCATGGGGGGTTGAAGGTTGGGCTGGATAAATCAAAAGTCAAGTGTTATAAGTGTAATAGGCTAGGACACTTTTCCAGAGAATGCAGGTCTCAAAGTTCTAGACCAATAGTGACTCATCCTGGCCCTAGACCTCAACACACACAAAACACTGCTCATTATTCATAATATGCCCCTGCTCAACATGTTCAAAACACTGCCCACTTTGCACATCCTGCTACCACTGTTCCAGTGCATTATGTTCAATCCACTGCTCCACAAATTCAATATGTTCAGGCACCATCTCATACTCAAGTGCTTGTTCAACAAGCACCCATTGTTACACAACCTGCTCAAACCACTGCTAGTCAAGCAGAGGTTGGTCAACAAAACTTTTTCACACAAAGTTATGTTGACTGGAGCAGTTTGCCTGAGGATTTGACTGATGAAAACTTTGCTTTAATGGCCAAAAATGCTGTTGAACAAGAATTTTGTTTAATGGCCTTAGAGACAATTGCTGAAGGTGTTGAATCTGTGGAGATAGTGTCAAAATCTGATGAAGTTCAAGTTTGTGATGAAACAGTGGTTTCAAGTGAAGAAAGAGAAATGCTGCTGATAAGGAAAAGAACTCTCCTACTGACCCATGGAACATTGATGTGTGTGAAGATGAGTGTGATTGTGCTCTTATGGCTGCTACAAAGGGACCCTCTACTTGCCTTGATAGCTTATGGTATATAGATAGTGGAGGTTCCAGGCACATGACAGGATGTAGAGCCCTTCTCAAGGACTTCATGGCTCATGGGGGGAGGGTGATATATCTTTTGGTAATAACTCAAAGGGAAAGGTTTTGGGGTCTGGATCGGTTCTGGCTGGTAAACTCAAGTTTGAAAATGTGAATTTGATTGACAATCTGAAATTTAACCCGCTGAGTGTCTCACAAATGAGTGACAGAGGATATGGATCCTTCTTCACTAAGAAAACTTGTCAAATTGTGGGACCAGAGGTTGTCAAAAGGATTGATCAAATCATTGCTGAGAGCAAAGCACAACTCACTGCACACAGAAGTGGGAATGTGTATGTGGTAGATATGTTAAAAGATAATCCTATGTCTGGGACATGTCTATTCTCAGTTGCTTCTAGCAAAGAGACTGAGTTATGGAATAGAAGACTTGGACACACAAATCTTAAAACTATCACCACACTCTCAAAACAAAGTCTTGTAAGAGGCTTGCCTCACAAGCAATTTTCCTGTGATGAACATTGTGTTTCCTATTTAAAAGGCAAACAACATAAAAGTTCTTTCAAATCAATTGAAGAGTCCAAAACAAGCCAATGTTTACAACTGTTGCACATGGACTTGTTTGGCCCAGTGCAAATCATGAGCTTAAAACACAAAAGTTATTGCCTAGTGATAGTTGATGATTTGTCTAGGTTTACATGGACCTTCTTTCTTCATTCTAAGGATGAAACTGCAAGAATTTTTGCAAAACTTTGTCAAACAAGTAGAAAAGCTATTTGATCTTCCAGTAAAAATCTTTAGAAGTAACAATGGAACAGAGTTTAAAAATAGGGAGTTGGATGCTTTTTGTGAGTCAAAAGGAATTGTTAGACAATATAGCATTCCAAGAACTCCAGAACAAAATGGGGTTGTTGAAAGGAAAAACAGAACCTTAATTGAATCAGCAAGAACTATGCTAGCAGATTCTGGTTTACCCCTGTCCTTTGGGCAAAGGCTGTAAACACTGCTTGCTATGTTCAAAACAGAGTTTTGATTAACCCTAGGCATCAAAAGACTGCCTATGAGATTTTGTATAAAATCAAACCTCTGATTTCATATTTTAAATTTTTTGGATGTCCATGTTTCATTTTGAACTTAAAAGATTCTATATCTAAGTTTGCAGCCAAAATTGATTGTGGTTATTTTCTGGGATACTCAACCATTGCCAAAGCCTACAGAGTTTTTAACTCTAGGACAAAGTGTGTTGAAGGAACTTTGAATGTGAAGTTCAATGAACTATCATCACTGAAAATCCCAGCAAATCCTGCAGAGCTTTTTGATTTAGATAAATTCACATTTGCTGATGTTTCTATCAAGCTAGACAATGCAGGTACACCACAATCATCTGAAGAAGATCAAGATCAAGGATATGACTATGTGCTTCCACAAACAAAAGTCTATTCTTCAAACAGAGGATCAAGTGCTACAAGCTCTTGTGTAAACTCTGCCACTTCTGGGTCAATAGTGGTTGATCCTCAAACCTCTGCCAGTTCACAAAATCAAACATCTGTTGATAAAAGTCCTACGTCTGGGCACCAAAATCATCAGAATGTTACCTCTATACCCCCAATACCACCACCACCATTCTCATCAGTGGCTGATACTTCAATTTCACCTGCAAAGGTTAGCTCAGATGATACAAATTTGCAGCCATCACCTCAAAATGCTATTGTTCCATACCAAGGTGATTTGATTTATCTCAAAAGCCATCCAACAGATCAAGTTATTGGCAACATCAAATCTGGGGTGCTCACACGAAGCCAATCCCAAAATATTTGTCTTTTTGCTGGTTTTCTATCGCTTATACAGCCAGTCAAGTACCAAGAGGCACTGAAAGACAACAGCTGGGTAGAGGCCATGCAAGAAGAACTCCTTTAGTTCAAAAGACAACAAGTTTGGGAGCTTGTGCCACTGCCAAAAGATGTAAGTCCAATTGGCACAAAGTGGGTCTTCAAGAACAAAACTGATGAAAGGGGTATTGTTGTAAAAAACAAAGCAAGGCTCGTTGGTCAAGGCTACAGACAGGAAGAAGGTATAGACTATGATGAGACTTTTGCTCCTGTAGCAAGGTTGGAAGCTATTCACCTGTTCTTAGCTTTTGCTGCTAACCACAACATAAACGTGCTTCAAATGGATATAAAGAGTGCATTTTTGTATGGAAAAATCAAAGAAGAGGTGTATGTCTGTCAACCTCCAGGTTTTGAAGATGCATTCCATCCTGATCATGTCTACAAGCTCATCAAAGCATTGTATGGCTTGAAACAAGCACCAAGAGCCTGGTATGAAACTCTATCCACTTTTCTCTTATCAATAGGGTTTCCTAGAGGCAAAATAGATAAAACCCTGTTTTTAAAATGGAAAGGAAAAGATTTGATGCTTGTCCAAATTTATGTGGATGACATCATTTTTGGATCCACAAGCACTGCTATATGTGAAGAGTTTCGAAAACTCATGGCAGCAGAGTTTGAGATGAGTGCAATGGGTGAGCTCCAATGTTTTCTTGGTCTTCAAGTTAAACAATTGCACAATGGTACATTTATCCATCAAAACAAGTATGTGAAAGAACTGCTTAAAAAGTTTGATATGGATGATTGTAAACCATGTAGCACACCCATGGCAACCTCCAAGCTAGTCACCATTGATGGTAAAGATGACCTTGTTGACCAAACTCTTTATAGAAGCATGATTGGGTCTTTATTGTACCTAATTGCATCAAGGCCAGACATCATGTTTGCAACATGTGTTTGTGCCAGATCACAGGCATTACCTAGAATGTCTGACCTTATTGCTGTAAAAAGGATATTCAGATACATAAAAGGTGCTCCCACACTTGGTATCTGGTATCCAGCTAATGGGAATATTGAGCTTTCAGGTTTTTCAGATAGTGATTTTGCCGGGTGTAAAACTACAAGGAAGTCCACATCAGGAGGATGTCAATTCCTAGGTGATTGTCTAGTGTCTTGGCAAAGCAAAAAGCAGGTTGCAGTTTCAACATCCACTGTTGAGGCAGATTATATTGCTGCTGCTAGCTGCACTGCTCAACTCTTGTGGCTTCAAAACCAGTTGTTGGATTTTGGTATCATTGCACTAAAGACTCCACTCAAATTGGACAGTCAAGCTGCTGAAAATATCATTAAAAATCCAGTTTCTCATTCAACTACAAAGCACATTGACATCAGACATCACTTTGTGAGAGATTGCTATGAAAAAGGTTTGATTTCTTTGCATCATGTCCATACTTCAGATCAATGGGCAGATGTTTTAACCAAGGCATTGGATACATCTACCTTTGAAAAATTGATCTCAAGGCTTGGTATGCTAAACATGGATTAAAAACAAGTTTTCTTGTAAATCCATGTGTACATAGCATCAAAATGTTTTTAGAAATTCACAAATTCCTTAAAAATAGTTTAAAATTGAAAATTTTCAATAAATCTTTAAAATTCTGATCACAACATCTGTTTGCTCAAAACCTCTGATAGGCTTTAAAATCTTATCCACTGATACAGTGTATCCTCTGACTTCTATTTTTCACCTCTTCAAAACCACTGATGGCTATCCTCTGATAGTGTTAACAAAATCACTATTGTCCAAACCACTATCCTAAAATAGTGTTTTGCCACATCAACGGTTACTTTTCTCATCAGAGGTTACACGTGGCCATATGTTAGCCATCCGATCTTGCAACAGATGCCACGTCATGTTCACTTTTTCAAAACCCTTATAAAACCCCTGTTTTATCTCACCAGTGGTTACCCTAAACTGTGTCGATTTCAAAATCTCAAAACAAATTTTCTCTCAAACACCATGGCTCCCAAATCAAAATCTTCAAAATCCAAAGCTAAATCGCAAGAAGAACCTCCACCTTTCACTCTCATATCAAAACCCCACACAACTACACTGCCATACTTGAAGAAAACGACGCAAATACTCGCTATCATCCAATGATTCGAATTTTGCAAAAGTCTAAATTCTTGCACATGTTAACCGTCAAAGCCCCCATTTACATTGATGCTCTTTGTGATTTCTGGAAAAATGCAAAGGTTCACTCATCTGCTGATGGTGTTCCTTATACAATAATTTCAAGAGTAGGGGGAGTGTTGATGCAAATTAGCCCCAATCGATCTCTAAAGTTTTCAAGTTAAATGACATACAACACCTTGTGTCATTTCCAATTAATGAGATCCAAGCAGAGTTTTGGAAAGAGGTTATATCGGCCAGATGAAAGGTGTGACTAATTTTAAACCTAACTTTCCTGCTGAGATGAGATTTTCTTTCACACCATTCTTACTTGTCTCTCAGCAAAATCCACTGCTTTCAATGAAATCCCATTGAACATGCAATATCTGGGGTATGCAATTTTAACTGACACCGATTTGAACTACTCCCAGATACTGTTCAATGATCTTGTGAATAACTTTAAAAATATTGAAAAAAGAAAAGCTTTTTTGATGCATCCACGGTTCTTGAGTGTTTACTTACAGGATCAAATTAAAGGTCCTGCAAGTAAGCTGTGGTTAATCCAGGCAGCCTTAATCATGAAACTTTCACCAGAATAACAAACCAAGATAAAGTTGAGAAAACACAAGTAGAGGAGGATGAGCAAGTTTTACCAGAACAAAATGTTCAATCTCAACCTCTTGCTACTGAGCCCACTGCTCTTGGTGATCAGGGCAACACAACCGCTGCCCTGAAACCCACACCAAAAATTTCCAAAAAGAAAACTAAAACAATTTCCAAAAAGCCCACCAAACCCAGAAAGGGTCCTCTGGAAGATGAGATCCCAGAGGTTAACCTTGTGACAGCACCAAAGTCACAAACCACTGCTGCTACTTCTTCATAGCAGATGGTTCAAAGATCTCCTACCGGCTTTGAAACTCCTCCTTCTTCCTCACAAAAGGAAAAGGTTGTAGACACAGGGACACCACTTTATGAAGCTCTAGATCCACTTGGGTCTATCTTCCACAGCCCCTCTCCCAGGGTAATGTCGCTTTCTACTCAACCACCTTCACCGATACCTTCACTTCCATCCACAATTGTACCATTGCTGAATGCAATTGAATTAGTTCAGACACAAACCAGCACTTCTCAACAACCTATTACTGAGAATATACTTCATCCAATGGCTGGGTCTGATTCTTTATTCATTGCTAGCCCATCAGCAAATGAAGAGGCTACATCCCTGGGTTACATGTAACCCTTGGTGATATTTCAACACAAGCAGCCACTACAATTGCTGAACTCCCTAGTTCTCAGTTGGACATTGGTTTCATTAATAAGACTTGGTTGAAGCAACCACTGCTGAGGCAACAACTGTTACCTCTATTGTGGGAAGTCCCCAGTACCAAGATAAAGGGGCATCTATGTTTGAAGCTGGTCCTAAAACCACTGCTCATGATTGTCACACCCCGACCCGCAGCGGAATAAAAGTCGGGGCATATTTGGGTTATCACCAAAGCTCATGATGTTTACTAAGATGTTTCATATTTATTAAATTCAAATTACAAACTTAAATATCCAAAACAAAATTCATACAATTACAAGAAAAATGAAACTACATAATTATTCCAAAGCATAAACTTGTTTATTCTTCTAGGCCTTCCTAAGTGTTTCCTGTCTCAGCTGGATCACCTGTATCATGTGTAAAACGGGGAGATTTTGGGTCAACAAAAGTTGGCGAGTGAACCTTGATAAAACATTTTTACTAATTTCTTGTTTTATTTAATAAAGAAAATTCGTGCAATAATCACATGTGAGCAAACATATATAGATAAACAATCACAAACCACTTTGGATGAGTATATGGCATGAATTATGATGTATGTGAGATCAAGGCTCAATCAAACGGTGCCGATCTAATGAGGCTCCTGATGCTCAACCCGTATCCCACGGGGAACTGATGGGCCTAATGAAATGCGTGCACTGAAAATGATAAATCCAATCTACATATAATTCACACAACTATTGATACACATTTGATACACTGATCACGGATATGATGTATGCACAAGTGTTTAAATAAAATAAAGAATTATACGACACATGATACACCCCAAAACATGATTAAAACGTGGAATTGGTAGAGATTCACTCACAATGGGTGCGTTCTTTGATGACGATGAAGGCGCACGAGTTTATGATTCAATCGACGAGGGAAAAACAAACCTAGATAATAACAAAATGATTCGATAAATAAATAAATTTTATTTGAGATTAATATTTTTAATTAGTGCTCTTAATGGGATTTTTAGATTTATTTTTGTGAGTTTAAGAAAATTTTCTAACTTTAAAAATCCTATTTTTAAGTATTTTTAATTAATTTTCCAATTAAATAAATAAATAAAAATAATAAAAATTGGGTTGACTTTCTGACAGTTGACTGGGTCTGACCGGTCAGACTGTGTTTATTCTATGCGGCTAGTGAGGTTCGAACTCGGGACCTCTCGTATACGTGCAAGCAGCTCTACCAACTGAGCTACGTTTCTAACCCGAAATATTCTCTGTTTTAATTATATTTATATACTTGTTAGATTAAACAGAATTAATTAAATTTTAAAAAGGATTTTAAAGTCCCCGTACCAGCGTAAGGACTGGACTCGAACCCGCGATCTAACTGTTGCGTTGCACCCAGCCCAACCAACTGGGCTGGGTGTCTAACCCGTTATATAATGAATTTTTATTATAGTTAACATCTTACAGCGAGTTAATATGGTTTTGGTTTAAAAAAAAACATTTTATTACAGTGGATGGGTGTTGTGTCAAGGATCGAACTCGGTATCGATAGTATGAAATGCACACAGTCCACCACTGGACTGTGTGTCTAACCCGTTTAAAATACTGATTTTAATTATATTCATAAACGACTCGATATTCATCTTCTTCCTTAATTTGAACAGAGATGTTGAAATTGCGATTGGTTTGATTTGTTTAACAATTCACTTATAAATCCCTACTGACTATACGTGATGATAATAAAAATGAAGTAGAATGGATGAAATATGTACCGAACAGGAGTTCTCCGATTTTCCTTTTTTTTTTGTGTCGAAGTTCCGGCAATTGAGAGTTTGTCCGGCGAGGGTTTTTTTATGTGCAGGGTATAGTAGACAGGCTTGGGAGAGTGTTTGCGCCCGCTAAAGGGTTCCAGAGCTCTATATTTATAGATGAAAGATATCGCTTGGATTAGTCTTCGGTTTCGGGAGTTTTGGATTGAATTTGGTTACAGCGAGATGTTAGCATATCACAATTGACTGCGGTTTGACTCGGTTTGAGTCTAGATGCATAATTGAGAGTCAGTTTCGCGGTCAATTTCATCAAAAATGGAAACTTGATTTCTGGATTGGTTGCGCCGTTACTGGGCGGCAATTTTTCAAGAAGATGGATGCGAAGTAAGACATAAAAGATTTTTTCGGATGGGTTAATTAAGATGTAGAGTGGGTGATGCAGTGGTGTGGTGTGTGTACAATCGGGGAGACCCGGGTTCGAGACCCGGCTACCCCATTCTGATTTATTATTTAATTTTTATTATTATTTATTAATTATGGTTTTTAAACTCTAATATATTTAGTAATTATGTATTATTTTAATTAACCGGCACAATAAATACGCAACGAACTTATAACTAAATATTTGATTAATAAAGAAAGGTTGGAAAACCCGTTTTTCGACGAATGTTACAATGATAACATAGATATAACTACCACCACTGGTAGGAGTTCAGATGATCCTATTAAATTAGATGATGATCTAAAATACCAGGATTTGATGGAGAGAATGACCAGAATAGAAAACTCTGTTGGTGAAATCAAAGATTTACTAAAGCAGATGATAGCTACAAAAAGTCAACCCTCTGTTCTATCCACTGCTGATCTCAAAGAAGCTCTTAACCCTCTGTTTCAACATCAACAATATTTTTTGGATTTACAACACCAGCATCATGTGAATAATGTTCGAAACATGTTTGAATCAAGGTATCAAGACACTGCAGCAGACATTAAAGCCATCAAAGCACATCCACTCACAACCACCTCCACGGTTATATTTGTTACAACAGATGAAGCCAAAAAGGGGGAGAAACCTTTGGGTTCAAAGATGCTAACAATAGATGATGATAAGGCCAGACCTACATTGAACATTCCAAGGCCTGATGGTTCAAAGAAGATAGATTTAACTGAAGAACTAGTGGCCAAGGCAAGGGATAGTCACAAGAAGAATGTGATTGAGGAGAGCAGAGTGTTGGTTGAGAAAAAGATTGATCAGCAAAAAGAAAAAGGAGAGGTTGGTACTTCATCAAAAAGAGCTCCTGCTAGAAAAGCCAGGCAACCAACATCCACACCTCCTAAAACTAAGCCTGAAACCAATCCAACCATGAAAACCTCTGCCTCTCAAAAACCTATCACATCTTCAAAACCACAACCCACATCCACATAAGTAGATGTTACAGCAATTGTTTGTCAACATCTGTTGATACGGCAGAGGTTGCAACAGATGCAACTTCATCCACTGCCATGATCACATTTCCCACATCAACTCAACCATTATCCACACCACCAAAAATCCCACAACCACCATCACCTACTTTAAGGTTTAAAAGGAGGAAAATCACAAAAGTGATAAATGATGATGAGATCTCTACACCTCTTCCACTATCATCATCACAGTGATCCCCACATCAGTGCTTACAACTTCTTCAACTCTTAAAGTCATTCCTGCATCAAAGTTGTATCCTCTTGATTTACCAGCAGTAAGGGAAGAGATCCTAAGTTTCTTTTCAGAAGATGACCCTGACAAAAGAACAATTATATCCCTTGATGGCTGTCCAAGACCAACAAATGTTGATGCCTATCTAGAATCGAAAAAGAAGCAAGCAGAGGATATTGCCAAAAGAGAATCAGCTGGTAAAAATGATAGAGAGATACAGATTATCATGTCCTTTCAACTGAGTAAAGTCACCATTCTATAAAATTTTGTCAAGGATCTGAGCAACCAGTTGTCAGTAAGGGAAGATAATTGCTCAAGAGTGAACTCAATGAGTATATCATGGAAAAGAAGATGTATAAGGCAACAAGGCCACAGTTCAGGGATTGGAGCATAGATGAACTGAGGGAGGAAATCAACAGAATACAAGAAATGTTGAAAGACCCTCTTAAAAAGCCAACTCCTCCCAACTGGGATTTATACAAGAAAGATATCACTGAAAATGCTTTGAAGTTGAAGAGAATGAAGCAAGAACTGATTCAAAATCATTATGGTTCCAAAAACCGAGTGATGAGATGGGGTGAGGTGAGGGTGTCAGACACTTACAAATGTTTGGAAGAAAGAAGGAAAAAGGATCCATCCATGCCTCCCAAGCCTGACTACTCAAAGGAAGATGCTATCCTCAGAGCTCAACTCTCTAAAAGGTCCAGCTCAACATCTGCCCACTCCACACTTGCCCTGCAACACAGGAAAAAGCAAGGGGAGATGAATGAAAAGACTGACAAAGAGTTTGAGGATACATTTATCAAAGAAGGGATTTAGAATATGACTGATTATCACACAGATGATACAAGTGCCAAGCTGGCCAAAGATTTATCAAAGATGGCTCATTTACAAACCTCTGCAATAAAGGCTCCTTCAAGAAAACTACAGACCCAAAAATTCTAAAATGGAAGGTCGACAAAGACACCCTGAATTAACATTGCTCAAGTCTAATGGTGCAACCACTAAACTATCCATGGAAGATGCTTATGAGCTTACAGTAGAAGACTTCCAAGAACTACTATGTTTAGAGCTGGTGAAGGATGCTGATGACATGGAATTTCTTAACTTTGAACTTCAATTCAAAGGTCAAATAAGAGAATTCCTTTGAGGAATAAAAACCAAGAATAAAGTGTTTTTGGCATCATCTGTTCCAGGGGGAGATTGTTGGGATTGAACCCTATGAAAGGAACATATGATATAAAGCCAAACAATACTATCCGAGCTTTGGTTCAACTATCAGAGGTTACATCCTCTGATGTACTTACACTGCTTTCCATAAAGACTGCTCATCCTATCATCTGCCTTCACAAAGCTTCAAGGTCTGCCAGAGTTAACAAGGACATAGGATAGGAATCATAGTTTAGTCATTAGCTTAGTTAATCAATGTAACAGTGCCAAGCACTGATAGTTAGTATAAGCAGTGTTTAGAGTTAGTTACATATTGTTTCCTGTCACTATCAACCCTGACGTCATCAAAGATGCTCAGAGGTTAGATAGTTAGTATAAATAGGCAACTCTTGTAACCTTTAACCTTGTCTCTTAAAAGATCAACTTTTGCATATCATATTCTCTGCATTTTCTCATTACCAAATTGTAATTGCAAAGGCTAAGGAGGAGTTTGTGAATCACATGCAAGTTAATTAACTTGAAAGCATGATGATGATGAAAACAAATGACCATTGCTTGTAGTAAAAGTTTTCCATCTTATTCCGCTGCAAATCTCTTTTAATTCAATCATTTTCCATTTTTGAAACAAAAACTACAAGTAATTCAAACTCAGATCCTAACATAGGAGCTTTAAAGATCCAAAAGTAATACATAGGGAGGCTTTCCATGACAACCGTTATTAAAGTAGTACGACCTTCGATAGATAAACTAGATGCCTTCTAATTCAATAACCGAGCTTCAAAAATGTCTAATATAAAATTCCAATTTGAAACTTTGTTCATATTCGCAACAGCCGGAATGCCTAAATGAATAAAAGAGAGAGAACCCTCCTTGCATTTCACCTTACACGCCATACTTTTCACTTCATTAGCTTCCACTCTGATTTAATATAAATTTGATTTTTCCATGTTGATTTTGACCCTTGAACAAATGTAAAAACATCATAATAATCTAGCAATATTTTTAATATTTGAACTCGGTCATTCCCCCAACAAGACACAATCATCGCGTATAAGAGGTAAGTGATCTCCGGACCATTATTTAGAAGTTTTATACCTTTGATAGCACTAGCGACCCTAACTTTTTTGATCATACGCGAGAAGGCCTCCATGACAATAAGAAATAGAAAAGGCGATATCGAATTGCCTTGTCGCATACCTTTGAAGCATTGGAACTCAAAGGTAGGTGACCCGTTTTCCAAAACGGAAGATCTCGCTGTCGAAAGAATAAGAAAATCCACTCGCACCACCGATCGGTAAAACACATCTGCTTCATAATAGAGATAAGAAACTTCCAATTTACATTATCATGGGCTTTAGAAAAATCAATTTTGAAAATAAAGGCCTTGGCATGTCGACATTTAACCCACAAAATGATTTCATTTAAAATGAGAGGAGCATCCAAAATTAGATGATCTTTTAGAAAGGTCATCTGAGAGTTGGAAATAAGAGACTGGAGCACCTTTTTAAGTCCATTTGCAAGAACCTTCGATAAAACTATATTGATGATTCCCACTAGATTTATCAGTCTAAACTCGTTTAGATTTTCAGGGTCTCTAACTTTAGGCACCAACGTAATAAAGGGGGAACTACACCCTCTGCTAATCCGACCTGTATTATAGAAAGCTTCCTATTATTGATCAATAAACTGGCGTGTAAGTCAAGTGTGGTGTCACACCCTGATTTCCCGGTGGGCCCGAACTTGGCGTTTATGCGTGACGATTGATATCAGTAATCACAAAGCATAGCGGAAGATGGGAATTTAAAGTAAATATTACAAAATACAATATAAGTGTCCGAAAGTAAAAAAAATAATTATAAAGATGGTTTTGTACTAAATAGATCCACATGCGGACCGAATATAATAAAATGAGACTTGAGACTAATAGGTCTTTCATGGAGTTGCAAATTCCAAATCACCTAGACCGAGCAGCTCCAACCAATTCCGTATTTGCTATATAATCTGTGCTTCGCCTTTTGAAAAACGTTAATTTTCACAGGTAAATACAATTAACTGACTGTTTTTGAAAATCTTTTCAAAAGTGTTTGATAAGATTTGGTATATCATTTTAAAAATAACTTGGATAAGATAATGTTTCTTGTTATCAGTTTTACATGCTTGTCAATACGTATGGGGACCAGAAATGAACATCGGTACATGATTAACCGACACATCACATTTTCAAAATCATATAAAATAGCATTAGTGTCTATCAGGTGTATGCCTACACCCCATGCTTAGGTCGTGGCCACTTGCAATTAAATGAGCTGAGGATATCCAGGACACAGTCGTACTAACCCCTAATGTTTCAGTTATCAAGCAAAACGGATTAAAACACGTTATTTAAAATTTTGGACATCATTCGTCATTGATTCAATGTCACACCCCAACCGATGGCGGAAACATCGGGCGAGACGAAATAGATTGCAAGAGAGTTCATAACGCTAATTCGCGACAGGTATTTAATAATCCAAATTCCATTTCATTGCTAAACGGGTAGTACATCGTTTGGAAACAAATTATAATAACAAGACAAGAAACGAAATACAATAACAAGTACTAAGTTTAAAAATGGGTTTCTAGTCATCCTACTAGATTTCGTTCATCATCGTCGATTTCCTGTAATACGTATTAAAGTACATGTCAACAGATAAAGTATTGGCAAGCATACAAGTTTGAGTACTAGCATAAGTATAAAAGTTTAAACGAATCCACATGGCATAATTGTTTTCTAAAACTAACATACGATACTAGCATGCAATTATAAATGTCAACCCAAAGATTCCCGCTAGCATAATCTTATTGTAGCAACGATAAGACCATTTTGTTTAACTTAACATGACCTCAAGAATACGGGCGGTGCGTTAATCCTATAGCGCTATACATGTTAAGGGAGGCTTGTACGAAGTTAATGACAAGTATAAAGCATGAAGAATTCTAGCATATACGAGTTCAAGTATAGCGTATTAAGCATGTATATTGGGTTGTTTGTTGTATTTAAGCATACAGTATGTGATTGTGTGAGTTTAATAATGTATACATACTGCACCCAAAGTGATGAAAAGTAAAACGGGTCATGTACACTCACGGTTTTGCAAATCTGTCCGATTTAACCGAGAGTTGACGAGCGTTGAGATTAGGACACTGAAGTTACCCTACATAGGGGAAACGAAGGTGTATGAGTATTCGGAGTTAGTGGAGTTCGGATTCGGAATATAGTTTAAAAGTATAATTACGCAAAAATATATCTTTTCTAAACACTCGTTTGGACACTAAGTTTTCAAGTGTTTTCATGGGTCCTGGCGTGCCAATTAGAATAAAAAACGAGGAACAAAGAATAAAGATAGTATAGCCTAAGTTCCTAACATCTAACCATAATCCGGTTAGTATTATGGATTCAGCTATATATATATATATAATAGTCCATCATATAAGTCATGTATGTCAAGCATGGAGGTAGGATGATTAACATCCATTAAGTCTCTTTGTATGGATTCACCAAAGCACGTGGTTATCAACCCGATTGGTCATGAATAACAAGAATAATAATCTAACAAGTTCATCAAGTAGCCAAGTAAGATCAACCCGGTGTTTCATAAACATCATGATAATGTTGGAGATGCAGCGAGATTGTGTTACTTTGAGTCTAGGAAACTACTTGGAATAATAAAGTAAAACATCAAGTGAGGAGATGGAACAAGTTTGGAAAACCAAGTCTCAAAACACAAAAACAAGTCTCACCGTATTGAAGATGGTGAACTTGGATGGTTTCATCACTTGTAGGCCATCTTAAACCTTGTCAAAACAGAAAGTTTAGAGGGTGTTTGCACCTCTAAGCTCATAAGAATCAACCATACACAAGCTCCCTAACCATGTACTTGGTTAGAAGCAAGGTAGGTACAAGATTGTATAAGTTAAAAAGATTTCTAAGATTTAAGTAAGTTCTTCCAAAAAATGTTAGTTAAAAAGATGTTCATAAATTTAAGTAAGGTTCTTCCAAAACAAAAGTTTGGACCATAAAATGGTGATGTTCTGTAACAACCCTAAAAAATATTCCCAGCAATAACCCGTAATTAAAACCCCTGGTATGCGCGATGAAAGTTGGATACTCGATCAGAAAACTTAGCGGTTAAGAAACTGGTGATTGATGAACCAACCAGCACAAAAGAACCCATATTAGATTCACAACTAAAAACCAAACCAAGTGGAATCAAGACGAGCATACGCGACAGAACCAGCACGAAAATCAAGAAAAACACCCGATTGGACGTAAAAGGTGGCCAGGGACACGTGTCACGGCATCGCACCACGTGTCAGCCCTACGTGGACACGTGGCAGACCTATGCCAGGCCGACCGCCCCCGCGCGTCATGCCAGAATCCAGGGTATCCCGTGCGACGCGTGGGGGATGCCCAGATGGGCTATATAACCAGTAGTGTGGGACTGAAGTTTCTGCACAAAATCGATCGAGAAACTCGTTCGTATACTCCATCTAGCCCTGTTCTCTTGCAAACACCCCCAAACCCCTAAACCTGATAAACTCTGCCGCGTTGTAAGTGTTTTAACCCTAATCACTGATTCGATACTCTATCCGATTGATCTAAAACCCAGCAACGGATGCCAAAGTGCTGCCTGTATATAAGGCTTTTACTTTGTAAACTACGTTGGGGTTTTGTCTCGTAATGTATTGTTAAAGTTTAAGTTGGGTTGTTTCACTAATACGTGTTGCATTATAATGTCATTAGGAACTCAGAAATAACACCGGGAAGCTCTAAGATAACAACCTTAAAACTACAAAGTGAGTCATTCTCCTTTTCTCAAATGCTTTGCAAACACTAAATGTTTTCCAAGTTATATTATAGTGATTAAGTCTTTGTATTCTACTGGGAAACTACTGTAAGTATGTGGGGTTTTGTATAAAATACTTGATAATCTTCACTATTGGACAATGGGTTAGCCAATGAGTGATAGGACCACAGTCACAGGAACTGCCACCGAGTGACAAATACTATTTAAGATAAGTTTCTTTGCTATTGGATAATGAGCTAGCCAATAGTAGTTTGGTAAGATAAACAAATGTAAAAATCTTAATGCTGTGAATATAAGAATGTGTCATTTTATACAAATTGAATGAACTCACCAGTATTTCCTGCTGACAAAAATATTTTTGAAACATGTTTCAGGTGATTTCAGTAGATCGGATTAAGAGTTGGGATACAGCACTAAAAGGCTTAAAGGAGTGGCTTATTTTATCAATTAAATAACGAAAAGTTGTTTTATGAATTCGGGTGCATCCCTTATTAAAAGCTACCTTTATAAAACATGGGCTTTATTCCCATATGTTTAAAATAAAATCCGATATTTCTAAACTCTGATATTTTTTCCTAACTACGGTCTTGATGAAATTTCCGCTGCAATGTTTTCAAAATAATCACCGGTACCACCTGACTGGTTCACGGCTCCCGCTCCTAGGGTGGGGTCGAGGGTCGTGACATGTTCCACCTTCGTTTACCATGGTAAACTTATGGAAACACTCCTAGAGGTATTCCGAGCTTTGAAGTGGAAGAAAAAATGAAGAAAGTGAGGTAGATGCTCACTTTTGGTTCTTAGAT
Source organism: Scalesia atractyloides (assembly GCA_947069175.1). Classification (NCBI taxonomy): domain Eukaryota; kingdom Viridiplantae; phylum Streptophyta; class Magnoliopsida; order Asterales; family Asteraceae; genus Scalesia; species Scalesia atractyloides. The sequence continues at coordinate 21,040,205 of CAMTDV010001634.1, forward strand.
AATTTTGCCTTGAACTTGAATTTGCAACTAATTTGAGAGTGTTTAAGAGTATAGAAGAATTGGAAAAGTGAAAATGAGGTGTAGGAGACTTGCTTATATAATGTTGGATTAGGGTTTGGTGTTTATGGGGATTTAAAGGTTATTGGCAAAGAAAAAGGTGGGAAAAGGTGAGCAATTGATGGAGAGAGTGAAACCCGTGTATTAACGTGTGCTATAACACGTGTTTTGATGTGTTATATGTGATTATATGTCTCGAATGTGTTAACTACGAACGTGTGTGATGTTACAGGTTAAATTGCGTAATTTGATGAAATTGGAATACTAAGTGATGAAGCGGAACTACCGGGGATGATAAACGGTGCGAAAATATTATTCGGTAGATGTTTCGGGTTGCAAGATACCTTGGGAGTGAAAAATGTAAAAGTAAGAAGTTTAAGGGGTTAACTATCAATTGAGGGAAGTTGGTTGTGTGAAGAACATGGTTGGCCAAAGAGCGACACGTAAGCTATGGTCGATAAACCGTAGCCTACAGTGGACATGCATATTTTAATAGTTGGCAGAAAGTTAAAAGCGTAACATACAGTACACATGCGTAATGTACGTTTGGAAAAGCATAAAAGAAACAGCAAGATGAAACCGTAACCTACGGCGTTGAGCCGTAGGCTACGGTGAGAATAAGTTTGGCAGTGCGTGGAATTTTGTAGAAAGAAGGGAATGGTTTTTGAGACCCAAAAACAACACACGCACATGGGGATTGCGTGTGATAAACAAGGGAATTAAAGTCATCCAAAAACATCATCATACATCATCCACAAACTTTGAGGGAACATTGGAGTCTGTTTTGTCAACAAAATCATCATTGATCAGCTTGGATAATTTGTTTTGGAGATCACAAGACTTCACGTGGACGAGTTTTTTGGGGGATTTAATTCATCCTAATTTCCATGAACTATAAAAGATCAAAGATGGTTGTAGTCGTACATCAAGCATTAGACGGTCATTCAATCAACATGAGCGGCTAGTCTTTTAGTGGTTTCCCTCGGGTGGAGGATTCTTGTAAGTGACGGTTTATTTTATGTGTTTAAACTTATTGTGAACACAGTGATCTATGCATTCGATGCTTTTCACCTTTTGATTTGTTTGACTGGTTGTAACGATTAATTTTATTTAAACTTTGGTTCTGATTCATTCAATTCCCGAGAGTTCTACTAATCTGGATATATTTGATAGGGATTAGGGTTGGTAATTTTAGTTGATTGTGTGTATGATAACCTTCCGTTGTCTTGCAATCAAAGTAAGTAGTCTTTAGGTGATCACAACTTGTTCATCAAAGTAAACAATCATGTCTATGTGATTGTCATGATTAAACACGTAATTAACATTGCTTTGAATCTAAAATTCGGCGGAACCATTGTTCTCTTGTATTGTTTACAACTTATTTTAAGTAATTTTTTAGTTAAATCAAACTCTCAACAAACAAAGCTTATATTTTTGCAACTAGTTTTTAGTGCTTGATCATAACACTTTCCACCAGACTCATCTGGATTCGATACCCTGCTTACCCTAGCTATCTAGATTATTTAGGCTTTTGATTGACACTCACGACATTCATCAAAATGGCGCCGCTGCCGGGGAGTCGTGCGCAAAGTGTTTATTTCAGTAAATATAAATAAACAAATAGTTTTATTGTGTTTTGTTCAGATTGACTCGAGGTTTTCTTATTTGCGTGTGTGCAGGTGATTCCGAAAGTGCATGCATCATACTCGGAAGTCCGAAATGTCTTCACCTCTAGTGTTTGATCCGAAAATTGAGAAAACAGCTCGGCAAAACCGAGTACTTCACAGGGGAAACCGAGTTTTGCTGTCGCCTTTACAAAAAACTGCAGAGATGGAAAACTCACACAACCCAGAAAAGAAACGAAACCTCACCTCCACAAACTCAATTCACACCAACTCCTTCACAACCATCACCTAACACCACCATACCACTCCAACCCACCCAACCTACCACCACTCCATTTTCCACGAATGCCCCTGCCACCATTCCCCAATCTTGACAACTTACCACCATTTTCAAATCAACCAACACCTCCTCAATACCCAGTCTTCACCCAAACCTCTGCTATCCAACATTCTTCACCATACGTGAAGATTGTTGCTGACGAGAATCCAACTCCACTGAGCTAGGCACAACCTGTTAGCTCATCCATTGCAATTCCTTTACCAGCCCAACCTTTATACTACTACTACCCAGCTCAGCAACAATAGTTTCCCATGTTCGATCAAGGGAATAGCTCGGGAGTGTTCGATGAAGGATACGATGATGCGAGGCATATGGGTATTCAAAACAGGCAGGTGGTAAATGCAGGAAATTCTGCAAGATACGACACGGGGTATGGATTTTCAGAAAGAGGAAATCCAAGTGCGACTGGATATCAACAACATGTTACCACCTGCTCTGGTCAACCCACAACTGAATTAATCACAACCAATTCCGGGAAGACCTTTAGATATACCATTGCCACCACCGGTACAACAAATGTCGGTTCAGCAAAGGCCACTTCCACGGAATCTAGTTCCACCGGTAAACTAACTGAAGGTATTCCTAGAAGATACGACCGCGGGCCGGTTCTGGGTATCGAAAGCCATTTTAAAACCTGCCATAGCTAATAACCCGTCACTGGTTGTGATTCCTCAACTACTAGGAGGTCGATCATTTTAGGTACGAGCACAGTCAATCTCAAGTTTGCCCAAATATCACGGTTTAACACATGAAGAACCATATTTGCATATCGCCGCGTATGACTCGCGGTGTAACACTATTGGGGCCAAGGATTTACACCGGACGATGTGAAATTGGTACTATTCCAATTTACGCTCGAAGACAAGGTGCAATAATGGTTTCATTCGTTATCATCCGCCATGATATTTACTTGGCCCGAGATGCAGCAGCTGTTCCTAGACGAGTTATACACACCACAAAGGACTAATAATGCTAGAAAAGACATCCGAAATTTCTAGCAACAATCAGGTGAACTATTCCATGAAGCATTCAATAGGTTTAAAATGATGCTGAAAAATTGCCCGCATCATGGAATACAGGTATGGGAACTTCTGAATGCATTTCCTGAAGGCTTAACGGATGAGGACGCGAGAGATCTGAGCTCAATATCAAACAGTACATTCGGTACTAATGATGAGCATGTAATTGGGATTACCTGGAGAAGAATGTGACTACCTCCAAAAGAAAAGTACAATCGTCGAGAAGAGGTCGGCAATCAGTGGTGAGGGAAATTGATATACCTGAAGCTAGGGGACAATACCCAGTGTGTGGTCATTGTGGGGATCTAGGGCACATAGCTAATCAGTGCCCTAGTATTGTAGGTGTACAAGAGGAAGTGAATATGTTACAGGGTAATGGAAACAGGTATTCAAGTTTCCAAGGGAATAACCAAAATTAGTAACCCGTAATCAGAAAAATTATCAATGGGGTAACAACTTTGGTTATCAAAGAAGCTATTAACAAGGCACTGGTCAGGGAAATAACGGGATTATGGAAATGTTGAAAGTTATGCAGCAGAAGATGCAGAAGAGAGGCCAGATGGATGACGTGCGGGCCTAAAAGGATGAAATGCAGGACTGTTAGCATTGAACCCTAACAAAGGAACAAATGATATCAAAGCAAAATACACTATCCGAGCTTTGGTTCAACTATCAGAGGTTACAACCTCTGATCAACCTTTACACTGCTTTCCTTAAACAAATGTTCTTATCATCTGATTGAATCAAGAAGCAAAGGTCTGCTAGAAGAAACAAGATCAGAGGATAGAGATCCGTGCTTAGACTAGTTTTACTTTATTCAATGTAACAGTGCTATGCACTGAGAGTATTAGTATAGCAGTGTTTTAGTTAGTTACAATTTTGTTAGCTGTCACTATCAACCATGACGTCATAAAAGATGCTCAGTGGTTAGATAGTTAGTATAAATAGGTGAACGTTGTAACAGTTAAACTTGTCTTCCTGAAAAAGATCAATTCACATTTTATCTTCTTCATTTCTTACTATCAAACGATTGTAATTGGCTAAGGGGGAGTTTGTGAATCACATGCGAGTTTACCAACTTGAAAGCATGATGATGATGAAAACAAACGACCGATTGCTTGTAGTAAAAGTTTTCTGTTAATTCCGCTGCATATCTTTTACATTCAATCCATTTTCCATCTTTAGAAACAAAAACTACAAGTGATTCAAACTTAGATCCTAACAATTGATATCAGACCTTGGTCAATCGATTTTGATTTAACAGTAAAATTGATTTGAACAGATCAGCTCTTTGTGCTAATTCGTTTGATAGTTTTACTTGAATACAGAGTTTTATTACTACAAAAGTTTTTAAAACACAAATTTGTTGTAAACAAGAGAAATGCAAAAACACACGGAATCCAATATTGGATCCATGTTCAAACCACCGATGTTGAACGAAATGAATATTTTATTTGGCAACGTCGGATGGGTCATATTCTCGCCCAACAGAACACCAGATGCTGGAGAACCGTTGTATTTGGACCTCATGTTCCCATGGTTCCAAGTACAGAGGATCCCCACACGCAGGTCCCTAAGAAACTCAAAAATTACTCTGAACATGATTTCCTCAAAATTGAATTGGATGCTAAGGCCTTTAGCATTGTTGCTTCGGCTTTGCCCAATGAAATTTATGCGGGATTGCTTCATTGTAATAGTGCTAAAGAGTAATGGGATGCTCTTAAAGAGCAATTCGTGGTACTGAAGAGGTGATATAGAATAACAGAGAGGTTTTAAATCAACAGTATGAAACATTTTACCACGTTAAGGGTGAGTCATTAACCCAACAGTTCGAACGATATAACTGTCTCATCAGTGAGCTCAAATTGGTAAATGTGGAATTTCCAAATTCGGCTGTCAATAGTCGTTTCTTGAGATCTTTACCTGAGAAATGGGAGATGTAGCTTATGTCACTAGAACAGCTGTTGGTTACAAGGAAATGACCTTGACATAACTTCATGGACGACTCCTCACTTATGAGAGAGAGTTGAACCAGAAAAAGAAGTTGCAAGAATCAGGGAAAATGACTGATGATTATACTTTGGGAAACACTGCTCTATATAGTCATGAGGAGGGGTCTAGCTGTGGAAAGGATCGAGTTATGATCATTACATTGACATAACATATGGAAACAATTTCAACTCTGATCCCAGTACACCCAATTTTTCCTTTCCTGCAAATTGTGAAAGCCAGACCTCTGACAATTTGTCTTTTGAAATGAATGACTTACAACATTTTGAACCCACTGACCTTGAAGAGATGGACATTTTGCATCAGCTGGCACTTTTAAGTGTTAGAGCAAGTAAATTTTACAAAAGAACTGGTAGAAGATTTCCAGGATTGCATGGGGGGTTAAAAGTTGGGTTGGATAAGTCTAAAATCAAATGTTATAAATGTAACAAGATGGGTCACTTTGCCAGAGAATGCAGATCACAATCTGCAGGACCAATTGTAACACATCCTGGCAACAGACATCAAAGCACTATCCAATATTCCCAATATACCCCTGCACCTCAAATGCAAAACACGGCACACTTTGCACATCCTGCTGCTACAGTTCCTGTCCATTATGTCCAAGCACTTGCACCATAGATTCAATATGTCTAAGCACCACCTCAAGTACATGTGCAGGAAATGCCACAAGTTACTCAACCTACTCAAACAACTGCTACACCAGCAGAGGTTAATCAACAAAGCTTTTTCACACAAGGTTTTGTTGATTGGAGTAGTTTGCCTGAGGATTTAACATATGAAAACTTTGCTCTCATAGCCAAAAATGTTTTTTAAAATGAATATATGTGTTTAATGGCTTTGGAGACCATTGTTGAAGGTGATGAATCTGTGGAGCAAGAGTTAAAGTCTGATGTGTTTGATTGTTGTGAAGCAGTGGTTATACCAGAAGTTACACCAGTGGTTGAAGTGAATGATGTTGATGTTGAAAAAGACACTCTATCTGACCCTTGGGATGAGATGGTGTGTGAGGAAGAAGAGTGTGATTGTGCTCTTATGGCTGCTTCGAAGGTATCACCTCAGATCCTTAAAGATCTATGTTCTGACAAATGTATTATTGCTTTTGCAAACATAAAGCAGGTGAATGAAAACCTGAGAAACAAAATTTTAGAAGATGAACTTAATTTTGAAAAACTTATCAAAGAGTTGAAAACAAAGTTAAGTAAAAACAATTCTGAAATGAGTAGCCTAAGGCATGAATCAAGCATAACCAAAGACCAACTCCAAACTATGGTAGAATAATACCAAGTTTGCAAACAGGAGCTTGAATCTACCCAGATGACTTGTGAAAAGTGGGTAGAGTCTTGTAAAGGTTATGAGCTTATGCTTGATGCTCAAATCAAGAGCAACATAAAGTTTGGAATAGGCTTTAGAGACTATGAACAGACTTGTGATAATGTTGCAAAAATTGATTTTGAGCTGGTTGAAATAGTCCCAACAAACTTGGCTGGTGAAGAAATTAAAATCACATATAAAAATGGAAACAAAATCATTCTTGAAAAACCAAAGGTTTTAGCAAAAGATAAAGAAATTGAAAAATATCAGTTTAAACCAACCTAGTTAGATGAATGTGATATTTTGGAAAACTTCAAGCCAATGGACTTCTCAACCATTGATGGTATAAAAGCACCAAAAGCACTGGTGATCCCTATCAAAGACTTGCCAGCAGAAGTTACACCCACTGCTCTCAAAAAGTCTGATAGGAAAAGGAAAGAAAAGGTTAAATACTTGTTTTGTGAATTTTGTGAAAAGAGAAATCATGTGGCTGCAGACTGTTTTCTTCTAAAAGCCTTTGATATAAACAAAACTTGTGTTATACGCAAATCTCCTAGATGCACCATATGCAACAAAAAAAAATCACATGACCCAAGAGTGTGCCTATCTCAAAATCTATCATCAAAAGGTAAAAGAGATTAGAGCAAAAGCTCTTGAAGGAGAAAGTTCAAGTTTTTCTGAAAACAAATCTAAGCAGAACTTTGAATCAATTGAAACATCTGTCACAAAAGCCTTAAAGCAAACCTCTGTTCACAGAGAAATTCAAGTGACAGATGCACCTCCATCAAACCAGTTTCCTAGAGGTAAAAGCCAGCCTAGTTATCCAAAGGTGCCTATGGTTTATGAGACTTACAAAAAGTCTTCTAAGTCAAGGGTAAATAGGCATCCTCATGGTTACCAACAGTTGATAGGAAGTGACTCACAACAGTGGTTACAAAAACCTGATCTAACCATTGCTCATTTATCTGAACTTGAGTCTGGATCATCTGATACCCCATCCAAAGCCATTCTGGCTTTGGAAACTCACCTGAACTAATCATTTCAAAACATGTGCAGGGAGCTTCTACTTGCCTTGTTAGTCTTTGGTTTGTAGATTGTGGGGCTCCAGGCACATTATTTGGATGAGCGACACGTATCCAGATATATTTGAAATTCAAAGTCTTCAAAGTTCACATACGACACGTCACCAAGAAGCAAAAAACACTAAAGGACCAGCACCCATTCAGCGCAGCATACTTGTCTTAACTCCAGTGCTCCACCTACTTTTAACTTTTACATAGGAGCAACACTGGACTGGGGGGACTTGAAGGGGTATGGTCCTAAAAACCTTGTGCCAAGCAAGGAAACCATACCCACTATTAATCACCAAGGAGACCTTGCGCAGGCTTCCTTGCTAAAGAAAGACTCGCTAGACTCTGCGCCAGATATCCAAAAAGGGAAAATATCATTTAACTTCCTTGCGTGGGCTCGCACAAGGTTCAAAGTTAATCTTGATCAATTTCCTTGGATAACTCTTCACTCATAAACCTGGCGCAGACGTTTATATTAAAGCAAGAGCTCAGTAAACGTTGCGCCAACAAAGGAGAAAAGAAAATATCATTTAACTTCCTTGCGCGGGCTCGTGCAAGGTTCAAAGTTAATCTTGATCAATTTCCTTGGATAACTTTTCACTCATAAACCTTGCGCAGACGTTTATATCAAGGCAAGAGCTCAGTAAACGCTGCGCCAACAGCAGAGAAAGGAAAGAGGATCAGGTAACTACCTTGCGCCGCTCGCGCAAGAAAACAGTTAATCCTGAGAAGCTTTCCCTTGGCAAAAATCCTTGACCTGGTGAAGAGGTAAAGGGAATCTTTTCTGTTGTAACAGAATGCACAGCAACAGATAGATTACAGCTGTGATATCTTCTATTTTTACTCATGTTTGGTTGTGCACATATTTCATAATCAATTCAATAAACTTGTTCAAATGTTTTTCCATAGGATTCACTCGCCAACATTATGTTGATCCAAAAACCCTTTTACACATGATACAGGTGAACAGGTTGAAGCAAGGAAAAACATAGGAAATGCATTAGAAGAGAACAATGAAGCTTAGATTGATAGTTAGAACATATTGTAATTCTTATTGTAAATTTCCATTAAATTGTATTTAATGAATATGAAACGCATAATAAATGTCATGAGCTTTGATGATAACCCAATCATGCCCCGATCACCTTTTCCGCTGCGGGTCGGGGTGTGACAGATTGGTATCAGAGCCAGGTTTCTATAGGGATATAGGATAGGTTATTAGACCCTTAGAGCCTATACTATAGTCTGCCTAAATTTTAATTGATTAGGTGGTTACATACAAACTTGTGATATTTATTTGTTTCATATTTGTTTACATTTACAGTCAAACATACATGCTTATATACATATTCATTATACATATATCGATGTTCATGTATTCAATTTATTTTCATACTCTCATTATCCAAAGATTTTGTTGCAATTTTCAAATCTCATCAAAGTAAGTTCTGCGACGGGCATGTAGTAACTGGAAGGGTACAAGTACCGGTAGTCGGAACGTCCTGTCTAGGTTGGCATTCTTATAAATCCAATATAACGGACCAGTTTGCCTACCTGGGGACCAACGATGAGAGTACGAAGGACCTATTAGGCCAAAGCATGCCACACCAAACGTCGTTCGAACTAACCTACTTTGAGGTGTCACCGTGTCTACACCTGGACACATTTCGAATATCACACGTTGTATACATATTTCTCGATTTTCTCCGGGTTTTTTGTGTACGCAACCTGGCAAACCCGTGCGAACCATATGAAAAACTGGTATTCATGGGGGCCCACATGATTACACAGGTAAAGTATGGCGGCATGTAGGGCCTAATGGCGAGCAAAACCCAAGACATCCTATGGATGTAGTAGATTTATTTTCTATAATTATTTTATGAATGTTCATTCCTAATGCGACCCATGAACCCAAAAAACATCCAACTCATACTCTTGTCATGTATTCCTTGTAGATGTCTTCTAACCTCGCCCGTAGGAAGACGAGAGCAAGAAAAGCTCGCGAACGCATGGCTGCCTTAATCGCTCAACAAATGGCTGCCGTAATACCCAACATTGTAATCCAAGTTCAACAAGCACTTACCGCTAATCCTGTCAATCAAGAAAACCAAAACATTATCAACTCTCCCTCAAATATCACTAAATGCACCTACAAGCATTTCAAATCATGCGACCCTTAAAAATACAAAGGGACTGAAGGCGTCACCGCTCTCCTCCATTGGTTTGAAGAAATGGAGAACACTTTTCTAAATTGCGATTGCCCTGACGATCGCAAAGTGCGTTATGCTACCGGTCGATTATATGGGATAGCACTTACTTGGTGGAATACAGAGAAGGCCAAACGAGGCGTCGACGATGCTATGACTTTAACATGGAACGAATTGAAGGAAATCATGACCAGACGATTTTGCCCAAGGAGTGAAATCAAGAAATTAGAAGATGAATTTTATTCGTTGAAGCAAAAGGAAGGAGACCACACCACCTACAACAAAAGATTCCTCGAGTTACATCAAATGGTTCCCAACATGTTCACTCCACTCTACCGTTTGATCGAGCACTACATTCGTGGTCTTCCGTCAAAGATTCAAGACCCCGTAATAAGTACCAAGCCTGCAACTTTGGAAGCAGCAATGGAGTTAGCAACAGAGCTTACCGAGAACCGAATCCGAAACAAAGACTTCAAGGAGGAGAAAAAGAAGGATAAAGAACCGACTGAAACTTCCGACTCCACCCAAACCGAATCCCCTTCTCAACCCAATTCTAAAAGAAAAAGAGACGGGCAACTTTTCGCTGCTACCCAACGAAATCAACCAGTTTTACACGCCATACCCATCCAAGCTATCCCAATCACTCAAGTGGCACCCAACTCAACTTACCCAAATAAGAAACCATACCTTGGACCTCACCCTCGATGCAACAACTGTTTTTATCACCATCCCCATACCTTACCTTGTCGTCTATGTACAACTTGTGGACGCTATGGTCATTTGAGCAAGGTTTGTCGCACCTTTCAAAACCAAACCTTTTCTCCTACTCAAAACATGGCCCAAACTTATCATCAACCCCAATACCCCGTGTTCCCATATGCTCGAGCTTGTTTCAATTGTGGCGACCCTACCCACTTTAGAAACACATGCCCTCAATTGGTTAACGTCATCAACACTCAAGCCCAATCAAACCCAGTTAACCAAGTAAACCAAGAAAACCCAACCACTATGCCACCAGCAAGAGGAAGAGTCTTCAATATCAACGCCAATCCTGTCGAAGATAATGACGGCCCAAACGAAGATACCCAACTAGTCCTCTTCGCCGAAGATCCAGATTCAACTCCTATCGTTTAGTTTTATGTTTTTCTTTATCACATCAAACCAATCATAACTTAAGGATAAAGCCAATGAAACTTTGACAAGAGTACGGTGGATACGCCGCTGGTACTTCCTATATATAAGTATTCTTGTCAAAGGATCAGAAGCATTATCTGGCGGTTATGAGAGGTTCCATGTGTAGACTGTTAGAGTAATTATTATTTATTGTTTTCAGTATATGCATTTGCCGAGGCCGCAGCTCCCCATCCATGAGGTTGAGCTTGATCCCCATTTTATTATGCGGTTGATCTGTGGCGTGCCCGCACGATCGGCTCCGTTTGATTGAGCCTTGATCGGTCATTTCATTTTACATTTCAATACATGCAATACGATCGGCTCCGTTTGATTGAGCCTTGATCGATCAGTTCATTTTACATTTTCAGTACATGCAATACGCTCGGCTCCGTTTTATTGAGCCTTGAGCGCACAGACAATTTCATTATCAGTATCTTGTGGTTGTGGTGTTTGTAGTAGAGTCGCATAGAACTAATCATAACTTGCGGATAAAGTCAATGAGAATTTGACAAGAATATGGTGGATACGCCGCTGGTACTTCCTATATATAAGTATTCTTGTCAAATGATCGGAGGCATTATCAGGCGGTTATGAGAGGTTCCATGCATAGGCTGTTTGTGTGATTGTTGTTTAGATTAAGTTGTTCATTTTCAGTACATGCAATACGTTCGACTCCGTTTGATTGAGCCTTGAGCGCACATACAATTTCATTTTCAGTACATACAATACGTTCGGCTCCGTTTGATTGAGCCTTGAGCGCACAGACAATTTCATTATCAGTATCTTGTGGTTGTTGTGTTTGTTGTAGAGTCGCATAGAACTAATCATAACTTGCGGATAAAGTCAATGAGAATTTGACAAGAATATGGTGGATACGCCGCTGGTACTTCCTATATATAAGTATTCTTGTCAAATGATCGGAGGCATTATCAGGCGGTTATGAGAGGTTCCATGCATAGGTTGTTTGTGTGATTAAGTTATTCATTTTCAGTACATGCAATACGCTCGGCTCCGTTTGATTGAGTCTTGAGCACACAGACAATTTCATTTTCAGTACATTCAATACGTTCGGCTCCGTTTGATTGAGCCTTGAGCGCACAGACATTTCATTTTCAGTACATGCAATACGATCGGCTCCGTTTGATTGAGCCTTGATCGCACAGATATATTTCATTTCAGTATTTTATGTTTGTTGTATTGGTTGTAGAGTTATAGGACTAATCATAATTCACTGATAAAACCAATGAAAATTTGACAAGAATATGGTGGATACGCCGCTGGTACTTCCTATATATAAGTATTCTTGTCAAAGGATCAGAGGCATTGTCGGACGGTTATGAGAAGTTCTATGTAGGATTTATTAGTTTCTTGGTAACTAATCATAACTTGTGGATAAAACTAATGAAAATTTGGCAAGAATATGGTGGATACGCCGCTGGTACTTCCTATATATAAGTATTCTTGCCAAAGGATCAGAGGCATTATCAGGCGGTTATGAGAAGTTCCATGTAAGATTTGGTATTGCCTTGGTTGAAATTATGTTACATTTATATCATCTTGCTATTTAGAGAAATTGGAATTGTGTTCCATTTCTACATAAACTAACCTTTCCATCATAACAAACGAGAGAGGAACTTCCACCATTCAAACATATATGCTATCAGAATGTGGATTCAAATATTAGCTGTTGTGCTTATTTATGTTCGAATATTAGCTGTTGTGTTTAATTATGTTCAAATATCAGCTGTTGTGTTTTATTTATGTTTCCATGTAGGTTGTAGTGTTAGAAGTTTTGCCTTAGGATATAACCATACTTTTCCAAACGTACCTAAACTCTTATGCATGATATCATTTTTAGCGAATCATTCCTGCTTATCAATACTTATACAGTAGGCAACAAAAAGCGATTCCTGTAATAGGGTACTTAACCCTTACAAGGAACGTTACCGCCTCAAACAAAAACTTAAACCCTTATTTTTCTAAGCATATAACTGTCAAACTAAACACCATCATTCTTTTAGTCAAATATATCACAATTTAAAATTTCGGGACGAAATTTCTAAAAAGCAGGGGATACTGTAACATCCGTCAAAAACGGATTTACCAAACCCGCTCCGTTTATCAACCGAACAGTCAGTTAAAATTTTCGTTGCGAATTAAATGCCCAAAATAATTTTAAACGATACATAATCAATTATTATACGGGAATATATATTTAGTTTTTGAAAAACTGTTAAAAATCGCAAAATAAAAATAAAAAGTCCCTGCCGGGTTTCGAACTCGGGTCAGTCGCCGAGTCAGTACAGTTCAGCGACTTAACACACAACACACAAACCACTGCACCACTGATGTCTTTTGTTAACCATTAAGAACATTTAATTGATATCATGACTTTCCGAATTCAAAACCGGCGCCCAAAGTTCAGTCGTCGGAAATCCCGGCAATCTCGCGAGTATTTAACGAATCCTTCCGTTATAACGTAAACAATTACTAAGACATCGGTTATAACCGACGTCTGAGTCCGCGACCAAAGTCATAACCGCCGGAGTTTTTATAACTTACGAATCCAGTCGGAAATCAGACCAAGTTCTTCGAAGATTTGCCCTATAAAAACCACCTCGAACTTCTGCAAACATTTTCGCTCAAAACCGCACCTTTTCTCGGCGAAAACTCACTCGCCGGAATTATTCTGTTCGTCGCCGGAAAACCGGTTTCCCCATTTCTGAGCCTTACTAAACCCTTTGAACTTATACCGAAGTCACCCATACCTTTTTCAAACTTTTTGAAGGCTCGCTGCTGCAAGACACTCGTCGCCGGAAGGGATTGCTGTCACCGGAGTTCTGCCGGAAAACAGAGGAAAGCTAGTCGGTATACCTCACGCTTATTTTCCTTTCTTTATACTTATACCTCATCTGTAATTAATCATAAAACGCTAAAGAACATGTTTTAATCATCGAACCAGTCGATTTCCGATTCTGGTTAAAACCAGTGAAGAAGACGATGACTGCTGTAATGTTTAAGTATAATTAAAAACAAGAAATTACTCGGGTTAGACACACAGTCCAGCGGTGGAGTGTGTGCACATTAAACACGCAAAGGTCTCGAGTTCGAATCTTGTTCCACACACGTCGCCTTAATAAAAATGATTTTTTTGATTAACCGAACCGGAGTCATACTGATATATGTTAAGTATATTAATAACCGGAAAGATAACCAAGTTAGACACACAGCCAGTGGTGGACTGTGTGTATGTTTATATCACAGGTCACGAGTTCGAGTCCGGGCTACTGCACCGACTCGGACAATTATCTATTTTTTTAAAATAAGACAGAAAAGGAAATAACTAATTTGTGTTTAAGTATAATAAAAATCAGTAAAGTTAACAAGTTGGACACACAGTCCAGCGGTGGACTGTGTGTTAGTATAAGCCACAGGTCCCGGGTTCGAGACCTGTGGAGCGCACCGTCTGATTCAATTAAAGTGTTTTTAAAATAAAAGGATTTTCTGTTTAACTTAATTAATGTATAAATATAATTAAAATCGGATATATGACGGGTTAGACACGTAGCTCAGTTGGTAGAGCTGCGTGCACGCGTACGGGAGGTCTCGGGTTCGAGCCTCACCCAGCGCACTTATATACACGATTCGAACCGGTCAACGGTCAAGTCAACAGTCAACGGTCAGAAAAAAATAAATTTTTTTTATTATTTTATTTAATTATTTTAATTAAAAATCAATTAAAAATACTTAAAAATAACATTTTTAAGGTTAGAAAATAGCCTTAAACTCACAAAAATACACCCAACAATCCTACTAAAATAGATTAATAAAATCCGTTTACTTACCAAACCATAATACGATTTATCTAGGTTAATCTCACTCGTGGTTAAAACCACTTCGCGTGCATTCAACATCATCAACCGAACGCACCCACTGTGAGTGAATCTTACAACTCCCCCTTTTAAATTACACGTTTTGGGGTGTGTCATGTGTTATAAAAATAATTAACTTGTTTATTTAAACTTGTGCCATACCACATCATGATCTAAACTTAGATTGTTTATATTGTTGTGATTACTTATTTCCTTTTGTCAAATTATATGAAACTCATTCATTAAGCCCATCAGTTCCTCGTGGGAGACGAGTTGAACAACGCGTGCCTCAAATCAAATTCATTATTGTTCATGTGTGTATCATTGAGTTTATATTGTTTGTAGTTGGGTCATTCATATTATCATGTTTATGCAATTCATTCATTAGGCCCCTCAGTTCCTCGTGAGAGACGAGTTGAGCATCGTGTGCCTCTAAATGTTCCATTATTGTTCATGTGTGTTTTATTTAATATCTTATGATTGTTGAATAAGTTTACATCTATTTTTACTCATGTTTGGTTGTGCACATATTTCATAATCAATTCAAATAAACTTGTTCAAATGTTTTTCCATAGGATTCACTCGCCAACATTATGTTGATCCAAAAACCCTTTTACACATGATACAGGTGAACAGGTTGAAGCAAGGAAAAACATAGGAAATGCCTTAGAAGAGAACAATGAAGCTTAGATTGATAGTTAGAACATATTGTAATTCTTATTGTAAATTTCCAGTAAATTGTATTTAATGAATATGAAACGCATAATAAATGTCATGAGCTTTGATGATAACCCAATCATGCCCCGATCACCTTTTCCGCTGCGGGTCGGGGTGTGACAAGGCTCGAAAATATCTCCGCAAGAATTATGTCGCATTAACCATGGAGAAGAAACTTGAAGACATCCCAGTAGTAAAAGATTTTCCGCAAGTTTTTCCTGACGACATTTCAGGACTTCCTCCCGTGAGAGAAGTCGAATTTCGCATCGATCTTATACCTGGTGCTACACCAGTTGCAAAGTCTCCTTATAGGTTAGCCCCATCCGAAATGCAAGAGCTAGCCAGTCAATTGCAAGAGTTGGCTGACAAAGGATTTATACGTCCTAGCTCCTCGCCTTGGGGTGCACCTGTTCTTTTTGTGAAGAAGAAAGATGGAACGTTTCGCATGTGCATCGACTACAGAGAACTCAACAAGTTAACGATCAAGAATCGCTATCCATTACCTCGCATTGATGATCTTCTTGACCAACTTCAAGGCGCTAGCTGTTTTTCAAAAATCGACCTTCGTTCTGGTTATCATCAATTCAGAGTACATGAAGAAGACGTCCCAAAGACCGCCTTCCGAACTCGTTATGGTCATTATGAATTCATGGTCATGCCATTTGGTTTAACCAACGCTCCAGCTGTCTTCATGGATCTAATGAATAGAGTCTGCAAACCCTATCTCGATCGTTTTGTTATAGTCTTCATCGACGACATCCTCATTTACTCAAAGTCTAAGTCTGATCATGAACGGCACCTTCGACTCATCCTTACACTCTTAGAGAATGAAAAGCTTCACGCCAAATTCTCCAAATGCGAATTCTGGTTAAAAGAGGTACAATTCCTTGGACATGTCGTCAATGACAAGGGAATACATGTCGACCCCTCAAAGATCAAAGCAGTACAAGAATGGCAAGCGCCACGTACACCAACCGAAGTAAGATCATTCCTTGGTTTGGCTGGTTATTATCACCGTTTCATTTCAAATTTCTCCCGCATTGCTGTACCACTCATGGCTTTAACTCATAAAGGAAAACCCTTCATATGGGGACCCAAACAAGAAGAAGCCTTCCAAACCCTTAGACAAAAACTCTGTGATGCACCAATTCTCACTCTTCCTGAAGGTTGTGATGACTTCGTGGTTTATTGCGACGCGTCAGGGCAAGGACTAGGCTGTGTTCTAATGCAAAGAGGAAAGGTGATAGCTTATGCTTCTAGACAACTCAAAACTCACGAGAAGAACTACACCACCCACGACCTAGAACTTGGAGCCGTTGTATTCGCTCTTAAGATATGGAGACATTATCTCTACGGTACTAAGTGTGAAATATACACTGACCACAAGAGTCTTCAACATATCTTCAACCAAAAGGAGTTAAACATGAGGCAACGAAGATGGGTCGAACTTCTAAATGACTACGACTGTGAAATTCGGTACCACCTTGGCAAGGTAAATGTGGTGGCTGATGCACTCATTCGAAAGGGTTATGCGAACTCCATTCGTCTTCTATGTTCGCAAATCATAACTGACATTAAAGATCAAATTCGAGAAGCCCAACATGTTTCAATAACAGAAGACGACGTACGAAAGGAGCTGTCCTGTGGAGATGAACTTAAAATTGAAACTAAAGCTGACGGTATTCTGTACTATCTAGATCGTATATGGATTCCTGACCACAACAACCTTCGTGAATTCCTTATGAATGAGGCACACAAAACACGATACTCTATACACCCAGGAGCCGACAAGATGTATGAAGACCTTCGATACACCTACTGGTGGCCTAGAATGAAAAAGGATATTGCTGTTTTTGTTTCCAAGTGCCTTACATGTTCCAAGGTAAAAGCTGAACATCAAAGACCCTCAGGATTTCTGGTCCAACCTGAAATACCTGTATGGAAGTGGGAAAACATAACCATGGACTTCATTACCGGGTTACCTCGCACTTCTGGTGGGTATGACACTATATGGGTAATCATTGATCGTCTTACAAAATCAGCTCATTTTATTCCAATCCACGAAGATTTCAAGAACGAGAAGCTAGCTCGTATCTACATCAACGAAATCGTAAGCCGACATGGTGTACCATTAAGCATTATTTCAGATCGTGATGGTCGTTTCACTTCACGAACATGGCAGGCCGTACAAGCCGCGTTGGGTACACGATTAGACCTCAGTACCGCTTATTTTTTCATCCTCAAACTGATGGACAATCTGAACGCACCATTCAAACTCTTGAAGATATGCTTCGAGCATGTGTCATAGACTTCAAGGGAAATTGGGACGCTCATCTACCATTAGTTGAATTTTCGTACAACAACAGCTATCATTCAAGTATCGGCATGGCACCTTTTGAAGCTTTATATGGTCGTAAGTGCCGATCTCTAGTATGTTGGCACGAAATTGGGGAAGCTCAAATCACCGGTCCGGAATTGATTCAAGAAACCACAGACAAGATCCAACAAATTCGAAACAATCTCCTAGCGGCTCAAAGTCGTCAAAAGAGTTATGCAGATAAACGACGAAAGCCTTTGGAGTTTAACATTGGTGATCATGTACTTTTAAAAGTATCACCGTGGAAGGGAGTAGTTCGTTTTGGCCAAAAAGGCAAGCTAGCACCACGCTACGTAGGACCTTTCAAGATACTCGAAAGAGTAGGACCTGTAGCATACAAGCTTAATCTACCAGAAGAACTCAACATAATTCACCCCACGTTCCACGTATCAAACTTGAAGAAGTGCCTCGCTGATGAGAACCTCCATATTCCTCTGGAAGATATTCAGATTGATGAATCTATGCATTCTATTGAAAGACCAGAAGAGATCATGGACTTCGGAGAAAAACGTCTAAGACGAAGTCGCATTCCAATTGTTAGGGTACGCTGGGAGTCGAAACAGGGACCTGAGTTTACTTGGGAACGTGAAGACTCAATGCGCGAAAAATACCCGCATCTTTTTCCTACTACTGCTACTTAAATTTCGGGACGAAATTCCTAAAAGTAGGGGATACTGTAACATTTGTCAAAACGGGTTTTTCCAAACCCGCTTCGTTTGTAAGCGAATATCAAGTTATAAATTTTTCGTTGCGTATTTATGTTTATTTTAATTTTAAAGGATGCATAATTAATTAACAAATTAGAACTTAAAAACTATAATTAATAAAAAGTGAAAAGAAAATAAATAAAAAGAAAACCGGCTGCCGGGATTCGAACCCGGGTTAGCCGGGTGAGTCTAAAGACTTAACACGCACGCTTATAACCACTCCGCCACTTGATGTTTTCTGTTAGTTCTAGGAATCAATTAAATCTTATGTTCAACCATGAATCGATCTGTTTACGCTAACTGAAACCATTATCGGCTTCCAAACGTCTTGGACGTTTGAGTGATCACGGAATTCTGATTATAACCGATAAACTAACAATTTTAATCAATTTAGTCTTGAATGGACTTGAATTCATGTGGTGATCGGTTTTAATAACCGAAAATCTGCACTTCCTGAATTACTCCAACCATAGCCCCCTCTCACGACTCAAACTCATCCGCAGAACCTTCAATTTCACTTTCGCTCTACTTTCAGTTCGTCGGAAAAGCTTTTTGAACTCGCCGGACTTTCGCCGGAAAACCGTGTCTTCCATCAAATCAGTAAGTTTCTCAATTCTTTCATCGTCTATCAGTTGTTAAGCTTTTGCTAACTCAAACCCTTCAATCGGAATCAGTTTCAGACGACGATATCGGATAATTAACTCTCGCCGGAAAACTTCTGAAAGTTCCCAATTCTCGCTGTGAAACGGTATAGCCTTTTAAACCTTCTGGTAATTCTTGTTCAGTGCTTCAATTCCGCATCTAGCTAATCAAAATTGTTAATCTGTCCACTCAGGCAAAATCCATAAAAAACAGAGCCGACGACTTCGCCGAAATTCTGAGATAGATCGTTCTCCGGTATGTTTACTTCCAAAATCTTCTCTGCCATTTCATTTTAGTCATTTGAATGTTTGTCAATCGAATTAAACAAGAAACATTAGAGTAATAATAGTCTGTGATATTGTAACGAAGAAGATGAAGTTAGTTTGTTTATAAGTTTAATATAAATTGGATATTATCTCGGGTTAGACACACAGTCCAGCGGTGGACTGTGTGCACACATATATCACACGCCGCGAGTTCGATCCTTGACACACACGTATGCTCTGTAATAAAGATGTTTTATTTTTCTAACTGAACCGGATTAACTCACGGAAGATGTTAAGTATAATAAAAATCGGTATATTAACCAGGTTAGACACACAGTCCAGCGGTGGACTGTGTGCAATACTAACCCACAGGTCCCGGGTTCGAGACCTGTTGCACACTCCGGTTTGATGATTAAAACCCTTTTTAAAAATAAAAGAATTTTGAATAAACTAAAATAGTATATAAATATAATTAAAAACAGAATTATTTCGGGTTAGACACGTAGCTCAGTTGGTAGAGCTGCGTGCATGCGTACGGGAGGTCTCGGGTTCGAGCCTTACCCGGCGCACACTTACACTTTAGCAAACCGGTCAAACGGTCAACAGTCCCGGTCAACGGTCAATGGTCAACGCAAAAGTCAACATTTTATTTATTTATTTATTTAATTTAGAAATCAATTAAAAATACTTAAATATAATGCTTTTAAAGATAGAAAATAGCCTTAAACTCACAAAAATATATATAAAAATCTTATTAAAATTATTAATAAAATCCATTCATTTCCCATACTTCCCGTTATTATTTAGGTTAGTTAAGTCTCGTCGATCAATCCTCCAAACTCGTGCGCATTTCATCATCTTCAACTGAACGCACCTAATGTGAGTGAATCTCTACAAATTCCGCGTTTTAATCACGTTTTTGGGGTGTATCATGTGTCTTACCATTTATTATATTTAAATCATTGTGCATACATCATATCCATGAACAAATGTGTATTCAACTTGTATCAACTGTTTGTGTGGTTATTGTTTAGATTTAATTTATCATTTTCAGTACATACATTATCATAGGCCGCCGCTCCCCATTACATTATGAGCGTTGAGCTGTTCCCCATTACATTATGAGCGTGAACCGGGCGTTGCCAACATACGATCGGCTCCGTTTGATTGAGCCTTGATCGCACAGACATTCATCATAGGTCGTCCGTTCCCCATTACATTATGAGCGTGAACGTGACGTTGCCAACATTTACAGTTTCATTCATGTTATATATTCATGCAAGTTGATATATTATTGTATGTTATTGTTTGTGGTTGTTATTGTTATTGTATGATTATTTACATTTGCTCACATATGACTATTGCACAATTTTTCCATGATAAAGATAATAAATGTTTCCATGATAAAGATAATAAGAAATCAATAATAAATGTTTATCTAACAAGGTTCACTCGCCAACTTATGTTGACCCAAAAACCCCTATTTTTACACATGATACAGGTGATCCAGCTGCAGCAAGAAACACATAGGATTGGCTTAAAAGAATAAACGGGTTTAGAGCTTGGATTGTTTAGTTGATTATTTTCTTTGTATTTGTATGAACATGTTTGGAATATTGAGGATGTAATTTTGACTTAAATAAATATGAAACATATTAGTAAATATCATGAGCTTTGGTGATAACCCAATTATGCCCCGACTCTTATTCCGCTGCGGGTCGGGGTGTGACATGATAAACCCCAGGCATCAAAAGACTACTTATGAATTACTTTATAAAATCAAACCTCTGATTTCTTATTTTAAAGTCTTTGGCTGCCCATGCTTCATTTTAAATTTAAAGAATTCAATATCCAAGTTTGCAGCCAAAGTTGATTGTGGTTATTTTCTGGGATACTCAATCACTGCCAAAGCCTACAAAGTTTTTAACTCTAGGACCAAGTGTGTTGAAGAAACTCTGAATGTGAAGTTCAATGAACTCTCTTCTTTGAAAATCCCAGCAAATCCTGCTGAACTGTTTGACCTATCCAAATTTACATTTGAAGATGTGTCTGTCAAGACTAACTACGCAGGTACCCCACAGTCATCAACAAGAGCAAGGATATGATTGCATTCTTCCAAATTTCAAAATCTATCCTTGAGGCAGAGGAGCAGATGTTAGTAGCAATGGTGAAAGCTCTGCCAGGTCAACAGTGGTTAATACTCAAACCTCTGCCAGCTCTCAGAACCAAACATCTGTTGATAAAAGTCCACAACAAATGGATAAAAGTCAACCCACTTTCACATCCATTCCATCAATTCCTCTACCACCATTCCAATCAGAGGCTGGACCATCAAATTCACCAACAGAGGATAGCTCAGATGATACACATTTGCAAGCTTCACCTCAGAATGCCTTTGTCCCATATCAAGGTGATTTGATTTTCCTCAAAAGTCATCCTTTGGATCAAGTTATTGGCAACATCAATGAGGAAGTGCTCACCAGAAGCCAATCCCAAAACATTTGTCTTTTTGCTGGTTTTCTATCACTCACACAACCTGTCAAGTACCAAGAGGCACTAAAAGACAATAGTTGGGTAGAAGCCATGCAAGAGGAGCTCCTACAGTTCAAAAGACAACAAGTATGAGAACTTGTACCACTGCCAAAAGATGTATGTGCTATTGGCACAAAGTGGGTCTTCAAGAACAAAATAGATGAAAGGGGTATTATTGTCAAGAACAAGACAAGGCTCGTGGTTCAAGGCTATAGACAGGAAGAAGGCATAGACTATGATGAAACATTGCTCCAGTTGCAAGATTGGAGGCCATCAGACTGTTCTTAGCTTTTGCTGCTAACCACAACATCAAGGTGTATCAAATGGACATCAAACGTGCATTCCTGTATGGACAGATCAAGGAATCAGTGTATGTATGTCAATCTCCTGGTTTTGAAGATGCATTTCATCCTGATCATGTTTACAGGTTAAATAAAGCACTATATGGTCTCAAACAAGCACCCAGAGCCTGGTATGAAACTCTATCCACTTTTCTCTTATCCATTGGTTTCACCAGAGGTAGGATTGATAAAACCCTATTTTTAAAATGGAAAGGAAAGGATTTGATGCTTGTCCAAATTTACGTGGATGACATCATTTTTGGATCTACATGCACAGCCATGTGTGAAGAGTTCAGAAAACTCATAGCAGCAGAGTTTAAGATGAGTGCAATGGGTGAGTTGCAATGTTTTCTTGGTTTACAAGTCAAACAAATGCAACATGGCACTTTCATCCATCAAAATAAGTATGTGAAAGAACTACTTAAGAAATTTGATATGGATGATTGTAAACCTTGCAGGACACCCATGGCAACATCCAAGCTAGTCACATTTGATGGCAAAAATGACCTTGTTGATCAAACATTGTATCGAAGCATGATTGGGTCTTTACTACACCTAACTGCATCAAAGCTAGACATCATGTTTGCAACATGTGTTTGTGCCAGATCACACTCATTGCCAAGAAAATCAGATCTTATTGCTGTAAAAAGGATATTCAGATACATAAAAGGTGCTCCCACACTTGGTATCTGGTCTCCAGCTAATGGTAACATTGAGCTTGCAGGATATTCTGATAGTGACTTTGCTGGATGTAAAACAACAAGGAAGTCCACATCTGGAGGAGCTCAATTCCCAGGTGATTGCTTAGTGTCTTGGCAAAGCAAAAAGCAAGTTGCAGTTTCCACATCCACTGCTAAGGCAAAGTATATAGCTGCTGCAAGTTGTACTGCTCAACTCATGTGGCTTCAAAATCAATTGCTAGATTTTGGTATCACTGCTTTAAAGACTCCACTCAAAATTGATAGTCAAGCAGCAGAAAATATCATCAAAAATCCTGTCTCTCATTCCACCACCAAGCATATTGACATCAGACATCACTTTGTGAGGGATTGCTATGAAAAAGGTTTGATTTCTTTACAACATATCCATACCAAGGATCAACTGGCATATGTGTTGACAAAAGCACTTGATGCTCACAATTTTGACAGTTTGATATCTAGGCTTGGAATGCTAAACATGGATTAAAAACAATTTTTTTATCCATGTGTAAATAGCACTAAAATGTTTTTAGAAAATCATAATCCATCCTCAAAAATAGTTTAAAATTGAATTTCTCAATAAATCCTCAAAGTCTGTTCAAAGCACTGATAGCACAAAAACACTATTCGTATAGAAAAATCTATCCACTATCAAAAAGTGTATCCTATGATAGTTGCAAGTACTGTTCTTATCCAATGATCAAAAATGTCAAACAGTGTTTAACCAAACAACTGTCTTAATTTCAATCATAGGTTACATGTGGTCAGATGTATTCGACAGTCATTGCATCAGATGCCACGTCATCATCACTTTTTCAAGAAATCCTATAAAAACACTGTTCCATCCAGAACAGAGGATTCACCAAACTGTGTTGATTTAAAAAAAAATCTCAAAACAGTTTGCCCTTACATCATGGCTCTTAAAACAAAATCAAAGAAATCAAAGCAAGATTTACCACCATTCATCCTGATTATCAAAACCCCACACAATTACACGAGGATCTCAGAAGAAACCTAAGTCAATACACGATACCACAACAATGATTCAGATTCCAAGAGAGTCAAAATTTAAGCATATGCTCGAAGTCAAAGCCAAAATTTACGTCGATTCTCTTCGGGATTTCTGAAAAAATGCTAAGGTCAAAACATCCACTGATGGTGTTCCTTATGCAATAATCTCAAAGGTTGGGGGTACTTCTATGTAAATTAGCCCACAATCGATCTCTCAAGTTTTCAGATTGAATGATATGGCACATCCTGTGTCATTTTCTTTACGAGAGATGCAAGCAGAGTTTCTGGAAAAGGGTTACACTGGCCAATTGAAAGGTATGACAATCTTTAAACCCAATTTTCCAGCAGAGATGAAATTCTTTTTCCATACTCTTTTAACATGTCTCTCTGCAAAATCTACTGCTTTCAATGAAATTCCATTGAACATGCAATATCTGGGATATGTAATTTTGACTGATACTGATTTTAACTATTCCCAGGTATTGTTCAATGAGATCCTAGAGGTAAACCCTATGACACCACCAAAGTCACAAACCACTGCTGCTACTTCTTCACAGCAGATGGTTGATAGATCTCCACCTGGCTATAGAACTCCTCCTGCATCCTCACAAAAGGATCAGGTTGTAAACACAGGGACACCAAATTATGAAGCTCTAGGACCACTTGGTTCTATCTTCCACAGCGCATCTCCCAGGGAAATGTCTTTTTCTGCACCTATCCCTTCTACAATAAAATCACTACCACAAACCTTTTTATGCTTGCTGAATGCAATAGAACTAGAGCAGACATTATCCAGCACTTCTCACCAACCTATCACACCAACCTATCACTAAGAATATACTTCAACATGATACTGGGTCTAAATCTCTATTCATTGCTAGCCCATCAACATATGAAGAGGCTACATCCCTTGGGTTACATGTAACCCATGGTGATAGTTCAACTAGAGCAGCCACTACAATTGCAAAACTACCTAGTTTTCCTTTGGACAACGGTTACATTACTAAGTCTCTGTTGAAGGCAACCACTGCTGAGGCTACCAAGGTAACCTCTGATGTTGTGGGAAGTCCCTAGTACTAAGAAAAAGGGGAATCTAAGGTTGAAGCTAGTGTCAAAACACATGCTCATGATATCTTAGATATAACTACCACCTCAGGTAGGAGTTCAGATGATCCTATTAAATTAGGTGATGATCTAAAATACAAAGATTTGACGGAGATAGTAACAAAGCTTGAAACTTCTGTTGATGAGATCAAAAATCTCGTGAAGCAGTTGTTAGCTACAAAAGAGCCAACCCTCTGTCTTAACCACTGCTGATCTAAAAGAAGCCCTAGACCCTCTGTTTCAGCAACAAAAGCACTTCTCTGATCAACAACACAAACATCAAATGCAGGAAGTACGAAGCATGGTTGAAGCTAGATTCATGGATACAAGGGCAGATATTAAAGCGATAAAAGCTCATCTTCTTCAAACCACTGGTACTGCTCCACCTACAGTAATCTTTGTAAACACTGAAGATGATGCCAAAAAGGGGAGAAACCTTTGGGACAGAAGAAGCTTACAATAGATCATCAAATGGCAAACCCCAACAGTGGATATTCCCAGGCCAGATGGTTCAAAGAAAAATGATTTAACAGATGATATCTTGGCCAGAGAACAAGAGAAGCAACAGAGAAAAGTGTATCTTGATGGCAAGGTATTGGTTGAGTAAAAGATTAAGAAGCAAAAATAAAAAGAAGAGGTTGGTACCTCAGCAAAGAGGAGACCTGCTAGAAAAGTAATGCAACCAACTCCCACACCTTCCAAAACTGAGCCTGCTGTAAATCCAACCTTTAAAACCTCTATTTTCCAAAAATCAAGCTCACCTACTTCAACTTCCATGCCCATCTCCACCAAAGCAGATGTTACAGCAACTGTTGTGTCAACATCTGTTGACACAACAGTGTTGCAACAGATGCAATCTCATCCACTGCCATGGTCATTTTTAATTCATCCACCCAACCTCTACCAACACCAATCAGAATTCCAACTCATCCATCATCACATGAAATCAAATTTAAGAGGAGAAGGACTACAAGGATGGTAAATGAAGAAGAGATCTTTCCTGCTCCTACTCCTTTATCATCACAACCACTGACCTCCACATCGATGCTTCCACCATCTTCAACTCCAACCACTGATTCCCTTAAAGTTATACCTGCAACAAAGAAATATCCTCTTGATTTACCAGCAGTCAGGGAACTTTCTATTTGAGGAAGACCCTGACAAAAGAATCATATTATCTCTTGATGGCTATCCAAGACCTGCAAATATTGATGATTATCTTGAACTCAAATTGAAACAAGTAGAGGATATAGCAAAAAGAGACTCAGGTGGTAAAAATGATAGAGAGTTACAGACCAACATGTCTTTTCAGCTAAGCAAAGCCATGGTATTGCAAGATTTTGTCAAAGCTCTGTGTAATAAGCTGTCAGAAAGGGAAGATAAATGTCTTAAACATGAACTCATTGAACATATCATGAAGAACAAGCAATATAAGGCAACAAAGACACATTTCAAGGATTGGAGTGAGGATGAGCTGAGAGAAGAAATTAAAAGAATGCAAGAAATGTTAAAAGATCCTCACAAGAAGCCAACTCCTCCTGATTGGAAAAAACATATGAAAAACATGCTAGACAGAGCTTTGAAGATTAAAAGGATGAAGGAAGAATTGATACAGAATCACTATGGTTCAAGGAACCAAGTGATAAGGTGGGGAGAAGTCAGGGTGATTGATACTTACAAGATGTTAGAAGAGAGGAAGAAGAAAGATCCAAACATGCCTCCTAAACCAGTTTACCCTCCATCAGATGATGTTCATAAATCTCAACACTCTAAAAAGTCTATCTCATCATCTGTCCCCTCCATCCTTGCTTTCAATCAATTAAAAAGGAGAGAAAGGATAGATGAAGAAGACAAGAGAGTGTTTGAACACATCAAGGAAGGAATTAAAAACATGGTTGACTATCACACAGATGAAGCTAGTGAAAAGCTCAGAGCAGATTTGACAAAGATAGTTCAACTAAAGGCTCTTCAAACCTCAACCAATAAAAGTCATCCTAGAAAGCCAGAAGACCCAAAAATTCTAAAGTGGAAAGTCGATAAAGACTCCCACGAATTGACACTGCTCAAGTCTAATGGTGCTGCTGTCAAGATTAGCATGGAGGCTGCATATGAGCTAAATGCAGAAGACCTTCAAGATCTTTTGGATCTGACACTCGAAAAGGATAATGATGATGAAGGTTATCTGAATTTTGAATTACAGTTTAAAGGCCAAATCAGAGAACTTCTGTTGAACAATAAAGACCAAGAATAATCAAGTGTTTTGGCATCATCTGTTCCCGGGGAGATTGTTGGGATTGAACCTTAACAAAGGAACAGATGATATGACAGCCAAATACACTATCTAAGCTTTGGTTCAACTATCAGAGGTTACAACCTCTGATCAACCTTTACACTGCTTTCCTTAAACAACTATTCCTTTCATCTGATTAAATCAAGAAGCAAAGGTCTGCTAGAAGAAACAAGATCAGAGGATAGAGATCAGTGCTTATACTTAGTTTTAATTTATTCAATGTAACAGTGCTATCATGATATATTAGTATAGCAGTGTTTTATTTAGTTACAATTTTGTTAGCTGTCACTATCAACCATGATGTCATAAAAGATGCTTAGTGGTTAGATAGTTAGTATAAATAGGTGAACGTTGTAATAGTTAAACTTGTCTTCCTGTAAAAGATCAATTACATTTTATCTTCTTCATTTCTTACTATCAAACGATTGTAATTGGCTAAGGGGGAGTTTGTGAATCACATGCGAGTTTACCAACTTGAAAGCATGATGATGATGATGAAAACAAACGACCGATTGCTTGTAGTAAAGTTTTCCATTAATTCCGCTGCATATCTTTTACATTCAATCCATTTTCCATCTTTAGAAACAAAAATACAAGTGATTCAAACTTAGTCCTGACAGGAACAAGGCCATTCAGTCGTTGACCACTCAGATGGGGCAGTTGGCCAGTGAGGTGGCAACATTGAAGCAGCAGCATGGGAAGCTTCCTAGAGTTACGCAAACTAACCCTAAGAACACGAAGAACATACCGATTAGTGGGGCAAGTTTCATTCCAAAAGATGGTTTAAATGATAATTTTTAACGTCTTCTGTTGTTAATGTTATTGCAGGTATGAGTGACATGAGTGTTAGAGTGTGAGTCGATTCAGGATGTCGTCAATCCAAGTTGGAAAGTTCAAGATTCACCGAGCGTTGCTGGATTATGGAGCGGGATGAGCGTTCTTCCTGGTAGCTTGTATGACCAATATGACTTTGGTCCTCTACAAGCGTGTGATAGCATGGCTATGTTCGAAGATGCGAGTCAGAAGCAACTCCAAGGGGTTGTGAAAGATGTGATGATCCTCATCCAACTGGGTAAGTTTTACTACCCGGCGGATTTTATGGTCATCGATTACGCACCATCATGGACTCACGAGCAGCCGCATGTCATTTTGGGACGGCCATTCCTGTATATAGCAAATACTCAAATTGATTACAGGAATGGCGTAGTCACCATGAGTTACGGAACCCGTAAGCTGTATTTTTATGTGTTTTTAAAAATGTTTGCTTACGATCTTATCGATGAGTCGAGTCATGTGGGTTTTTCTGATGAGTTTGTTTCTAGTAGTGTTGAGTTTGACAGGTCCACGGAGAGGACAAATGAAAATAAGGTGACGAGGTTGACTGCTTCCAAGAGAGTTGTTGTAGGGAAACCACTTGATGGTGGGTTTGGATGGGGTAATGCAGATGGATCTAACCACAACTGGCGTGGCACGGTTTTACAAATTAGATGGAGATGTACAGAGATAAATGGGGAGGTGAGTAGGCATCGGAACTATCTTGAGCACGTCAGGTACGGTTTGGCTGAAGACCTAAAACTTAGCGCTCTCGGGAGGCAGCCCGAGGACGTAGAGTTTGTTTTGTCGGTTTCATTTTGGTGTACGTTGTGTTTTGGCAGGTTGTTATGCTTCCATCTTGACGGATGCAATGAGTCAAGTGTGGGGATGTTTGGCAACATCCCCAGTGAGATATCAAAGAATTCATGGGATGATTATACTCCGGTTAGAGCGCAATGGGTGCACCACTACATACACATGATCAGATACATGTGTTTCTCTATCTTGCTTTTTTATTTGTTTTGTGTATTTGGTGGTGTGATCTCTTGTGTCGGGAATGGTGTTTTGTCGAGTCGATTATGGTGTTAGCCGTTCATGGTTTGTTAAGTGGATATCTCGAGTTCAGTGTTTCAATTACACTATACGTTGAGACAATGTATCCCAAGTGTGGGGATGCGGTAACTCGAGATAGGGTTGGTAGGCTTGATGATTTCAAGTGCTTGAATTGGTTGAAATCGATAAAAAATAGGAAATTTTGAAAAAAAAATGAAAATGTTTGGAAATTTTTTTGCAACAAAATGGAAAATGATAGGTGAAATAAGGTTATTGGGTTTCAATTAGTATACATATGAGATAATAAACAGTAAAAACGCATCTAATTTAGGATATGTGGGTATGCCCAGCCGGTTGAAAGGTTCATTAGGATTAATAGAAACATTTAAAATATTATGAATCTTGTGGGTTCTCGCCTTAGGAGTTATAACAAAGCTGAAACTGTAGAGAGTATAAGAGTTGCTGGAGTTTTTCCGATTAGATGGCACACTTGATTCTTTTTATCAAAATAAATCCGGAAAAAGGTGGTGTCCCCGAAAAAAATTCCATTCTACCCCTCTATTGAGCTAGCTTGTATTGACAAAGCCTATGGTATTGCCGCGGGGATGGTGACTCATGCGGTATATACCCTCTAAGTGGAGTTAGGAAAGAAAAGCTAATTATGTGTAACTTATGGCATTAACTGCGGGGATGGTGACTCATGCGGGGTATGTCCGCTAAGTTGAGCGTATAAAAAACAAGTTAACGCTCAAAACCATCATTCATTATCCATCTAAGTTTAATTGGAAATATATAAAAGCTTGTTATATAAGACAGTGTTCTCATAAGCTTGAAACGGGATTAGGTGGCGGTGTAGTCTTTTGAGTGTGAGACCCTTAGATGAAAAATGCAATTTAACTTAATGGGTTATGAATAAGGGCGTGGAACCGGTGGTTAGGTTTAAGTGAACCGTATACTTGCAATCCTGGTTAATGCGTGATTAGATTTGTTAGTAAGATAACCGAATATTGAAAACAAATGATTTGATTGTGATTCCATTGCAAATAATTTTTCGGGACGAAAAAGGATAAGTGTGGGGATGTGATGGAGAGAGTGAAACCCGTGTATTAACATGCGCTATAACACGTGTTTTGATGTGTTATATGTCTCGAATATGTTAACTACGAACATGTGTGATGTTACAGGTTAAATCGCGTAATTCGATGAAATGGAATACTAAGTGATGAAGCAGAACTACCAGAGATGATAAACGATGCGAACGATATTATTCGGTAGATGTTTCAGGTTTCAAGATACCTTGGGAGTGTGAAAAATGTAAAAGTAAGAAGTTTAAGGGGTAAATTGTCAATTGAGGGAAGTTAATTGTGTGAAGAACCTGGCTGGCCAAAGAGCGACGTAAGCTACGGTAGATAAACCGTAGCCTACGGTGGACATGTATATTTTAATAGTTGGCAGAAAGTTAAAAGTGTAACATACGGTACACATGCGTAATGTCCAGTTGGAAAAGCATAAAAGAAACGGCAAGATGAAACCGTAACCTACGACGTTGAGCCGTAGGCTACGGTGAGAATAAGTTTGGCATCACGTGGAATTTTATAGAAAGAAGGGAATGGGTTTTGAAACCCTAAAAACAACACACGCACACGGGGATTGACGGTGTGATATATAAAGGAATTAAAGTAATCCAAAAACATCATCATACATCATCACACAAACTTTGAGGGAACATTGGAGTCTATTTTGTCAACAACATCATCATTGATCAGCTTGGATAATTTGTTTTGGTGATCACAAGACTTCACGTGGAGGATTTTTGGGGATTAGCACTTTGGGATTTAGTTATTAATTAATTAATCATCCTAATTTCCATTAACTATACAAGATCAAAGATGGTTGTAGTAGTACATCAAGTGTCTGACGGTCATTCAATAGACATGAGCGGCTAGTCTTTTAGTGGTTTTCTCTGGGTGGAGGATTCTTGTAAGTGACGGTTTATTTTATGTGCTTAAACTTATTCGTGAACACGGTGATCTAAGCATTCGATGCTTTTCACTTTTTGATTTGTTTGACTGGTTGTAACGATTAATTTTATTTAAACTTTGGTTCTGATTCATTCAATTCCCGAGAGTTCTATTAATCGGGATATATTTGATAGGGATTAGGGTTGGTAATTTTAGTTGATTGCGTATATGATAACCTTCTGTTGTTTTGCAACTGGATTTAGTAGTCTTTAGGTGATCATAACTTGTTCATCGAAGTAAACGATCATGTCTTGTGATTTCACGATTAAACACGTAATTAACATTGCTTTGTATCTAAAATCCGGAGGAACTATTGTTCTCTCCTATTGTTTACAATTTATTTTAAGTAAATTGTTAGTTAAATCAAACTCTCAACAAACAAAGTTTATATTTTTGCAATTAGGTTTTAGTGCGTAATTCATAACACTTTCCACCAGAGGAGTCTGGATTCAATACCCTGCTTACCCTAGCTATCTAGGTTATTTAGGTTTTTGATTGACACTCACGACAGTCATCACCAACCCGTAGCTGGGAAACAACTCACTGCGGATCAAACCCCATGGCGTCACACGAAGGTAGGGGGGTCGCGTTACGCGGCGCCTCCTTGGCCAACAACTTTGATGTTTTTTACAATTTAACCCCTGAACTTCCATAGTTTGTCATTTTATGCCCAAACCTCATATTTTAACATGTTTTCGAGCATGGAATGCGTATGTAAGTATAATTCGAGTATTGTGAACGTATGTATAAGTGATTGCACATATATCAAGTATCGGTTTGCAAGTAAACACATATGTAACAATTGATTGTATGTATAACATGTATGTATGAAGTATGAATTTCATTACGATCAAAGACTCGGATTACAAAGTTGGAAGTGAAATATGAATACAATACGAATACAAGTTTCCACAAATAAAAATTAGAGTAAACTTTCTAATTAAGGAAAGTATAGAAATGCGGAACGTTTCATTCAATACCCGACCAAGTGGCTAAAGCCGTATTCCAAGCCCATATAAGGAAGAGTATTTACATGTGCTAGTCTTTATAATTCAAAGGGGTTGAACACAACCGTTAATAAAAAACAACTAAAGCAGGCACAGTTTATTGGAGGCTCCTAGTCTGGAATGTACGGAACTATGATCCATTAGAATGTTAACGGGTCTTATATAAGTTATTGACTTTGACTGGTTAACTTTAATATTATGCACGGTTCAGTAGATTAAGCGGAGACCAGATAAAATGTGGTTTATACCCTTCCGAGTATAAGGACTCGTATAATATGGAGAAAACAACCATACATTCTGATTAAACTAATTTGGAAAGGTTTTGACCCGATTCGACTAACTTATATATTTTTTTGTTATAAAGTTAGTCGTACGCGCATATGCGGCACCGGGTGGTCGAATAGGTCTAAGATGTGTCCATTATGCCAAAGTATATTTTATTATGTTATAATATCAGTTTCAAACTCAGATTATATGTTCAATTGGTTTTAAAACCATTTTTAGGCGATAAGGCAATTTTTGCAATTTTTAGGCATATAATATGGACTTTAGCATAACACCTATGAAATGATATGATCAAGTGGTATAACCTCAAAGGATTATTCCTTACAATATTATGATCATGCCACATATCCCTAAAGCTTTGAGGTGATGTTAAGTGGCATACTAGGTGTAAGGAGGTGGAAGAATGTGGCAAAAACGAGCAGGAATGGCAGTCTTTGGAACATCTTCTCTTTTAACCTTCAGTTGAGATCGAAGAACAATCTTAGAAAAGAAACTCTCTCCTTTCAATTGATCGAATAAGTCATCAATCCTTGCCAAGGGATAACGATTTTTGATTGTTATCTTATGCAGCTCATGGTAATCAATGCACATCCGCATTGAACCATCTTTCTTTTTGACAAAGAGAATAGGAGCTCCCCAAGGGGAGGAACTAGGTTGCATGAAACCTTTGTCATGAAGTTCATCGAGTTATGCCTTTTATTCTTTCATCTTGTTAGCGCCAAACAGTATGGAGTTCTAACTATTGGGGATGACCCAGGCAATGTCACACCCAAACCGATGGCGGAAACATCAGAGTGAAACGAAATAGATTGCTCGAGACATCATAACACTATTTATGATAATATTTAATGCAAAACCAAATTCATTTCATTGATATTAAAGGTCAAGTACAATACAAGGAAAACAAATACAACATTTCAAATTCAGAATACAACAACGAAATCGAAAGTACAAGTACATGTGGCTAATTAAAATGGGTTTCTAGTTCGTCCTACTAGATTCCATGCTTCAACCGTGTCATCATATTCCTGCAACATATATTAAACTATACTTCAACACACAGGGCATTGGGGAGCAAACAAGTTTGAATACTAAGTATAATAAAAGTTTAACATTCAACATGGCATAATCGTTTACTTAAACTTTCATACAATACTAGCAATGCTACTACACATGTCAACCCAAAGTTTACCGCTAGCTTAATCTAATCATAACAATGAAAAGGCCGTTTTGTTTACTTAACATGACCTCACGAATACGGACGGTGCGTTACTCCTATAGCGCTATACATGTATGATTGAATGTTTGTATAGTGATCATGTCTAAAGCATAGTGGTTTGTGTGAGTTTAATAAGCATATATGTTGCATCCCAAAAGTGTAAAGAGTAAAAGAGGAATCTAGTATACTCACGGTTTTGCAAAGCTTCCTTTGTTATTCCCGTGAAAAGTTGGAGAGTTAAGATGGAACACCGGGGTTACCCTACATGGGTTAAATGAAGGTATGTGAGTATTAAGATGTTACGAAGGATTTGGTTTTTGAATTTAAAGTACATAAAGTTGTTGGGGTTTTCAACAAGTTTATCAAAGTCATTTTATCCATATAAAATATAAAACGCAGCAGAATAATAATTTAAAACATGTTAATAAGTTGATACTGTTAGGATCTGAGTTTGATTTACTTGTAGTTTTTGTTTCAAGGAATGGAAATTTGATTTTAAGTTCAAAGTAAATGCAGCAGAATAAAAGAAAACTTTTACTACAAGTAAAGGTTGTTTGTTTTCATCATCATCATGCTTTCAAGTA
Organism: Scalesia atractyloides; assembly: GCA_947069175.1. Lineage (NCBI taxonomy): Eukaryota > Viridiplantae > Streptophyta > Magnoliopsida > Asterales > Asteraceae > Scalesia > Scalesia atractyloides. The sequence goes on from CAMTDV010001634.1 coordinate 21,074,559, forward strand.
TGTAAACTTTGCATGTGATTCACAAACTCCCCCTCAGCCTATTATAAAGCTTGATAGTACAGAAAATGGAAGGAGATGATTAGTGTAAATATCTTTTTAAGAAGACAAATTTAACTGTTACATTGACACTAGTATTTATACTAACTATCTAACCTCTGAGCATCTTTGATGACGTCAGGGTTGATAGTGATATCTAACAAGAAAATAACTAACTGGAAACACTGATCTCTAACATCTGTTAGTGCAAAAGCACTGTTACATTGGAATTAAAAACAAATAAGCTAAACTCTGATGGCTAAGCACTGCTTCCTTTCTTCTGTCAGACCTTTGGCTTTTGTGAAGGCAAATGTTGCATAAGTATCAGACTTTAGAAGGCAGAGTTCAGGTAATTAGAGGTTCTAAGTAATGATAGAAGGACCAATATGCTGATAGAGTATTTTGGCTTTATATCATCTATTCCTTTTACAGGTTCAATCCCAACAATCTCCCCATGGAACAGATGATTCCAAAAATACTTTTTATTCATGGTCTTTATTCCTCAACAGGAGATCTCTGGTTTGGCCTTAAACTGCAATTCGAAGTTCAGAGATTCCTCATCATCATCATCCTTTTCCAGCACCAGATCTAGGAGTTCTTGGAGGTCTTCTACACACAGCTCATATGCACCCTCCATATTCATCTTGGTAGCTATGCCATCAGACTTGAGCAGAGTCAATTCGTGGGAGTTTTTATCAACTTTCCACTTTAAATTTTTGGGTCTGATGGCTTTCTAGGATGGAAAGTTATTGTTGAGGTAGGAAGGATTGTTTGTTGTGCCATAAGAGATAGATCTTCTGCAAGCTTTTGACTGGTCTCATCAGTGTGGAAGTCAATCATGTTTTGGATCCCTTCCTTTATGTGCTCATACACTCTCTTGTCTTCTTCTACCATTTCCATTTGTCCTCTTTCTTTGATTTAAGGCCAAAATAGATATAGCAGATGTTCCAGATGTTTTTGAAGAGTGTTGAGTCTGTTGAGCTGTATCCTCTGCTGGATATTCTGGCTTCTTTGGCAATGATGGATCAGTTTTTCTTCTCTTTTCAAGTGATCTATGTGTATCAATTACCTTCACCTATGTCCACCTCTGATTTGGTTCTTCGACCCATAATTAGCAGCAACTAATTCTTCCTTCATTCTCCTTATCTTCAAATTCTTTTCAGGCACTTTCTTATATTCATTCCAATCTGGAGGAGTTGGCTTTTTGAGAGGATCTTTCAGCATTTCTTGCATTCTTTGCAGCATTTCTTGCATTCTTTGCACCCCTGCTTCCAATTCTCTCACAGATCAATCTTTAAATTGTGCCCTTGTTGCCTTGTACAACTTGGTTTCCAAAATGTGATTGATGTAATCTTCTTTCAGGCTTTTATCTTCTCTTTCTGACAGATGTTTGCTCATGTCCTAGCATAATCTTCTATTCTTCTGACTTTGCTCAAGAGATATTGCCAGTAATTTTGAATTACTCTGTCAGACTTTCCCTAGGTATCCCTTCTTGTGATATCCTCAGCTTGTTTGACTTTAAGCTTTTGTATTCTTCTAAGTTTTTAGGCTTGTGGATAACCTTTCAGGGATGGAAATTCCCTTTTGTCTGGATCTTCTTCTGCAAAGAAGGATTTGATCTCTGGCTTGAGAGCTTGTAACTCTAGTGGGAATTGAGTACCAAGAGGCTTTATAGTAATTTGACAAGAAGGAGGTTTGAAAATTGCTGTGGTGGATACAGGTTTTGAAGATACAGGTTTTGAAGACACAGGTATAGGAGAAGGTACGATCTTGTCATCAAATACAACATTTGTGGTTTTTCTCCTTTTGAAGCTGATTTGGTGATTGTGGTTGTGAGATATTTGTGGGTGTGGGTAGAGATGTGGTGGAAGTAGAAATTATGATCATAGCAGTGGTTGTATTAACATTTGTTATAACCTCTGTTGTATCAATAGATGTTGACACAACAGTTGTTGAACATCTGTTGGGATTTGTTTATCAACTGCTTTTGAAGAAGAAGGTGTAAGTGTTTTTAAGGGAGCAGAGGATATGGTTGGGATAACAGCTATCTTAGAAGGAATGGATGTTGTTGTTGTTTGCTTTGTTTTTCTAACAAGCATCTTCTTTGTTGAGGACCCAACATTTTCCTTTTCTTTTTGCAGGGCTATCTTTTTCTCCACCATGCTCTGCTCTCAACCATTACCCTTTTCTTTGTGTTCACCTTTTCCCTTGCAAAGATGTTATCTGTTTCATCAATCTTTTTGGAACCATCTTGCTTAGGGATAACCACTGTTGGATGTGCATCTTGTCATTGAGCTTTAGCATTTCTTTCTTTAAAGGTATCTCTCCCTTTTGGCATCATCAGTGTTGACCAAGATTACTGTAGGAGGAGAAGTACCAGTGGTTTGCAGGAGATGAGCCTTGATTGCCTTGATATCTGCAGTTGTATCCACATACCTGGAATCAACCATGTTTCTAAGTTCTTGCATCTGATGTTTGTGTTGTAGATCAGCAAAATACTTTTGTTGTTGAAACAGAGGGTCTATGACTTTTATGAGGTCATCCGTGGATAGGACAGAGAGTTGGCTTTTGTAGCTATCAACTGTTTCATCAAAACCTTGATTTCATCAACAGAGCTTTCTATTTTGGTAACTCTCTACGTCAAATTTGATGTTTTAGATCATCACCTAATTTAATAGGATCATCTGAACTCCTACCAGAAATGGTAGTTTTATCTATGTCATCATGAACAAGAGTTGCAACCCCTGTTTCAAACACAGATGCCCTTGATCTTGGTACAGGGGACTTCCCACTGGAATAGAGGTTACCTTGGTAGCCTCAACAGTGATTGCCTTCAAAAGAGTCTTATGTATGTAAGTACTGTCCAATTGAAAACTTGGTAGTTTAGCAATTGTAGTAGCTGCTCTTGTTGAACTATCACCAAGGGTTACATGTAACCCAAGGGATGTATCCTCTTCAAATGCTGATGGGCTAGCATGAGCATAGAATCAGACCCGGTCACTTGTTGGAGTATATTCTCATTGATGGGTTGTTGAGAAGAACTGGTTAGTGTCTGTTCTAGGTCAATTGTATTCAGCAAAGGCAATATTGTTGGTGGGAGTGACTTTGTTGGTGAAGGTTGAGGTGCAGAAAGAGACATTGCCCTTGGAGAGGGGCTGTGGAAGATGGAACCACGTGGATCCAGAGCTTCATAATTTGGTGTCCCTGTGTTTACGACCTTTTCCTTTTGTGAGGAAGAAGGAGGAGTTTCAAAGCCGGTGTGAGATTCTAACATCTGCTGTGAAGAAGTAGCAGCAGTGTTTTCAAGTGAGTTTTGTGTTATCACTGGGTTAACCTCGGTTATCTCATCTTCCAGAGAGCCCTTTTTGGGTTTGGTGGGTTTTCTGGAAATTTTCTTTGGTTTCTTTTTGGTGATTGCTAGTGTGGGTTTCAGGGCAATGGTTGTAAAGCCCTGATCACCAGGAGCAGTGGGCTCAGTAGCAGGAGGATGAGATTGAAAATTTTGTTCTTGTAAAGCTTGTTCAGCCTCCTCTACTTTTGTTTTGGAAACTTTATCTTGATTCGTTATTCTTGTAAAAGTTTCATGAGTTAGGCCGCTTGGATTTGTAACAATGCCTTGTTTAACATTAGCATCAAGTAACTGATTTTAAAGATAAACACTCATGAATCGTGGATGTATCATAAAGCTTTCCTTTTAACAATGTTATTAAAATTTGCCACAAGATCATTGAACATATCCGAGAAAAATTGAAATCTGATCCAGTTGAGCATAACCCAGATACTGGATGTTCAATGGTATTTCATTAAAAGTTGTGGTCTTTGCTGAGAGACATGATAAAAGAGTGTGAAAGAAGAATCTCATCTCAGCAGGAAAATTGGGTTTGAAGAGGTCATACCTTTAAGTTGCCCAATGTAACCTTTTTCCACAAATTCGACATGCATCTCATTAGTAGAGAATGACACAGGATGTGCCATATCATTCAGTTCAAAAACTTGAGAAATTGATTGAGGGCTAATTTGCATCAGTGTTTTGCCCACTTTTGATGTGATAGCATAAGAAACATCCTTTTGTGAATGAACCTTTGCGATTGCCCAAAATTGCCGCTGTGAGGAGTTTTCGATTACAAGCTTAAAAGGAGGTGGTTCTGGTTGAGATTTCGCTTTTGATTTAGCCTTGGGTGCCATGATTTAGAGACAAATTGATTTGAGAATTTTGAATTTGATACGGCAAAGTGAACCTCTATCTTGATAAAACAGGGTTTATATAGGGTTTTGAAAAAGTGATGATGACGTGTCATCTGATGCAAACAACTGAAGAATAACGTCTGACTACGTGTATCCTCTGATTGAAGATGGAAGACAGTTGTTTTGACAAACGCTGTTGAGAATTTGGGCAGTGGATGTGAGTAGTGTTTTAACACTATCAGAGGATACACTTTGACAGTGGATAGACTTTTCTAAACGACCATGTTTTGATGCTATCAGTGGTTTAAAACAGACTTTAAGGATTTATTGAAAAAATTCAATTTTAAACTATTTTTAAGAAGAATTATGATTTTCTGAAAATATTTTTATGCTATTTACACATGGATCACCAGAAAACTGTTTTTAATCCATGTTTAGCATTCCAATCCTATAGATCAAGCTTTCAAAAGTATATGTATCCATGCTTTTGTTAGCACATCTACTAGCTGATCCTTAGTATGGACATGTTGTAAAGAAATCAAACATTTTTCATAGCAATCCATCACAAAGTGATGTCTGATGTCAATGTGTTTTGTTGTGGAATGAGAGACAGGATTTTTGATGATATTTTCTGCTGCTTACTATTAATTTTGAGAGGAGTCTTTAAAGCAGTGATACCAAAATCCAAAAGTTGATTTTGAAGCCACAGGATTTGTGCAGTGCAGCTTGTAGCAGCAATGTATTCAGCCTCAACAGTGCTTGTGGAAACTGCAACTTGCTTTTTACTTTGCCAAGACACTAGGCAATCACCTAGGAATTGGACACCTCCTGAGGTGGAATTCCTTGTTGTTTTGCATTCAGCAAAATCGCTATCTGAGTAACCTGAAAGCTCAATGTTTCCATTAGCAGGATACCAGATACCAAGTGTGGGAGCACCTTTTATGTACCTGAATATCCTTTTGACAACAATAAGATCAGACTTTCTAGGTTGTGACTGGGATCTGGCACAAACACATGTTGTAAACACGATGTCTGGCCTGGAAGCAGTTAGGTACAATAAAGACCTAATCATATCTATACAGTGTTTGATCAACCAAGTCATCTTTATCAATAATAGTGACCAGTTTTAAAGTTGCCATGGGTGTGTAGCAAGGTTTACAATCATCCATATCAAACTTTTTAAGCAGTTCTTTGACATCTTATTTTGATGGATGAAAGTGCCATTGTGCATTTGTTTGACTTGTAAACCAAGGAAACATTGAAACTCACCCATTGCACTCATTTCAAACTTTGCTGCCATGAGTTTTCTGAACTCTTCACACATGGCAGTGCATGTGGATACAAAAATGATGTCATCCACATAAATTTGGACCAAGCATCAGATCTTTTCCTTTCCATTTTAAAAACAAGGTTTTTTCAATTTTACCTCTTGAAAAACCTATGGATAAGAGAAAAGTGGATAGAGTTTCATACCAGGCTCTTGGTACTTGTTTAAGACCATACAGTGCTTTGTTTAACCTGTACACATGATCAGGATGAAAGGATCTTCAAATCCAGGAGGTTGGCACACATATACTTCTTCCTTGATCTTTCCATATAGGAATGCACTTTTGATGTCCATTTGAAACAGTTTGATGTTGTGGTTAGCAGCAAAAGCTAAGAACAGTCTGATGGTTTCCAACCTTGCTACAGGAGCAAAGGTTTCATCATAGTCAATGCCTTCTTCCTGTCTGTAGCCTTTAACCACGAGCCTTGCTTTGTTCTTGACAACAATACCCCTTTCATCTGTTTTGTTCTTGAAGACCCACTTTGTGCCAACTGGACTTACATCCTTAGGCAATGGTAAAAGTTCCCAAACTTGTTGTCTTCTAAACTGAAGGAGCTCCTCTTGCATAGCTTCTACCCAACTATTGTCTTTCAGTGCTTCTTGGTACTTGACAGGTTGGATGAGTGATAGAAAGCAGCAAAGAGGCAAATGTTTTGGGATTGGCTTCTTGTGAGCACTCCCTCATTTATGTTGCCAATAACTTGATCCAATGGATGGATTTTGAGGAAGATCAAATCACCTTGATATGGGACAAGTGCATTTTGAGGTGAAGCTTGCAAATGTGTATCATCTGAGCTAACCTCTGTTGGTGAATTTGATGGTCCTAGCCTCGGATTGAATGGAGGTGGTGGTATGAGTGCTATGGTAGTGTTTGTTTGTTGATTTTTTTTATCCAGATTTGATGGATTTTTATCAACAGTGTTTTGGTTTTGAGAGCTAGCAGAGGATTGAGAATTAACCACTGTTGAACCAGCAGAGCTTTCACCATTGTTACTAACATCTGCTCTTCTGCTTGAAGGACAGATCTTGAAATTTGGAAGAATACAATCATATCCTTGCTCTTGAGGTGCTTACTATGATGTACCTGCAGTGTTAGTCTTGACAGACACATCTTCACATGTAAATTTATCTAGATCAAACAATTCAGCAGGATTTGCTGGAATTTTCAAAGATGAAAGTTCATTGAACTTCACATTTAGAGTGTCTTTAACACACTTGGTCCTAGAGTTAAATACTCTGTAGGCTTTGGCAGTGTTTGAGTATCCCAAAAAATAACCACAGTCAACTTTGGCTGCAAACTTAGAGATAGAATCTTTTAAGTTCAAAATGAAACAACGACAGCCAAAAACTTTGAAATATGAGATCAGAGGTTTGATTTTGTAAAGCAATTCATAAGCAGTCTTTTGATACCTAGGGTTAACCAAAACTCTGTTCAGAAATAACAAGCAGTGTTTACAGCCTCTGCCCAAAAAGACAAGGGTAAACCTGAGCTTGCTAGCATGGTTCTTGTAGATTCAACAAGAGTTCGATTTTTCCTTTCAACTACCCCATTTTGTTCTGGAGTTCTTGGGACACAAATTGCCTAGAATCCCTTTTGACTCACAGAAGGCATTTAACTCCTTATTTCTAAACTATGTCCCATTATCACTCCTAAAGATTTTACAGGGAAGTCATATTGCTTTTCAACTTGTTTGACAAAATTTTGCAATATACCAGCTGTTTCATATTTGGAATGTAAGAAGAATGTCCATGTAAACCTTGAAAAATCATCTACAATGATCAAACAAAATCTTTTCTTCATTAAGCTCATGATTTTTACAGGCCAAACAAATCCATGTGCAGCAGTTGCAAACACTGGGTTGTTTTGGACTCTTCAATTGAGTTGTAAGAACTTTTATGTTGTTTACCTTTTAAGCGGGAAACACAATGCTCTTCACAAGTAAATTGCTTACGTGGTAAACCTCTGACACGACAATTTTTTGAGAGTGTGGTGATTGTCTTTAGATTTGTATGCCCAAGTCTTCTATGCCATAACTCTGTCTCTTTGCTAGAAGCAACTGAGATCAGGCATGCATTAGACAATGGATTATCTTTCAACATATCAACCACATACACATTGCCACTTCTATGAGCAACAAGTTGTGCTTTGCTCTCAGCAATAATTTGATCAATCTTTTTAACAACCTATGGTCCTACAATTTGACAAGTTTTCTTTGTAAAGAAAGAACCATATCCTTTGTCACTCATTTGAGAAACACTCAGAAGATTGAATTTTAGACTGTCAATTAAATTCACATTTTCAAATTTGAGATTCCTAGCCTGGACACACACTGAACCCAACACCTTTCCTTTTGAATTGTTACCAAAGGATATATCACCCCCTCCATGAGCCAAGAAATCTTTGAGAAGGGCTCTACATCCTGTCATGTGCCTGGAGCCTCCACTATCTACATACTATAAACTGTCAAGGCAAGTAGAAGCTCCCTGCACATAAGTAAACAATTAGTTTAGATGTGGTTCCAAAGCTAGAATGGCTTTGGATGGGTTCACAGATGTTCCACTCTCAAATCCAGGAGTATGGTCAGTGGCTTGAGTTTGCCTTTGTATCCACTGTTGTGAACCATTTCCTGTCAGATGTTGGTAACCATGAATATATCTATTCACTTTGGGCTTTGAAGGTTTCTTGTAACCTTCATGGCTCATAGGAAATTTTTGATAAATTGGTTGTCCATGTCCTCTTGGATACCTGTTGGCAGGTGGAGCATCTGTCACTTGTACCTCTCTGGGAACAAAGGTTTTGTTCAATGCTTTTGTGACTGATGTTTCAACAGGTTCAAAGGTCTGCTTAGATTTATTTCCAGCAGAACTTGAACTTTCTTTCTCAAGAGCTTTTGCTTTGATCTCTTTTATCTTTTGATCATATGTTTGAAGGTAAGTAGACTTATGAGTTAGATGATTTGTTTTCCCACAGATAAAGCATTTTGAATCATTTGGGATTACATGAGTTCTGTTATGTCATATGCTTTTAAAAGAAAACAGTTTTTACATACATGGTTTCTTTTGTTGCAAAATTCACAAAACAGATGTTTGATCTTTTCCCTTTTCTTTTTATTAGATTTCTTCTCAGCAGATGTTGTAACCTTTGCTGGAAGGTCTTTGATGGGAATGATTCTTGCCTTTGGTGCCTTAACACCTTCAATGGTTGGGAAGTCCATTGGCTTGAAATTTTCAAGAATATCACATTCATCAGACCATGTGGGTTTGAATTGGTATTTCTCAATTTCTTTAAAAGTTGAAGATCTTTTCTGTTTTTCAAGAGAAATTTTGTTACCATTTTTATCAATGATTTTTATCTCATTTTCAGACAAATTTGTTGGAACAACTTCAACCTTTCCAGAATCAATTTTTGTAACATTTTCAATGGCTTCTTCTTTAGTTTCAAAACCAATGCCAAATTTTATGTTACTCTTGATCTGGTTTTCTAACATAATTTCAAAACCTTTTGAAGATTCTACCCATTTTTCACAAGTGATCTGGGTATCCTCTAACTCCTTTTTGCAAACTTGGTATTTATCTACCATAGTTTGGAGTTGGTCTTTGATTATGCTAGCTTCATGCTTCAGGCTACTTATCTAAGAATCTATTGAAAATAATTTTGATTTCAACTCTTTGATAAGTTTTTCAAAACTAAGTTCATTTTCCAACATTTTGATTCTAAGGTTTTCATTCACCTGTTTGATATTAGCAAAAGCTATTATACATATTTCAGAACAGAAATCCTTTAGGATCTGAGGTGATACCTTAGAAGCAGCCATAAGAGCACAATCACAATCATCTTCACCTTCCTTTGAATCCATGGATCAGATAGAGAGTTCTTTTCTTCATCAACAGTGTTTTGAGTAATCACTGGTGTAACCACTGCTTCATCACAATTTTGACTTTCAACAGACTTTGACACCTGTTCCATAGACTCATCACCTTCAACAATTGTCTCTAAGGATATTAAACAAAAATTTTCATGTTCTAAATCATTTTTGGCCATAAGAGCAAAGTTTTCATCAGTTAAATCCTCAGGCAAACTACTCCAATCCACAAAGCCTTGTGTGAAAAAGCTTTGCTGGTTGACCTCTGTTGGAGCAGTGGTTTGAGTAGTTTGAGTGCTTTGTGGTGCTTGTTGCACATGCACTTGAGGTGGTGATGTTTGGACATACTGAATTTGTGGAACAGTGGTTTGGACATAATGCACAGGAAAAGTGGCAGCAGGGTGTGCATAATGAGCAGTGTTTTGCACTTGATGAACAGGGGTATATTGGGCAGTGCTTTGTGTGTGCTGAGGTCTAGGGCCAAGATGTGTCCAATTGGTCCTGAAGTGTGAGATCTACATTCTCTGGCAAATGTCCTAGCCTGTTACACTTATAGCACTTGATTTTTGATTTGTCTAACCCAACCTTTGACCCCCCATGCAACCCTAGATATTTTCTACAGTTCTTTTGTAAAACCCGCTTGCTCTCACACTTAGCAAAGCAACTTGATGTAAAATGTCCATTTCTTCTAAGTCATTTGGATCATAGTGTTGAAGATCATTTAGTTCAAAACAAAGATTATCAGAGGTTTGGCATTCCCCACTAGCAGTAAAAGCATAGTTGGAAGTATGAGAATCAGATTTAAAGTTTCCTCCAGAGGGTATATCAATAAAATGATCATAACCCTGATCATTTCCATTGCTAGAACCCTCTTCATGAATATAAAGAGCAGTAGGTATATTCGTCAGTTGCTTTCCCTGACTCTTGCAACTTCTTTTTGTGGTTTAACTCTCTTCATAAGTGAGGAGTCGACCATGAAGTTGTGTGAGGGACATTTCTTTAAACCCAACAGATGTTTGAGTAACGTAACTACAGTCTCCCATTTTTCTGTAACGATCTTAAGAAAGACTATTGACAGTCGAATTAGGAAATTCCACGTTAACAAGTTTCAATTCAGTGATGAGACAGCTAAAACGTTCGAACTGTTGTATTAACGACTCACCTTTTACGTGACAAAATGTTTCATATTGTTGATTAGAACTTCTCTATTGTTTTCGATCACTTCTTCAGTACCACCGAATTGCTCTTTTAGTGCCTCCCATAACTCCTTTGCACTATTGCAGTGGAGTAGTCCAGCATAGATTTCATTGGGTACGACAGATGCAACAATGCTAAATGCCTTAGCATCCAATTCATTTTCTGGAAATCCTGCTCGGAGTAATTTTAAGATTTTTTGGCACTTGAGTATTGGGATCCTCTGTATGGGAACCATAGGAACATGTGGTCCATATACAACCGATCGCCAACAACCGGTGTTCTGTTGAGCTAAAATGTGACCCATCCGACGCTGCCATATGAAATATTCATTACGTTTCAGCATCGGTGGTTTAAACATAGATCCAATGTTGGATTCTTGTGTGTTTTGAGACATTTCTACTTGTTTACAACAAATTTGTGTTTTAAAAACTTGAACATAATAATACTCTGTATTCAAGTAAAACTATCAAACTATTAGCAGGGAGAGCTGATCTTTCAAATCAAATTGATATTAATCAAATTTTGATTGACCAAGCTCTGATACCAATTGTTAGGATCTGAGTTTGATTTACTTGTAGTTTTTGTTTCAAGGAATGGAAATTTGATTTGAAATAATGCAGCGGAATAAAAGAAAACTTTTACTACAAGTAAAGGTTGTTTGTTTTCATCATCATCATGCTTTCAACTATGTAAACTTTGCATGTGATCACAAACTCCCCCTCAACTTATTTTAAAGCTTGATAGTACAGAAAATGGAAGAAGATGATTGGTGTAAAGATCTTTTTAAGAAGACAAATTTAACTGTTACATTGACACTAGTATTTATACTAATTATCTAACCTCTGAGCATCTTTGATGACGTCGCGGTTGATAGTGACATCTAACAAGAAAATAGCTAACTGGAAACACTGATCCCTAACACTGTTAGTGAAAAAGCACTGTTACATTGGAATTAAAAACAAATAAGCTAAACTCTGATGGCTAACCATTGCTTCCTTTCTTCAGTCAGACCTTTGGCTTTTGTGAAGGCAAGTATCAGACTTTAGAAGGTAGAGTTTAGGTAATCAGAGGTTCTAATTACTGATAGAAGGACCAATCTGCTAATAGCGTATTTTGGCTTTATATCATCTGTTCCTTTGTACAGGTTCAATCCCAACAGATACAAAACTCATTTTATGTAAAAACACAAAAATCAGGATCCATTAAGAAACAACCTTACAAGGAGCTAGGAGATTGAGGAAGATGAGTGTTCTTGAATGGTAATCTTCAAAGATGAAGACCTCAAGCTTGCATACCCCAAGCCTCCAACAAACACCTTAATGTTGCCAGGATTTTCACATAAAAAAACTTCTTGAACACCTCATTTGGCCGAAAATTTCAAAGAAAAAAAAGTGTTGTTGCACTTGAAACTTAGTGTGTATATGTAAGAGGAGTGTGTAAGATCCACACAAATCTTGTACATAATCTTGTGTGATATTTTAAGATATGTTGCATGCAATTCTATTGGTGAAATCCCACATTGGGAAGCCCATAAGGGGGCCGGCCATATAGGCCTTTTCATTAAAAAAAATTCAAAATTTAATTAAGTCTTGTATTATTTTATAACTTTTATAAAATATAACATACTATATTACAAAACTTTATGCAACATGTCACAACCATTTATAATGTTATTTAACCCATTAAATAACAAGATAAAATATTCTCTAAAAATAAATTATCCATATAATTTATAATTTCTCAAGTGCAATTATTTAGAAAATCAATTTCTAAATATTCTAAGTGTTAATATTTATTTGTTTGATCATATCATAAATAAATATCATGGGTGTTTGTCTAGCTTGTTATTGGTATGACCCGACTTGGATCATAACAACTAGTCACATCAATTTAATATGTGTCATGAGCATACCGATTCCAACAATCTCCCACTTGCACAAGATACATAGAAGATTATGTAAGTAGCAAATACCGCCTAACAATGGTTTACTACCCCTAATATGTATGACTGGGTGCCATTGAATAACATCATCCCCTTCAAGTCCCTTATTTGAACGTGTTTTAGGTGAATCGATCATTTATCCTTTTGTTTCGTGATGTCATAGTTGAATCCAGAGACATAGACTGATCATTCTCTGTTGATTTAACTTTAGCAGGCCTTAGACATTTAACTCTCAACGAATAAGAAGAACAAATCCCTTCTTGACTACATACATCTCTCACAATCACCTTGTACCACACCTGAGCTTAGCCTTATGTACTGTCATGTTACGGACTCGAAGAACTAGGTCAAGGTATAATGTTTGGTGAATATCAAGACCCAATATGTATCTCAGGTCAGAGGATACTATGATATTTGCCTTTACTCAAAATTTACTATCGATCACAAAAGATTCCATGTAGTAACATTTGTAGAGCGGGTCAGTCCAATATTTGTATCCCACAAATATCTATGAACTTTGGTAGCAGCACTTTGCTCTATATTCATATCTGATAAATATCCACCAATCCAAAGTTCATAATAGTCTTACCTTCACATTTGTTCCCACAAATATGATCGACTACGAACATTTAGAATAATTACCTTATTCATGGATTTAAACATGCTAAAATGGAACATAACTCAAAATGTTATAATCATTTAAATGAGTCAAATAACAATTGTTCTGATATCCAAATATAAAGTAGATCAAATCCAATCACTAGAATATCGAAGTCCCAAGGCACAAGTATGATTCTCATGTTTTGGCCTTTCAAGGAGCTTCGTGAGTGGATCCGAATGTTTTTATCGGTGTGAACTTTGCGAATACATATCTTTCCCTTTTCAACTTCATCCCTTATGTAGTTGAACCTCCACTCTATATGCCTAGTCTTTTGGTGTGCACGAGGTTCCTTGATTTGAGCAATCGCACCCTCGTTATCACAAAAGTTTTCCAGGGGGTCCTGAATGGTAGGGACTACCCCTAGATCAGCAATGAATTTCTTCAACCATGAGCTTCTTGTGCTGCCAATGAAGTGGCGATATATTTTGATTCTGTAGTGGACAATGCTACCACATCTTGCTTTGAGCTCTTCCAAGAGAGACTGCTGCTCCATTCAAAATGAAGACATACCCAGATTGTGATCGAGAATCATCTCGATCAGTTTGGAACCTCGCATCCGTGTAACCCTTTACAACGAGTTCCTCTTCACCAGATCCATATATTAGAAACATATCCTTAGTCCTTCTAAGGTATTTCAATATGCTTTTAACAGCCATCCAATGACTGTTACCTGGATTTTGCTGGTATCTACTCGTCATGCTTAAGGCGCATGACACGTCCGGCCTAGTGCATTCATTGCATACATGATGGATCCTATAGCAGATGCATATAGGACTCCTTTCATTCTTTTTTGCTCATCTTGTGAGCTTGGACATTGAGACGCATTCAATATTGTCCATTTTGAATAGGTACCAAACCTTTCTTAGAGTTTTCCATCTTGAACCTTTTTAAGATTTTTTCAATGTATGCACTTTGGTTTAAACCTTAAGCACACTTGATCTATCCCAATAGATCTTTATTCCCAAAATATAGGCGGCTTCACCAAGATCCTTAATGGAAAAAACGACTTCCAAGCCAAGTTTTTACACCTTCCATGGTTGGAATGTCATTTCCAAATAGGAGAATGTCATGGACATACAGTACTAGGGAAGTGATGATGCTTCCACTAGCCTTCTTATACACACAAGCTTTATCACCGTTTTTTATAAAGCCAAATTTCTTGATCTCTTCATCAAAATGATGATTCCAACTTCTAGATGCTTGTTTCAATCCATAGATTGATTTCTTCAACTTGCATACTTTGTTAGGATATGTTGGATCGACAAAACCTTCAGGCTGAACCATATAGACATCTTCATAAAGATATCCATTGAGGAAAGCCGTTTTGACATCCATTTGCCAAATCTCATAATCATAATGTGCAGATATGGCAAATAATATCCTAATTGACTTTAGCATCGTCACGGGCGAGAAGGTCTCATCATAATCAACCCATTGAGTTTGAGTGAAACCTTTTGCCTACAAGTCTCGCTTTATAAGTACCCAAGTTACCATGCATATCGGTAATCTTCTTAAAAACCCACTTACTTCCAACTACTTTGGAGTTAAGAGGTGGCACAACCAATTCCCATACTTGGTTGTCATACATGGATTGCATCTCTACGTTCATGGCTTCAAGCCACTTGTCACAATCGGATTGTGACATTGCATCATGGTATGTGGTTGGTTCATACGAATCTACCACATAGCATCCATTCATGAAAAATCCATATCTTTCGGGTGGATTACTAATTCTACCAGATCTATGAACGTTTTATGTGTATTAATCACCATTTGGTCATTTTCAATACACTCTTGTTGAGTGCTAGTTTCAACCAAACGTTTACCGGCTTGTGGTTCTTAATCCTCCTCAAGTTCCACTGTTCTACCACTAGTTCCTTCCATAGGGAACTTAGCTTCTAAGAACTTACCCTTTCGAGCAACAAATACCTTTTGCTCAGTAGGATCATAGAAGTAATATCCTATATCATCTTCAGGAAATCCAACAAAAATACACTTAGTGGGTCGGACTTCCAATTTGTTTGGGGTGTATTGCTTGACATAAGCTTCACAGCCCCACACCCTTAAGAATGATATTGTTGGAGGCTTTCCATAACATATTTCAAAAGGTGTTCTCTCCACTTTCTTGGTTGGGGCCATATTTAATATACGGACCGCGGAGAGCAAAGCGTAACCCCAAAACGATAAAGGTAATGTGCTCCTAGCCATCATAGATCGAACCATATCCAATAGAGTTCGATTCCTCCTTTCAGACACACCATTATGTTGTGGTGTTCAAGGTGGAGTAAGTTGTGAGATACTTCCACAACTCCTAAGATGATCTTGAAAAGCATTACTAAGGTATTCACCTCCTCTATCGGTGCGAAGGACTTTGATTGTTTTCTTAATTTGATTTTCTACTTCACTTTTGAAATCTTTGAACATTTCAAATGCCTCATCCTTGTGTCTTAGTAAATACACATAACCATAACGCCTATAGTCGTTAGTAAAAGTAATGAAGTATCTTTCACTATTCCTAGTCATTGGCTTAAAAGGACCACACACATCCGAATGTATGATGCCTAATAAGTCTTTTGGCCTTTCAAAGGTGCCACTACAGGGTGCCTTAGTCATTTTTCCTTGTAAACAAGATTCACATATATCAAATGAATCATCTTCATTTGTTTCCAAAAGACCATTCTTTTGAAGTGTTTGCATGCGATTTTTGTTTATATGTCCAAGGCGACAATGCCAAAGATAGGAATCACTCAAATTTGTTTTGAGTTTCTTGGCGGTTACATGGTACATACTATCATACGATATGTCATCTTGAACTAATTCATAAATACCATTTAAAGGCATAGCTTTAAAGTAAAACACATCATGCATAGAAACATAAATGTCATGGTTAACAAATTCGAAATTAAAACCACATTGTCTCAAAAGGAAAACTGAAATAATGCTCCTAGTCAAACTAGGAGCATACAAAACATTTTTTAAAATCACTTCCAAACCACTTGGAAGCTTCAACACATAGTCTCCTTGGGCTTTGACTTCAACTTTTGCTCTCTTGCCCATGAAGAGACTAGCGGCTCCCTTCTTATAATGCTTATTTCTTTTGAACCCCTACAACAAATTGCAAATATGAGTTCCACATCCGGTATCTAGTACCCATGTGTTAGAAGAAATAACATTAAGCTCAACATGTATCATAAAGATTGACATGAGGTTTGCCCTACATCCCTCTTGTTTTTCAACTCCTTGAGATAGGTTGGACAATTTCTTTTCCAGTGTCCTATCTCCCCACACTCAAAGCATGGGTCTTTCGAGGCAACCTTTTGCTTCTTTTCTTTTGGTTTCGTGGGTTCCGCTTTAGCCTTTCCCTTCCCTTTCCCTTTGACGTGCCCCTTCCTTTTAGCAAAATTTGCCTTGGAGTCAGGGTGGGGCCTTTTCTTGTTGCCTCCCTCATTGATTGTTATAACGGGTAAAGCCTTTTTACCCATGCTTACCTCGGCAGCTTTGAACATTGCATGAAGTTCACCAATGCTCTTGTCCAATCCGTTCATGTTATAGTTCATAAGAAAAGTCACAAATTTCTTTGTTAAAGAGTTGAGGATCAAATCCGTAGCCAACTCTTTAGAGACGGGACAATTGAGCCTTTCGAGGCGATCAATGTGGCTTTTCATCTTAAGGACATAAGATGAGACCGATCGGGTTTCCTCCATTCGAAATGCATGAAGCGCCCGAACCGTTTCGAAGCGTTCTACCCTTGCTTGTTGTAGGAACATTTCCTTCAATTGGGTAATCATGTCATACGCCCCGTGATGTTCAAAATCCTTTTGAATTTCGGGAATCATAGTTCCCAACATGAGGCAAGAGGCTTGCATGGAGTCCTCGGTGTACTTAACCCAATCGTTATAGGCATCCTCATCTTCCACGTTAGGTTCATCGGGAATAGGATCGTCCAACACATAGGATATCTTCTCTTGCTTGAGAACGATTCTCAAGTTTCGATACCAATCCATGAAATTGTTATGGTTGAGACGATCCTTTTCAAGGATTGTTCTTAGTGATAGGTTACAGACGTTTTGGGTAATTGTGTTTGCATTGTTAGCAGCATCTACAAATTTTAACAAAGTTCAATATGAGTATTTTTTATATTAAAAAAATTTTAATCATTCATACACTTTTATGCCTCGTAGACAATTATTAATTAAAATCCAGAATCCAACGTTACATTTAAATATTGGTTAGGTGACCTTTATTCCATTATTTAAATTAACAAGGTAGTCAACGTTTGACAATTGCAACCCTTTGCAACTTCTAGTCATATGGGATCAGTTAAACATCTTTATGTTTAGTTGACATGTTTAATCCCATCAACACCTTTGTACGCCATGCTTCGGTGACCCTAATCACATGGTTTCCAAATCAAGTCGTCCTTCTTACACACACATGTAAGTTTACACTTTATCCCACAAATATGATAACCCTATCTCAAACACACAAGTTCCCTCAAATGTTGTTAGGTGACCTTTATCCCACAAGAGTTCGCAAGTGATTCAAGTGTTGTACAAAAGGATGGTGTTTAACTTGTTTCATAAAAGGGGTTTTAAGTTTCCAAAATTCTAGTTTAGAAAATTTTATGTACCATACATTTGCATGCATTCAAATTCATGGTACTTTAGTCAAATTTCAAGGTTCTTTTAAAAACCCATTTTTATTATAAAATCATTAACCTTTAATAAAATTATTTTACTAACCACTTTTAATGATGTTGTAAAGAACCGATTTTAAGCTTGTTGTTGATTATTAGTTTGTTTAGCATCCATATCAACATATCATCCAACAACATAAATATGCAACCACACAAGCATAACACACATATCAATAGGTGCATAACCATAGCCAACTATTTTAACAACACTTGTTAGCCAAAACAAGTGTGCTAATAGGTCTCTCCTAAGGGTAAAATTGACACAAGTGTTGTGTCGATAAACTCCCACTTGAACCCGCATCCAACTGCTTCAAGTATTCTTCTTGTATTGTGATTTCTCCACTTTCTTTGGGCTTCCAAATGGCCTTTAACTTCAGCTCCAAACTCCTTTGGGCTTCCAAAATGTGTTTTGGTTATTGGGCTAAAATCCCATTTAGAACTATGAGGTCCTTAGGCCCAAAATTGGCCCAAACCAAAACCCATTTTTATGTGCATCCTTTTTTACAACAAAGTATCCTAACATTTTTTTCTAGTAAAAGAAATGCAACTAATCTATTTTTTACATACCAAATAAAAATAAATAAATAAAATTTCATAACTTCAAATGGAAGAACAAAATCTTTAATTATTACAACCCATTGAATAATTAAATACAAATCACAAACACAAAGAATCAACACTTCCAAACACAAGGTTATGGCTAGGTTATGAACACCAAAATACACATCCACATATGTTTAGGATTCAAGAGCAAAATGGCTCCCTTTTCACAACCCATATTTTCGGCCAAGAAAGAAAAACCAAAAAATGTGGGTTTTATTCAAACAAACAAATCATCCAAATGACATAATTTTTCAAGATACTTTTATGCATGTAAGAGAAATATCTTGAAAAACAAAGGTGAACCATGGTTAAAATTTTCAGCCATACGGTTCTAACCAAACCCATAACCCAAAAATTTTAAATCCTTTGAAGCATGCATTCATATAAGCGGCTCTGATACCAGTGTTGGGGTTTTTAACAAGTTTATCAAAGTCATTTTATCCATATAAAATGTAAAACACAGCGGAATAATTATTTAAAACATGTTAGTATGTTGATACAAAACTCATTTTATGTAAAAACCCAAAACCCGGATCCATATATGAACATGCATCTATCAAAACACAACCATAGGGTGTTTTAAGAAACAACCTTTCAAGGAGCTAGGAGATTGAAGAAGATGAGTGTTCTTGAATGGTAATCTTCAAAGATAAAGACCTCAAGCTTGCATACCTAAGCCTCCAACAAACACCTTAATGTTGCTAGGATTTTCACTTTAAAAAAATTTCTTGAACACCTCCTTTGGCCGAAAATTTCAAAGAAAAAAAGTGTTCTTGCACTTGAAACTTAGTGTGTATATGTAAGAGAGAGTGTGTAAGATCCACACATATCTTTTACATAATCTTGTGTGATATTTTAAGATATGTTGCATGCAATTCTATTGGTGAAATCCAACCTTGGGAAGCCCATAAGGGGTCGGCCATATAGGCCTTTTCATTAAAAAAATCAAAATTTTCTTTTAAATTAAGTCTTGTATTATTTTATAACTTTTATAAAATATAACTTACCGTATTGTAAGACTTTATGTAACATCTCACAGCCATTTATAATGTTATAGGGTTTTAACCAAACCCATAACCCAAAAAATTTAAATCCTTTGAAGCATGTATTCATATAAGCGGCTCTGATACCAGTGTTGGGGTTTTCAACAAGTTTATCAAAGTCATTTTATCCATATAAAATGTAAAACGCAGCGGAATAATTATTTAAAACATGTTAGTATGTTGATACAAAACTCATTTTATGTAAAAAACCCAAAACCCGGATCCATATATGAACATGCATGCTATCAAAACACAACCATAGGGTGTTTTAAGAAACAACCTTTCAAGGAGCTAGGAGATTGAAGAAGATGAGTGTTCTTGAATGGTAATCTTCAAAGATGAAGACCTCAAACTTGCATACCCCAATCCTCCAACAAACACCTTAATGTTGCTAGGATTTTCACTTAAAAAAAACTTCTTGAACACCTCCTTTGGCCGAAAATTTCAAAGAAAAAAAAGTGTTCTTGCACTTGAAACTTAGTGTGTACATGTAAGAGAGAGTGTGTAAGATCCCCACAAATATTTTACATAATCTAGTGTGATATATTGCATGCAATTCTATTGGTGAAATCCCACCTTGGGAAGCCAATAAGGGGGCCAGCCATATAGGCCTTTTCATTAAAAAAATCAAAATTTCTTTTAAATTAAGTCTTGTATTATTTTATAACTTTTACAAAAAAATAACATACCATATTACAAGACTTTATGCAACATTTCATAACCATTTATAATATTATTTAACCAATTAAATAACATGATAAAATATTTTCTCAAAATAAGTTATCCATATAGTTTATTAACTTCTCAAGTGCAATTATTTAGAAAACCAATTTTGAAATATTCTAAGTGTTAATATTTATTTGTTTGATCATCATAAATAAATATCATAGGTGTTTGTCTATCTTGTTATTGGGTATGGCCCGACTTAGATCATAACGTGCTAGCCACATCAATTTAATATGTGTCTTGGGCATACCGATTCCAACAAAAGTATGTTTACACGAAAGTAATCATCTAGTCTCAAAACACCCGTTTTTGACACTATAACAACCCGTATGGGTGAATGTGATTTCATGGGTCAAGTTACCCATTGGAATCGTAACGGTGTGTTCAAGACTTGATAATATAACCTATTGTCATGACAAGTAACCATATCGATTATCATCAAGGGTTCGGTTAAGTATATGTTTATAGATATTATATATAGTATATAGTATGTCCAACATGTATATTATAGATTCCATAGAAGTCATGCATGGAGGTAGGAGGATAAGCGTCCTTTAACCTCATTCGTAAGATTCACCAATGCACAAATCATCACAAGGATAATTCGGATGATCATGAATGAAAGGAAATGTATATATTCTTATTATACCAAGTAGCCAAGCAAACACAAACCCGATGAGCCACTTCCGACATGGAAAGAGTTAACTAAGTGTCGGAGGCTAGATGAGGTTAAGTCACTTCGGGTCTAGCAAACCACTTAGGATAACAAGATGAAATCATCAAGTGAGGTGGTGGAATGAAGGTAGGATAGCCAAGGCTTCCAGATATTCACACCTTTACCAAAACACAAGTCTTGTCATAAGAACTATGACAAGCTTGGATGGTTTCATCACTTGTGTGTTGATAACCCTATCAAAAACAAAAAGTTTGGAAGGTGATTAACACCTTCGATGTATGAATCAACTGTCACACCCCAACCGATGGCGGAAACATCGGGATGTGGCACTAGGCGAATCAGATTATTCAAGAGAATCCATAACGACTATTAAGATTACAATATTTATAAAGTTCAATTTCCCATATAATTAAACAAATATTCAACAATAGTCAAAACAGATTACAAGTTTCTTAAACAATACAAAATCCGTAATGAGTTTCTAGAGATCCTATCCATTTGTAGCATAAAATCCTTCAACCTATCACATACATTAAAATAAAGGTCAATACAATAATGTAAAGGTGTGTACACAGTTTAGCATAATAATAGTAATAAAGCGTTTAACGAAACCGGGATGCACTAACGTAGTCATGTGAACATATATGTTACCTATACCGAAATAGACTAACCAACACAACCGCGAGTGAGACAAGTCTAGTAAAGCGAAAGCGAGCCTTAACAACCCCCTAACTAACGGGTGGCGGGTCAACCTTAGCAATTATCATGTTAAGGGTGGTTAGCAATATCAAGGCATAAAATTAACACATAGCTGTTCGGCGTTTCACGTATAGTCATGCGAGAGTGGTTTGCGTTTGAAAGCATTTTAGCGTTGTGTGTAGTGATCGTTTGATAGAGAATATATGTAACACCCAAAAGTGCCTTAAGGCAAAAAGGGTTCAAGTACACTCACAGTGAGTGCGTAATAGTAACCGTGATCGAGATGGAGTGGGAAAGAGCGTCGGGTCAGCCTGCGCGTAGAAATAGAAGTACATCAATCTTCCATAGTGCTGAACGGTTGAACAGAGCGTCGTGTGGGACAAACCAGTGGGTCGTACAAAGCACCGCCCGCACGAGACATCACCCTCGTGCAATTCATCATCCGTAAGAGTGATGGCTCGTATGAGGCATCACCCTCGTGCGAGTCATCATTCTTACGAGCGACTGCTCGTGCGTTTGACCTGTTTTTGAGTCCAAAATCGAGTGTTTTCGTGTCGTTTCTTCGGGAAATCGAGTGTCTATCCTCTCACCCTCGTGCAATTCATCATCCGCACCCTTTCTCGGCGAAAACTCACTCACCGGAATATTTCTGCTCGTCGCCGGAAAACCGAACCTTCCACTTCTAAACCTTACTAAACCCTCTGAGCTTATACCGAAGTCACACACACCCTTTGTAAGCTTTCTGAAGATTCTCTGCTGCAAGACACTCGTCGCCGGAAGGGATTGCTGTTGCCGGAGTTCTGCCGAAAAACAGAGGAAAACTAGTCGGTATACCTCACGCTTATTTTCCTTTCTTTTTACTTCTATCTCATCGGTAATTAACCTAAAACGCTAAAGAAACCTGAATAAAAACTCGAACCAGTCAGACATTATCTCTGGTTAAAACTCAACGAAGAAGACGATGTTACGGTAGTATATAAGTATAATTTAAATCAAGAAATAACTCGGGTTAGACACACAGTCTAGCGGTGGACTGTGTGCACAATAAACACACAAAGGTCTCGAGTTCGAATCCTGTTCCACACACGCTGCGTAAATAAAAATGTTCTTTTTTGTTAACTGAACCGGATTCATTTTATATATATGTTAAGTATATTAATAATCGGAAAAATAATCAAATTAGACACACAGTCCAGTGGTGGACTGTGTGTATGTTTAATCAAAGTGCACGAGTTCGAGTCCGGTCTTCTGCATCGACCCGGACAATTATTAAGCTTTTTAAATAAGTCAGAAATGAAAATAATTAATTTGTGTTTAAGTATAATAAAAATCAGTTAAGTTAACAAGTTGTACACACAGTCCAGCGGTGGACTGTGTGTTAGCATAACCCACAGGTCCCGGGTTCGAGACCTATGGAGCGCACCGTCCGAATCAATTAAAACGTTTTTAAAATAAAAGAATTTTTCTGTTTAACTTAATTAATATATAAATATAATTAAAAACGGATATATGACGGGTTAGACACGTAGCTCAGTTGGTAGAGCTGCGTGCACGCGTACGGGAGGTCTCGGGTTCGAGCCTCACCCAGCGCACTTATATTCGCACACGAACCGGTGAACGGTCAGTCAACGGTCAAAGTCAAAGTCAACGGTCAGAAAAAGTCAAATTTTTTTATTATTTTTATTTAATTAAAAATCAATTAAAAATACTTAAAAATAACATTTTTAAGGTTAGAAAATAGCCTTAAACTCACAAAAATTCACCCAACAATCCTACTAAAATAGATTAATAAAATCCGTTTACTTACCAAACCATAATGCGATTTATCTAGGTTAATCTCACTTGTGGTTAAAACCACTTCGCGTGCATTCAACATCATCAACCGAACGCACCCACTGTGAGTGAATCTTACAACTCCCCTTTTTAATTACACGTTTTGGGGTGTGTCATGTGTCTCAAATAATTAACTCGTTTATTTAAATTTGTGCCATACCATATCATGACCTAAACTTAGATTGTTTATATTGTTGTGATTACTTAGTTCATTTTGTCAAATTATATGAAATTCATTCATTAAGCCCATCAGTTCCTCGTGGGAGACGAGTTGAACAACGCGTGCCTCAAAACCAATCCATTATTGTTCATGTGTGTATCATTGAGTTTATATTGTTTGTAGTTGTGTCATTCATATTATCATGTTTACGCAATTCATTCATTAGGCCCATCAGTTCCTCGTGAGAGACGAGTAGAGCAACGCGTGCCTCTAAATGTTCCATTATTGTTCATGTGTGCTTTATTTAATATCTAATGATTGTTGAATAAGCTTACATCTATTTTTACTCGTGTTTGGTTGTGCACATATTTCATAATCAATTTAATAAACTTGTTCAAATGTTTTTCCATAGGATTCACTCGCCAACTTTATGTTGATCCAAAACCTTTTTACACATGATACAGGTGAACAGGTCGAAGCAAAGAAAACATAGGAAATGCCTTAGAAGAGAACAAAGAAGCTTAGATTGATAGTTAGAATATGTTGTAACATTTATTGTAAATTTCCATTAAATTGTATTTAATGAATATGAAACGCATAATAAATGTCATGAGCTTTGATG
Source organism: Scalesia atractyloides (assembly GCA_947069175.1). Lineage (NCBI taxonomy): Eukaryota > Viridiplantae > Streptophyta > Magnoliopsida > Asterales > Asteraceae > Scalesia > Scalesia atractyloides. The sequence continues at coordinate 21,098,828 of CAMTDV010001634.1, forward strand.
ATAACCCAATCATGCCCCGATCACCTTTTCCGCTGCGGGTCGGGGTGTGACAGATTGGTATCAGAGCCATGACTATAGGGATATAGGATAGGTTATTAGACCCTTAGAGCCTATACTATAGTCTGCCTAAATTTTAATTGATTAGGTGGTTACATACAAACTTGTGATATTTATTTGTTTCATATTTGTTTACATTTACAGTCAAACATACATGCTTATATACATATTCATTATACATATATCGATGTTCATGTATTCAATTTATTTTCATACTCTCATTATCCAAAGATTTTGTTGCAATTTTCAAATCTCATCAAAGTAAGTTCTGCGACGGGCATGTAGTAACTGGAAGGGTACAAGTACCGGTAGTCGGAACGTCCTGTCTAGGTTGGCATTCGTATAAATCCAATATAACGGACCAGTTTGCCTACCTGGGGACCAACGATGAGAGTACGAAGGACCTATTAGGCCAAAGCATGCCACACCAAACGTCGTTCGAACTAACCCACTTTGAGGTGTCACCGTGTTTACACCTGGACACATTCCGAATATCACACGTTGTATACATATTTCTCGATTTTCTCCGGGTTTTTGTGTACGCAACCTGGAAAACCCGTGCGAACCATATGAAAAACCGGTATTCATGGGGGCCCACATGATTACACAGGTAAAGTATGGCGGCATGTAGGGCCTAATGGCGAGCAAAACCCAAGACATCCTATGGATGTAGTAGATTTATTTTTCTATAATTATTTTATGAATGTTCATTCCTAATGCGACCCATGAACCCAAATCGCTCAACAAATGGCTGCCGTAATACCCAACATTGTAATCCAAGTTCAACAAGCACTCACCGATAATCCTGTCAATCAAGCAAACCAAAACGTTATCAACTCTCCATCAAATATCACTAAATGCACCTACAAGCATTTCAAATCATGCGATCCTCCGAAATACAAAGGGACTGAAGGTGTCACCGCACTCCTCCATTGGTTTGAAGAGATGGAGAACACTTTTCTAAATTGCGATTGCCCTGATGGTCGCAAAGTGCGTTATGCTACCGGTCGACTATATGGGATAGCACTTACTTGGTGGAATACAGAGAAGGCCAAACGAGGTGTTGAAGATGCTATGTCCTTAACTTGGAACGAATTGAAGGAAATCATGACCAGACGATTTTGCCCAAGGAGCGAAATCAAGAAATTAGAAGATGAATTTTATTCGTTGAAGCAAAAGGAAGGAGACCACACCACCTACAACAAAAGATTTCTCGAGTTACATCAAATGGTTCCCAACATGTTCACTCCCCTCTACCGTTTGATCGAGCACTACATTCGTGGTCTTCCGTCAAAGATTCAAGACCCTGTAATAAGTACCAAGCTTGCAACTTTGGAAGCAGCAATGGAGCTAGCAACAGAGTTCACCAAGAACCGAATCCGAAACAAAGACTTCAAGGAGGAGAAAAAGAAGGATAAAGAATCGACTGAAACTTCCGACTCCACCCAAACCGAATCCCTTCTCAACCCAATCCTAAGAGAAAAAGAGACGGGCAACTTTTCGCTGCTATCCAGCGAAATCAACCAATTTCACACGCCATACCCATCCAAGCTATCCCAATCACTCAAGTGGCACCCAACTCAACCTACCCAAATAAGAAACCATATCTTGGACCTCACCCTCGATGCAACAACTGTTTTTATCACCATCCCCATACCTTACCATGTCGTCTATGTGCAACTTGTGGACACTATGGTCATTTGAGCAAGGTTTGCCGCACCTTTCAAAATCAAACCTCTTCCCCTACTCAAACCATGAACCAAACCTATCATCAACCCCAATACCCCATGTTCCCATATGTTCGAGCTTGTTTCAATTGTGGCGACCCTACCCACTTTAGAAACACATGCCCTCAATTGGTTAACGTCATCAACACTCAAGCCCAATCAAACCCAGTTAACCAAGTAAACCAAGAAAACCCAACCACTGTGCCACCAGCAAGAGGAAGAGTCTTCAATATCAACGCCAATCCTGTCGAAGATAATGACGGCCCAAACGAAGATACCCAACTAGTCCTCTTCGCCGAAGATCCAGATTCAACTCCTATCGTTTAGTTTTATGTTTTTCTTTATCACATAGAACCAAACATAACTTAAGGATAAAGCTAATGAAACTTTGACGAGAATACGGTGGATACGCCGCTGGTACTTCCTATATATAAGTATTCTTGTCAAAGGATCAGAAGCATTATCTGGCGATTATGAGAGGTTCCATGTGTAGACTATTAGAGTAATTATTGTTTATTGTTTTCAGTATATGCATTTGCCGAGGCCGCAGCTCCCCCTTTATGAGGTTTTGAGCTTGTTCCCCATTTTATTATGCGGTTGAACTGTGGCGTGCCCGCACGATCGGCTCCGTTTGATTGAGCCTTGATCGATCAGTTTATTTTACATTTTCATTACATGCAATACGCTCGGCTCCGTTTGATTGAGCCTTGAGCGCACAGACAATTTCATTTTCAGTACATGCAATACGTTCGGCTCCGTTTGATTGAGCCTTGAGCGCACAGACATTTTCATTATCAGTATCTTGTGGTTGTGGTGTTTGTAGTAGAGTCGCATAGAACTAACCATAACTTGCGGATAAAGTCAATGAAAATTTGACAAGAATATGGTGGATACGCCGCTGGTACTTCCCATATATAAGTATTCTTGTCAAATGATCGGAGGCATTATCAGGCGGTTATGAGAGGTTCCATGCATAGGCTGTTTGTGTGATTGTTGTTTAGATTAAGTTGTTCATTTTCAGTACAAGCAATACGTTCGGCTCCGTTTGATTGAGCCTTGAGCGCACATACAATTTCATTTTCAGTACATGCAATACGTTCGGCTCCGTTTGATTGAGCCTTGAGCGCACAGACAATTTCATTATCAGTGTCTTGTGGTTGTTGTGTTTGTTGTAGAGTCGCATAGAACTAATCATAACTTGTGGATAAAGTCAATGAGAATTTGACAAGAATATGGTGGATACGCCGCTGGTACTTCCTACATATAAGTATTCTTGTCAAATGATCGGAGGCATTATCAGGCGGTTATGAGAGGTTCCATGCATAGGCTGTTTGTGTGATTGATGTTTAGATTAAGTTATTCATTTCCAGTACATGCAATACGTTCGGCTCCGTTTGATTGAGCCTTGAGCGCACAGACAATTTCATTTTCAGTACATGCAATACGTTCAGCTCCGTTTGATTGAGCCTTGAGCGCACAGACATTTCATTTTCAGTACATGCAATACGATCGGCTCCGTTTGATTGAGCCTTGATCGCACGGATATTTTTCATTTCAGTAATTTTATGTTTGTTGTATTGGTTGTAGAGTTATATAGGACTAATCATAATTCACTGATAAAACAATGAAAATTTGACAAGAATATGGTGGATACGCCGCTGGTACTTCCTATATATAAGTATTCTTGTCAAAGGATCAGAGGCATTGTCAGACGGTTATGAGAAGTTCTACGTAGGATTTATTAGTTTCTTGGTAACTAATCATAATTTGTGGATAAAACCAATGAAAATTTGGCAAGAATATGGTGGATACGCCGCTGGTACTTCCTATATATAAGTATTCTTGCCAAAGGATCAGAGGCATTATCAGGCGGTTATGAGAAGTTCCATGTAGGATTTAGTATTGCCTTGGTTGAAATTGTGTTACATTTATATCATCTTGCTATTTAGAGAAATTGGATTTGTGTTCCATTTCTACATAAACTAACCTCTCCATCATAACAAACGAGAGAGGAACTTCCACCATTCAAACATATATACTATCAGAATGTGGATTCAAATATTTGCTGTTGTGTTTATTTATGTTCAAATATTAGCTGTTGTGTTTATTTATGTTCAAATATTAGCTGTTGTGTTTATTTATGTTCAAATATCAGCTGTTGTGTTTATTTATGTTCCCTGTAGATTGTAGTGTTAGAAGTTTTGCCTTAGGATATAACCATACTTTTCCAAACGTATCCAAACTCTTATGCATGATATCATTTTTAGCGAATCATTTCTGCCTATCAATACTTATACAGTAGGCAACAAAAAGCGATTCCTGTAATAGGGTACTTAACCTTTACAAGGAACGTTACCGCCTCAAACAAAAAAACTCAAACCCTTACTTTTTCTAAGCAAGTAACTGACAAACTGAACACCATCATTTTTTTTAGTCAAATATATCACTATTTAAATTTCTGGACGAAATTTCTAAAAAGCAGGGGATACTGTAACATCCGTCAAAAAACGGATTTACCAAACCCGCTCCGTTTATCAACCGAACAGTCAGTTAAAATTTTCGTTGCGAATTAAATGCCCAAAATAATTCTAAACGATACATAATCAATTATTATACGGGAATATATAATTAGTTTTTGAAAAACTGTTAAAAATCGCAAAATAAAAATGCTTTGGTTCTGCCGGGTTTCGAACCCGGGTCAGTACCGGTCCAGCAAACGACTTAACACACGCGCACTAAACCACTGCGCCACTGATGTTCCTTGTTAAATATTGGAATCATTTAATTCATATCTTGACTTTCCGAATTCAAAACCGGCGCCCAAAGTTCAGTCGTCGGAAATCCCGGCAATCTCGCGAGTTTTTAACGACATCTTCCGTTATAACGTAAACATTTACTAAGACATCGGTTATAACCGACGTCTGAGTCCGCGACCAAAGTTATAACCGCCGGAGAAATTCAAACCAATGAATCCAGTTGGAAATCGGACCAAATACATCGACGATTTGTCCTATAAAAACCACCTCGAACTTCTGCAAACCTTTTCGCTCAAAACCACACCCTTTCTCGGCGAAAACTCACTCGCCGGAATATTTCTGCTCGTCGCCGGAAAACCGAACCTTCCACTTCTAAACCTTACTAAACCCTCTGAGCTTATACCGAAGTCACCCACACCCTTTGTAAGCTTTCTGAAGATTCTCTGCTGCAAGACACTCGTCGCCGGAAGGGATTGCTGTCGCCGGAGTTCTGCCGGAAAACAGAGGAAAACTAGTCGGTATACCTCACGCTTATTTTCCTTTCTTTTTACTTCTATCTCATCGGTAATTAACCTAAAACGCTAAAGAAATCTGAATAAAAACTCGAACCAGTCAGACATTATCTCTGGTTAAAACTCAACGAAGAAGACGATGTTACGGTAGTATATAAGTATAATTTAAATCAAGAAATAACTCGGGTTAGACACACAGTCCAGCGGTGGACTGTGTGCACAATAAACACACAAAGGTCTCGAGTTCGAATCCTGTTCCACACACGCTGCGTAAATAAAAATGTTCTTTTTTGTTAACTGAACCGGATTCATTTTATATATATGTTAAGTATATTAACAATCGGAAAAATAACCAAATTAGACACACAGTCCAGTGGTGGACTGTGTGTATGTTTAATCAAAGTGCACGAGTTCGAGTCCGGTCTTCTGCATCGACCCGGACAATTATTAAGCTTTTTAAATAAGTCAGAAATGAAAATAATTAATTTGTGTTTAAGTATAATAAAAATCAGTTAAGTTAACAAGTTGTACACACAGTCCAGCGGTGGACTGTGTGTTATCATAACCCACAGGTCCCGGGTTCGAGACCTATGGAGCGCACCGTCCGAATCAATTAAAACGTTTTTAAAATAAAAGAATTTTTCTGTTTAACTTAATTAATATATAAATATAATTAAAAATGGATATATGACGGGTTAGACACGTAGCTCAGTTGGTAGAGCTGCGTGCACGCGTACGGGAGGTCTCGGGTTCGAGCCTCACCCAGCGCACTTATATTCGCACACGAACCGGTCAACGGTCAGTCAACGGTCAAAGTCAAAGTCAACGGTCAGAAAAAGTCAAAATTTTTTATTATTTTTATTTAATTAAAAATCAATTAAAAATACTTAAAAATAACATTTTTAAGGTTAGAAAATAGCCTTAAACTCACAAAAATTCACCCAACAATCCTACTAAAATAGATTAATAAAATCCGTTTACTTACCAAACCATAATGCGATTTATCTAGGTTAATCTCACTTGTGGTTAAAACCACTTCGCGTGCATTCAACATCATCAACCGAACGCACCACTGTGAGTGAATCTTACAACTCCCCTTTTTAATTACACGTTTTGGGATGTGTCATGTGTCTCAAATAATTAACTCGTTTATTTAAATTTGTGCCATACCATATCATGACCTAAACTTAGATTGTTTATATTGTTGTGATTACTTAGTTCATTTTGTCAAATTATATGAAATTCATTCATTAAGCCCATCAGTTCCTCGTGGGAGACGAGTTGAACAACGCGTGCCTCAAAACCAATCCATTATTGTTCATGTGTGTATCATTGAGTTTATATTGTTTGTAGTTGTGTCATTCATATTATCATGTTTATGCAATTCATTCATTAGGCCCATCAGTTCCTCGTGAGAGACGAGTAGAGCAACGCGTGCCTCTAAATGTTCCATTATTGTTCATGTGTGCTTTATTTAATATCTAATGATTGTTGAATAAGCTTACATCTATTTTTACTCGTGTTTGGTTGTGCACATATTTCATAATCAATTTAATAAACTTGTTCAAATGTTTTTCCATAGGATTCACTCGCCAACTTTATGTTGATCCAAAACCTTTTTACACATGATACAGGTGAACAGGTCGAAGCAAAGAAAACATAGGAAATGCCTTAGAAGAGAACAAAGAAGCTTAGATTGATAGTTAGAATATGTTGTAACATTTATTGTAAATTTCCATTAAATTGTATTTAATGAATATGAAACGCATAATAAATGTCATGAGCTTTGATGATAACCCAATCATGCCCCGATCACCTTTTCCGCTGCGGGTCGGGGTGTGACAATCTCGTGCAAAATCGTTGTAGAAATTGTTGTGATTCGCATTGAAATCATAATCTTCTTACTTAGAAGCAGAGAAAAGTGTGTAGTGTAGGTTTCGTGCGAGTGACAGCCAGTAGGAGTGCGTGTGTTAAGTGTGGTATTTATAGGAGAACAGAGGAGGAGCAGAAAGGTGGCTCGTACGAATGACCCCTCGTACGAGCGAGTCTTCGTGCGAGCGAGGTTCTCTGGTATGATCCATACTCGCCTCGTGCAAGCCAGGTGTCACTCATGCGAGGCTGGTGTGGCTCGTGCGAGCGGTCCAGTTCGTGCGTTGGCTGTTTCGCTTGGCGTTTTCGCTTGTACTAATTAGTTTAAGTGTGTTAAGTGTTTTAGTGAGGCATTAAGCGTTGCATTGCAAAATAGTGTGATAAAGCGAGTTACGTGATCGAGCGAGTGTTTGAGCGAGAATTCAACTACATGTAAAAACATAAACATACATAGCACACAGCATAACATAACTAACATAAATAACTGCGTTTGCGATTTAGTGTGATAAGCGAGGTCGAAGGCGAGAGCGAATACCGAACAAACAAACACACGCGACAAATAAAGTAACATAATTAACTGCGATTCGTGTTGCGTCAGCGTTGCGAGTATTAAACATTTAAGTGTGCAGTGATGTAGTGTGATGAAAATGTATTTAGAATAACATAAACCACTTTTTATATCGAATCTCGAATTACAAGATGGTTATAACAGAATAAACGGTAATAACAGAACAACTGAGAAAGTCGGGTTGTACATCAACTTTGGCCAAGCTCACTAACCACAGACTTGATTAGTTGCATAAGAAGCATAAGTTGGTATGAGAAAGCATGAGTTTAATAAAAGTAACAACTATAAACTTCCAAAACCGAAAGTTTGGACCTCAAAATGGTGATGTTCCACCTTGGTTTTCCATGGAAAACCTGTGGAAACAATCCTAGAAGCAATCCAAGCTTTGCAGAGGAAGATTTGGTGAAGAAAAGATGAAAAATGAGTTTGACTTCATTTTTTTCACTTGAACAATTCCGCCTTGTTTTGAAATTTTAGAGAATTAGAGAGTGTTTAGATGATATAGAGAGAAATGAGAAAGAGGTGTAGGAGGTTCATATTTAAAATAGGGGTGATTAGGGTTTGAGTTAAATGAGTTAGGAGGTGATTGGTGGTGAATAAGGTGGAAAAAAGTGGTTAAAAGGCATTAAATCTCGTATCTGTCAACAGATGCGGATTCAGATGCATGGTCATGCGGAACACATCTTGCATGGTCATGCAATGTCAAGTGCATGGTCATGTGAATCTCAGCTTACATGTCCATGCAATGTCAAGTGCAATCACAGCTTGCATGGTCATGTGAATCTCAGCTTAAAGGTCATGCAATGTCAAGTGCATGGTCATGCGAAAGTGCAAAATTTCAAGAACTTTCCAAAATTTACAGTTTGACCTCCTAGAGTTTGATTATTCCATCATTTTGTGCTAAAAACTCATTATTAAGCATGTTTTTGGATATTTCAAACGTATTAGGGTAGTGTATGAGTATAATGCACGTATAATTGACAACTGTAAATATTTCAAGTATCGGTTTTCTTGGATAAGCATGTATCCAAGATTGTAACGCATATCTCAAGCGTGTAATATGTAGATGTATAAAAATAGAATTCCATTGTGATCAAACCCTCGAATTACAAGATTGAAAATGAATTACGACTACAATATTATTACAAGTTTCCAAAAAAATAGAAATACGATTACACTTTCTAAATAAGGAAAGTAAAAAAATGCAAAGCGTTACAGGCAATATGTCGATTCTGAACGCGACTTGCCTTTCTGGGGGTAATCCAGGTAAATCTTTCCAACACGTATCAAATGCGCTAAGGATATTAACTTTTATATAATATAACTTAACCCATCGATGGGCTCTGTAGGAAGGCTTAATCCCATTTAGATATAGATAGCCTCAGTTATACAAGTTGGAAACTAAAAAAAGAGTGTTTCGTAGCTGAATGTATAGAGGGGAGGGTGCAAACTTGAGATGGGTTTGGCGTTGGAGTTCCGCTTTCGGGTCTGCAGAAGTGTGGAAAGAGTGGTAGGATATAATTTCAGTTCTGAGCATCATTACTTTCTCGGGTCACGGGGATGCTCGGGTGTGGACAGGAGACGAGGTCGGAGGTTTTTCGGTCCATTCAGTGAGGAAATTATTATTGCCGACCGATTCGGATTCTATTTTGAGACCAACGCTAAAATAGTACAAGTGGTTACCCTTAAAATGTAACGCTAAATGGACCTATGTATCATGGCGCTAGTTTCCCTTTCTTTCCAAATCGGATCACTCCTTCCAAGGTGAAACATTTAAGAGAACGTGATCTCAAACTTTGAACTGTAGGGGCTTAAGTCGTTTATCGGCGTAGCTCTTTTGACGACTGCGAGCTTTTAGGAGATTGTCTCTAATTTGGAGAACCTTGTCTGTCGTTTCTTGTATAAACTCGGGACCGATGATCTGCGCGTCTGTGATCTCGTGCCATACAATAGGCGATTGACATTTTCTACCATATAGTGCTTCAAATGGTGCCATTTGAATACTAGTGTGATAACTGTTATTGTACGAAAATTCTATTAAGGGTAAATGTAAATCCCAATTGCCACCAAAATATATGACACACGATCGAAGCATGTCTTCGAGGGTGCGGATCGTGCGCTCAGTCTGACTGTCGGTCTGAGGATGGAATGCAGTACTGAGATTAAAAGTAGTACTGAGTGCGGATTGAAATGTCTCCCAGAGACGTGAGGTAAAGCGACCGTCGCGATCAGAGATGATGTCACGAGGCGCCCCGTGTTGACAAATGACTTCATCAGTATAGATTTGAGCTAATCGTTCAACCTTAAAGTCTTCTCATATCGGAATGAAATGAGCAGATTTCATGAGACGATCAACGATTACCCAAATGCTATCGTGACCAGAGGTTGTGTGAGGGAGTTTTGTAATGAAGTCCATAGCTATACTTTCCCATTTCCACATCGGAATGTCGGGTTGCTCGAGTAGACCAAAGGGTCGTTGATGTTCGGCTTTAACTTTCGCGCAAGTTAAGCATTTCGAAACATACAGAGTGATATCCTTTCATGCCCGGCCCCCAATACCTAGAACGGAGGTCCTGATACATCTTTTCGGCACCGGGGTGAACGGAATATCGAGATTTATGTACTTCGGTCATCAATAAATCTTGGAGGTTATTGCGGCTGGGAATCCAAATATGATCGAGAAAATAATAGATACCATTGGACTTGTTCACCAACTGGTTTTCGACACCACATTTATTTCCTCATACAATGTATTCTCAATGAAACATTTGTGCTGAACTTCGTGAATCAGGGTTTCGAGTTCGTTCTGGGCTTGAACATCGGGAATACTATACACATAGCTTCGTCGACTGAGAGCATCGGCTACGACGTTTGCTTTGTCGGGATGATAGCGTATCTCACAATCATAGTCGTTGAGAAGTTCAACCCACCTGCATTGGCACATGTTCAGTTCTTTATGGTTGAAGATATAAGCTTTTATGGTCGGTGAAGACCGTACACTTGGTATCGTAAAGGTAGTGTCGCCATATCTTTAACGCAAAAACAACTGCACTGAGTTCGTGATCGTGGGTAGTGTAGTTCTTCTCGTGGATTTTGAGTTGTCGAGACGCACACGCGATAACCTTGTCTCATTGCATGAGAACATAACCGAGACCTAGGTTAAAGGCATCGCAATATACAACGAAATCGTCGTTTTCATCGTGGAGTGCGAGAATGGGAGCGTCGCAAAGCATACGCTTGAGAGTTTGGAAGGCTTCCTCCTGTTTAGAACCCCAAACAAAAGGTTATCCTTATGAGTTAATGCGGTAAGAGATACAGCGATCTTTGAAAAGTCGGTGATGAATCGATGGTAATAACCCCCCAATTCGAGAAAAGAACGCATTTCGGAAGGAGTCTTCGGAGTATTCCAACTCTTTACAGCTTCTATCTTCACAGGATCGACGTGAATTCCTTGGTCGTTAACGATGTGGCCGAGGAATTGAACTTCTTTAAGCCATAATTCACACTTGGAGAATCTGGCGTAAAGACGATTTCCTTTAAGAAGTTCGAGAACTAAACGAAAATGCCGCGCGTGTTCAGCTCTCAACTTTAAGTAGATAAGAATGTCATCGATAAACACATGACGAAACGATCCAAGCAGGTTTGCACACACGGTTCATCAAATCCATGAAAATTGCGGGTGCGTTAGTGAGACCAAAAGGCATGACCACGAATTCATAATGGCCATAGTGAGTACAAAAGGGTTTTCGGAACGTCTTGCTCATGTACACGTAACTGGTGATACCCGTAACATAAATCAATCTTCGAAAAAAACAAGTAGCACCTTGGAGTTGATCAAACAAATCATCAATTCGAGGAAGAGGATAGCGATTTTTAATCGTAAGCTTGTTAAGTTCCCTATAATCTATGCACATTAGGAACATCCATCCTTCTTTTTCACAAAAAGAACAGGTGTGCCCCATGGTGACGTGCTCGGGCGTATAAAGCCTTTATCAAGTAACTCTTGAAGTTGGCTAGATAGCTCGCGCATTTCGGATGGTGCAAGGTGATAGGAAGCTTTAGCAACAGGTGTGGCATCTGGGACTAGATCGATACAAAACTCGACATCACGAGCAGGGGGTAAACCAGGTAAATCGTCGGGAAAGACTTTGGGAAAATCACGAACAACGGGTACGTCTTTTAAAGTTTTCTTCTCATTCTCCGGTTTCACGATATGGCTAAGAAAAGCGATGTACTCCTTGTGTAAGTACTTCTTCGCTTGAATACATGACATAAGCTTCAATCCTTTCAAGGGTACTTCGTCGTGGACTTGTAGTTGATCACAGTTTGGAAGTGGAAAGCAAATCATCTTATCATAACGAACAATTTCGAGTCGATTCTTAAGAAGTAAATCCATGCCTACTATGACATCAAAGCTTCCTAAATGCATAGGTATGAGATCAATAGCGAAAGAGTGATTGTTGAGATCAAGAGTACAATCACGTAGAACGGAGTTAACGGTAACGGTTCTTCTGGTGGCGATTTCGACATCGAAGGTCCTTGGGAGGTTAGCGCGTTTACATTTTAAAAGCTTTTCGTCTTCAAACGATACAAAATAGTTATCGGCTCCTGTATCAAATAAGCAAGAAGCATAAATACCATTTACAAGAAACGTACCATTGACAACATTATTGTCATTCTGAGCCTGGCGGTGGTTGCTGTTGAATGCTCTTCCACGCACACCCAATGGTTGTTGCTGTTGTTGCGGCTGTGGTTGCTGTTGTTGGGGCTGTTGCGGTTCTTGTTTCATAACTCGATGCGGGCAGACGTTGCTGAAGTGGCTAGGATCACCACAAGTGTAGCAAGCGAGCGGCGGGTGCTTGCGGGTTTCTGGGTTGACCTGAGGAGTGTGGGATGGAGATGGCAATGATGCGATAGGTTGAGGGCTTGCTGACGAGGTCCTGAGTGACAAATGACCGCATAGTGACCATAGATGTTGCAGTTGACACGGAAACGACAGTTACCTCCAACTGCATGGTGATAAGTGCACTTAGGGCACAAAGGATGAGGACCAGTGTACGCACGCTTAGCATGAGGTGTGTTGGGAGTAACAACATGATGAGACTGGAAGTTCGGTGCTTGCGACTACTGCACATTTCTTGTTGGAATTTCTTCGCTTGCGATTCTGACGATTTACCTTGGCGGCTTGAGACGGAGTAGTATCGGCGTTTGGCTCAATAGTAGCTTGACTGAGGTTTTTGGTCGGGACTTTGAAAGTTCCAGCTAAGACTCGCTTATCATTGATTTCTGCAGCGAGTTGATAAGCTTCTTCGATAGTAGTCGGCTTTGACGCATGAATAAAATCAGCAACACAATCCGGGAGAGCACAGAGATACTTCTTGATGGTTTTCTCTATGGTGTCTACTTGACTTAGACAGATGATACTCAGCTGTTTGAATCGAGCGGTAAAGCCTGCGTTATCACCACCAATTTGCTTGACGTTCCAGAATTCGTTTTCCAACTTCTGTACTTCGTGAGGAGGGCATAATTCACTTATCATGAGCTCTTTCAGTTCCTCCCATGTGAGCTCATAAGCTAAATCGTTTCCGTGCTTGTTTCGCTCGGCGGTCCACCAGTCAAGTGCCCTTGACTGAAAAACACTGGTAGCATTAACGGTGCGGAGACTTTTGGACATCCGCTTTGGCAGAAAGTGACCTCAATCGCGTCAAACCATTGAAACATCTTACTTAGACCTTCTTCGCCTGTGAAGGTCATTGGAGCGCAAGCTTTGAATTGCTTGAAGCTGAACGGAGCTTTCGGCGCATCGTTCTTGGAATCAGCTATGAGTTACTGCCGACAGCTTGAATTTCGCTGACGATCTGAGGAATCACCTTGGCCATGAGAGAGGCGATTCGTTTGTTGGCGTTGTTTCGCTGGGTAGTGCGGCGAGTGTGAGATCCCATAGATGCCATCTATAGGAAGACGTTTGGATACGATTCAATTATAACGGGTTCTGTTTGAAAGTTTTACGTTTTACACCATATAACTTATTATTATTCACGTAAGGCACAAAATCACGTAATCACATAAGCACATAGGCACATAATCACATAAGTCATGAAAGCACATATTTTACACGTATTCATCTTTATTAAATCATGCGTGGCACGTGCGAGATGTGCGTAGTATAGCGTATCGTAAGCGAGTAACACTGCGTATGAGGACATGCGCGTGAGGGAGTTGTGTGTTTTAGTTTGAATGCGAGTATAATTATCGATTTAGATTGCAAGAGCCATGCGAGTTATGCATACGTTCATAGAGTAAAAAGCGATTATATCGAGAACTCATAAAGCGTAAAAGTTCGAAACTCATTAACTAAAACACATAAACATAATAAAATTCGATAGCGTAAAAGCGACAATTGCAGGCTTAAGATCAATGGAATGTCCTGGGTTTTGAGACATCGACTACCCAAAGTGATTCGACCATTTTCACGAGTTCGGGCACGCACTTTGGCCTAATAGACAAATGCCTCTGCATTTATCCTTCCAGTTACTACACGTTCCGAGTCGTGAAAGGATCGAGACTTTAGTGAGATTGAAAATTGGAGAGTGGAACTAGTCATTAAGCTGCGGGTTTCACCCCTAACTTAACCACTTCATACCATAACCGTGGTAAGAACAACCACAAGATAGAAACGGAGATTTCCGTTGAGATATGTCATCACTCCTAACTCAACGAAAGAATCTCGTGCAGAAAGTAATACGCGGGGTGAGCGATTTTATCGAGAGTTCTTGGTTTTCACGCCTAATCTCGACATAATCTGTATCATGGCAGCTTTGGAAAAGAATATATAGTTTAGTTAACAAGGCTAGATCAGAAGCAGAATATGTAAGATTCGATCATTTTTAATCGAGAAACCGTTCTGATCATACAAGTCGCGTTGCCCCGTGCGAGCGATCCCTCGTATGAGTGGCTCCTCGTACGGGCGACCCTTCATACGAGTGGCTCCTCTTACGAGTTGTCCCTCGTACGAAGCATCCCGTTCGTAAGGGGCGTTTTGGTTTGCACAGAAAGGTCTGTTTTGTTCGTATCGGTCTGATTCGGTACTTAGACTACAGACTAGGTCGAATCGTGGCAATCCTACCTACTTCCCTATAGTTTTGGCTCTGATACCAATCTGTCACACCCCAATCGATGGCGGAAACATCGGGATGTGGCACTAGGCGAATCAGATTGTTCAAGAGAATCCATAAGGACTATTACGATGACAATATTTTGTAAAGTTCAATTTCCCATACAATCAAACAAATATTCAACGATAGTCAAAACAGATTACAAGTTTCTTAAACAATATAAAATCCGACAACCTAGTTTTTAATGAGTTTCTAGAGATCCTATCCATTTGCAGTATAAAATCCTTCAACATGTTACATACGTTAAAATAAAGGTCAATACAATAATGTAAAGGTGGGTACACAGGTTTAGCATAATGATAGTAATAAAGCGTTTAACGAAACCGGCATGCACTAACATAGTCATGTGAACATATATGTTACCTATACCGAAATAGACTAACCAACACAACCGCGAGTGAGACAAGTATAGTAAAGCGAGAGAGAGCCTTAACAACCCCCGAGCTAATGGGTGGCGGGTTAACCTATACCAGCTATCATGTTAAGGGTGGTCAGCAATCTCAAGGCATACACTTAACACATAGCTGTTCAGCGTTTCACGTATAGTCATGCGGGAGTGGTTTGCATTTGAAAGCGTTTTAGTGTTGGGTGTAGTGTTCGTTTGATAGAGAACGTATGTAACACCCAAAAGTGCATTAAAGCAAAAAAGGGATCAAGTATACTCACAGTGAGTGCGTAATAGTAACCGTGATCGAGATGGACTGGGAAATAGCATCGAATCAGCCTGCGCGTAGCAACAATAGTGCATCAGTGTAACACCCCAAAATGCGCATACGTGATTATTCTACTTTTCATAGTATGTCCTAGTAAGAAATTATAAAACTTAACCAAAAACTAATAAGATTTTGGAAAGAAAATAACATAACTATATGATTACATGCAGTTTTTATAAAAATGAAGATGTTTAATGAAATTTAAGTATGGGTCAAACATGAAGGGCCAATTGTGGCAAAGTGGAAAGTTGAGGTTTATAGATTAAAAAAGTGAAGAATGTGTGTGTGTGTATTCTATACATGTTTTAGAGAGTGAGAAAGGGAAGAACACCTTCAAGAACAAAAACTCAAATTTCACAAATTAGTAAGGAAATTGATGGTTAATCTCTTGCATGAGCCCTAATACATGATCATCTAAGCTCGTTTAACAAGTGGTAAGTTGTAAGTTTCGATTGGATGATTTTGATATAAAGAGTATGGATGAAATTGAGAAATTGCTTATGTTAGTGGAGTAGTGATGATTGATGAAGAAACCATGATTAGAAAAATTTTAAATGCTAATTTGAATGGAATTGATATGTTCATATGTTTTGATAGATAGCTCTCATAAATCATGAAGTGGGTTTTTGAGAATTGATCATGAAATAGAAGTTTTTTAGTCAAAATTATTATATTAACTTGTCAACTAAAAGGTAGGATGAATATATGTGTTAATGTTCATTCGTTATGTTGATTTGAGTGATTGGGGATTTATGTATGTATAAAAATGTGGTGTGTAAGAACATGAAAAATAACAATTTCTAAACAACCATGATTGACGCACACCAACTGCTCGATGAAATGCATAGATGATAATTATGTGAATTAGTGACAACTATTAGTACAATTCATGTTTAGAAAGTGAGTATGCGTTGTATATGGTGAAACGGATTCATAAGAACTAAAAAGAAAATGAATGCGTTAAATGTAGGTGTGAAAGAAGAAGGTTCAAGAAACAAGAAACCTCAAGGCTCGCAAGATTGAGGTACGTTACTTGTACGATTAAAGTTTACTTGTAATAATGTTTATTGATTTATACTGTGGTATTCGTAATGCGTTAAAAAATGGTCACGTAATGGACCCATTACGGAACGGGTCAAACAAACTAGAATGTTATGTTAAAGAATGATCATGTAATAGACCCATTACGAACGGGTCAATGAACTAGAACAAAATATTTAATATTGTCAAGTAGTTGATCCGGTACGAACGATTCAATGAACTAGAATGAAATGTTTAATATGGTAATACAGTTAATCCGATACAAACGGGTCAACGGACTAGAAAGAAATGTTTAATATGGTCATAAAGCTGATCCGGTATGAATAGGTCCAAGAACTAGAATAAAATGTTTAATACGGTGATACAGTTGATCCGGTACGAACACGTCAACGAACTAGAATAAAATGGTTAATGTGGTCATACAGTTGATCCGGTACGAACGGGTCAACGAACAAGAATAAAATGTTTAATATGGTGATACAGTTGATTCGGTACGAACGGGTCAACGAACTATAAAGAAATGTTTAATAAGGTCATACAGTTGATCCGATACGGAACGGATCAACAAACAAGAATAAGATGTTTAATATGGTGATAAAGTTGATCCGGTACGAACAGGTCAACAAATTATAATGAAATGTTTAATACGGTCATACAGTTCGGGTACGAACGGTCAACGAACAAGAATGTTATCTTTAGAATGAATATGTAGTTGATCTAGTACGAACGGGTCAAGGAACAAGAATGTTATGTTTAGAATGAACATGTAGACGATCCGGTACGAACGGGTCAAAGAATAAGAATGTTATGTTATGTTTAGAATGAATAAGTAGTTGATCCGTACGAATGTGTAATGAACAAGAATGTTATGTTTAGAATGAATAATAGACGATACAGTACGAACGGGTCAAAGAACAAGAGTGTTATGTTTAGAATGAATATGTGCACGATCCGGTACAAATGGGTCAAAGAATAAGAATGTTATGTTATGTGATGAAATCAAGTAGATGGGTAAGCCAAATCTAATGTAATGGAAGGAATATAAACATGAAGTTTATGGGAATAATGAGAATGGTGGAATGACATGTTCAAGGGAAGTTAGGATTTTACCATTCTCTTACTTAAATAAATCTTTGTTTACGTTGTAGGTAAAACTGCACTATAAGCGAACTCGCGAGCTTGGAACGAACACACACATAACTCTTTTTCGCCCTCAACGCGGTTCTG
This sequence comes from Scalesia atractyloides, assembly GCA_947069175.1. Lineage (NCBI taxonomy): Eukaryota > Viridiplantae > Streptophyta > Magnoliopsida > Asterales > Asteraceae > Scalesia > Scalesia atractyloides. The sequence continues at coordinate 21,116,473 of CAMTDV010001634.1, forward strand.
AACTAGTTTATGTAATGGGTCAGAACTTTCTTTTGGTTGTTTATGTAGTTAAAGTCTAGTTATTAGACATGCTCCAAAAACATGTGATTATAACCTATGTTAAATGGTAGTTGGTTGTATCTAGTTTTGTTAAAAGGTTAAATTTGCATAATTTGGCTGAATTTGAAGTAATGTATAAAAGTTTAAATTTGGTCGTAAAATTTCGTTGTTTAATATTTGGTTTTGACCGTGTGAAGAATGGGCGTTTCAAGTTGGTATCAGAGCGAAGGTTTGAGAGATTTTAGTATAAGTCGAAGTGCTTGAACTCAAACCGAAAGCTCGTGTATAGTGTGTGTGTTCACTCCGAAGCGAAATGCAAGTAAGTGTTTTTAAGATTTTATTGATTACACATATAAGAAACGTAACGAGATGGGATTTTCAGAGTATGGCTAGAATTATTAGACTAAGGGTTTTACTAGGTGTTATGGGATGTTACGGAATGTTTCAGGTCAGTTTGGGTTGGAACGAGACTCGAAAATAGGTCAAAGTAAAAACAAAAGGTGAGATTGAAAAAAAAACTTGAATCCGTCGATAAGTATGGATCGAACTTATAAGAATGCAAGGTAGGAATGAAAAGTTAAATCCGTAGGTTGGTACGGATCAAACATACAAGAATGACAAGTATGAATGACAAGATCAACCAATAGGTGAGTACGGATTAAACATGTATAAATGGAAAGTTAAGTCCGTAGGTTAATATGATTGAACGAATAGTAAAGAAAAGTTAAAAAAAAGCAAGGAATCGGGTGAGAAGATAGAGGGAAAGTTTTGCTAGAAAAGCTAAAATGATGAAATGTTGTTTTCGTAAGTAGGTTCGAGCTGAAGGAAAGTACTGAACGCGAACCCGCCATATTATATGAATACAATAAGTGAGAATATATAGCTAAAATGATGAAATGTTGTTTTCGCAAAAAATTTACAAGACTTTGATGAACTGTAAAAATTATATGTAAGAAATGAAATGTGTAATGTGGTATAGCATGTAGTAAGAAATTGCAAAATAAATATAGGTGAATAAACATCGAATAGGACGAAATGAAAACGAAATATGTTAACCGTTAACTTTTGTGAATGAGAATGGTAGAACGCTTGAAGTGATAAAGTTGGTGGAACGGGCGAAAGGATGCTCATGAGTAGAAGCTCATCACATGGATGGATGTGGTTAAGCTAGTTATGGTATGAACTTGTGAAAAGGTGGGCCAATCCGGGTCGCAGATCGTTAGTTTATGCAATGAAATCAAGGTTAGTAAAGTGCTTAGCTCATGACTGATAATTAAGAATGTGTAGATTGAATAGTACTTATGAATGAAACAAAGGCTAGGATAAGTATGGTACGGTATTGAATGTGTGACTTCCAACGATCAACATAAGAAGAGATTTATGTCATTAGGAAGAAATCTCAAACTTCTTGAGTGAAAATTTGAAGTATTGGTTAAACGCTCGTACTATGAATTCGCATAACATATTTACTTAAGTAGAATAAGAAGTGCGTGAAGAGAGCTAATAATAAAGTCATATGAATGAAATGATTTGAGTTAAACCTAAGAGTGTGCATAGTACAAGTAACGGTAGCAAACGTAAAATGATGCTTAATTCTCGAGTCGAGTATGAAAGAGTAATTTATTGTATGCTTTAGGAGTTTGTACTGCATACTTGAATGGTGTGGTGCACACCATATCTCGGGCTAGTTTCATAATGGTAATTTAGAAATGAATGTGTACTAAACATATAGCTTTGGATTTACTAGTAAAGATGATGATGTGGGATTATGTTAAATTGCTTAGTTAAGTGAGCATTAGTATGTATTGAATGGATTATCTATGTATATGGTGTCTGTAGTATGGTCTACTATATAAAGATGGACATAAGTTTCAAAGTTTCAAAGGTAGCTTACCGGTTAGATTTACCAAGGCATTGGATAGAATTCACAACACCTTCCACGTGTCACAACTACGAAAGTGTCTCATAGATGAAACAGCTTACGTGCCACTCGATGATATCAAACTAGATGAGAGCATAAATTATGTTGAAAGACCGATTGCTATCAAGGAATCCAAAGTAACGCATCTTCGTATCAAGGCCATTCGAAAAGTCCTAATTTAATGGCAACACCGAAAGGGATGGATCTAACATAGGAATCGGATGATGAAATGGGAGCAGTACCCGACATTATGTCGTATGTATTCAGGTTTGGGGGACGAAACCTCCTTTAAAGGGGGTAGACTTGTAACACCCAAAAATGTACATACGCGATTATTATACTTTTCATAGTATGTCCTAGTAAGAAATTATAAAACTTAACCAAAAACTAATAAGTTTTGGAAAGAAAATAACATAACTATATGATTACATGTAGTTTTTATAAAAAATGAAGATGTTTAATGAAATTTAAGTATGGATCAAACGTGAAGGGCCAATTGTGGCAAAGTGGAAAGTTGAGGTTTATAGATTAAAAAAGTGAAGTGTGTGTGTATTATGTATGTGTTTTAGAGAGAGAAAGGGAAGAACACCTTCAAGAACAAAAACTCAAAATTCAGCAAATTAGAAAGGAAATTGATGGTTAATCTCTTGCATGAACCCTAATACATGATCATCTAAGCTTGTTTAACAAGTGGTAAGTTGTAATTTTCGATTTGGATGATTTTGATATAACGAGTATGGATGAGATTGACAAATTGCTTAAGTATGTTAGTGGAGTAGTGATGATTGATGAAGAAACCATGATTAGAAAAAATTTAAATGCTAATTTAAATGGAAATGATATGTTCATATGTTTGTAGATAACTCTCATAAATCATGAAGTGGGTTTTTGAGAATTGATCATGAAATAAAAGTTTTTTAGTCAAAATTATGATATTAACTTGTCAACTAAAAGGTAGGATGAAATATATGTGTTAATGTCCATTCGTTATGTTGATTTGAGTGATTGGGGATTTATGTATGTATAAAAATGTGGTGTGTAAGAACATGAAAAGTAACAATTTCTAAACAACCATGATTGACGCACACCAAGTGCTCGATGAAATGCATAGATGATAAATATTAGTACAATTCATGTTTAGAAAGTGAGTATGCGTTGTATATGGTGAAACAGATTCATAAGAACTAAAAAGAAAATGAATGCGTTAAATGTAGGTGTGAAAGAAGAAGGTTCAAGAAACAAGAAACTCAAGGCTCGCAAGATTGAGGTACGTTACTTGTATGATTAAAGTTTACTTGTAATAATGTTTATTGATATATATTGTGGTATTCGAATGCGTTAAAAAATGGTCATGTAATGGACCCATTACGGAACGGGTCAAACAAACTAGAATGTTATGTTAAAGAATGATTATGTAATAGACCCTTACGAACAGATCAATGAACTAGAACGAAATATTTAATATTGTCAAGTAGTTGATCCGGTACGAACGATTCAACGAACTAGAATGAAATGTTTAATATGGTAATACAGTTAATCCGATACGAACGGGTCGACGGACTAGAATGAAATGTTTAATATGGACATACAGTTGATCCGGTACGAACGGGTCAACGGACTAGAAAGAAATGTTTAATATGGTTATACAGTTGATCCGGTATGAACGGGTCAACAAACTAGAATAAAATGTTTACTATAGTGATACAGTTGATTCGGTACGAACGGTTCAACGACCTATAGAGAAATGTTTAATATGGTGATACAGTTGATCCGGTACGAACGGGTCAACGAACTAGAATAAAATGTTTAATATGGTGATACAGTTGATCCGGTATGAACAGGTCAAAGAATTATAATGAAATGTTTAATATGGTCATACAGTTGATTCGGTACGAACGGGTCAACGAACTAGAATAAGATGTTTAATATGGTGATATGTTGATTCGGTACGAACGGGTCAACGAACTATAAAGATATGTTTAATAAGGTCATACAGTTAATCCGGTACGAACTAATCAACGAACTAGAATAAAATGTTTAATATGGTGATACAGTTGATCTTGTACGAACGGGTCAACAAATTATAATGAAATGTTTAATACGGTCATACAGTTGATCTGTTACGAACGGGTCAACGAACATGAATGTTATGTTTAGAATGAATATGTTGTTGATCCGGTACGAATGGGTCAATGAACAAGAATGTTATGTTTAGAATGAATATGTAGACGATGCGGTACGAATGGGTCAAAGAACAAGAATGTTATGTTTAGAATGAATATGTAGACGATCTGATATGAACGGGTCAAAGAATAAGAATGTTATATTATGTTTAGAATGAATATGTAGTTGATCCGGTACAAACAGGTCAAGGAACAAGAATGTTATGTTTAGAATGAATATGTAGTTGATCCATTACGAACGGGTCAACGAACAAGAATGTTATGTTTAGAATGAGTATGTAGACGATCCGGTACGAACAGGTCAAAGAATAAGAATGTTATGTCATGTTTAGAATGAATATGTAGTTGATCTAGTACGAATGGGTCAACGAACAAGAATGTTATGTTAGAATGAATATGTAGATGATCTGATACGAACGAGTCAAAGAACAAGAATGTTATGTTTAGAATGAATTTATAGACGATCCGGTACAAATGGGTTAAAGAATAAGAATGTTATGTTATGTTATGTTATGTTATGTTATGTTTAGAATGAATATGTAGTTGCTCCGGTACGAACGGGTCAATGAACAAGAATGTTATGTTTTGAATGAATATGTAGACGATCCGATACGAACGGGTCAAACAACAAGAATGTTATTTTAGAATGAATATTTAGACAATCCGATACAAACGGGTCAAAGAATAAGAATGTTATGTCATGTTTGGAATGATTATGTAGACGAATCCGGTACAAGCGGATCAACGAGCTAGAATATAATGTTTGAAATAGTCATGTATTTATTCCGCTGTGAGCGGGTCAAATGTTTATAAATTGATTATTTTTGAACAGGATTAAAGTGATGAAATCGAGTAGATGAGTATGCCAAATCTAATGTAATGGAAGGAATATAAACATGAAGTTTATGGGAATAATGAGAATGGTGGAATGCCATGTTCAAGGGAAGTTAGGATTTTACCGTTCTCTTACTTAAATAAATCTTTGTTTATGTTGTAGGTAAAACTGCACTATAAGCGGACTCGCGAGCTTGGAACGAACACACGCACAACTCTTTTTCGCCCTCAACGCGCTTCTGAACTAGTTTGTGTAATGGGTCAGAACTTTTGGTTGTTTATGTAGTTAAAGTCTAGTTGTTAGACATGCTCCAAAAACATGTGATTATAACCTTTGTTAAATGGTAGTTGGTTGTATCTAGTTATTTTAAAAGGTTAAATTTGCATAATTTGGCTGAATATGAAGTAATGTATAAAAGTTTAAATTTGGTTTTGACCGTGTGAAAGAATGGGTGTTTCAATCAGTCTTCCATAGTGCTGAACGGTTGAACAGAGAGTCGTGCGGGACAAACAAGTGGGTCGTACGAAGCACCGCTCGCACGAGACATCACCCTCGTGCAATTCATCATCCGTAAGAGCGATGGCTCGTATGAGGCATCACCCTCGTGCGAGTCATCATTCGTACGAGCGATTGCTCGTGCGTTTGGCCTGTTTTTTAGTCCAAAATCGAGTGTTTTCGTGCCGTTTCTTCGGGAAATCGAGTGTCTATCCTCTCAACCTTAAGCTACTGAGCAAACCAAAAGCTGGGGAAGTCTTTAGAGTGAGTTAGTCATTTGTGGAAACTCGGATTGGGCGGTACGAACATGAAGTGGTTCGTGCGAGCTAGTCCAGTTGGCACAAGTAACTGTTCTTCGTCTTCGTGCTACCGGGACTGAGTTTTAACTTGAAATAGATGTGACTCGAATACATTTCAAGTATGTTTCTAATAACGTTTCGTCCCACTATCTAGTGAACGAAACATACGTCGGTTTAGTCCGTTTTTGTGTAAAAATCGAGTATAAAAACAATTTTGTTAGGTTCTAACTTGGTGAGTTGGAAACATTAAGTTTTCTAACTTGAGAAGCCAAAGCTAGCTCAAACATACTCACTCAAGTGTAAATCCTTTATAAAAACATAAGGTTTTATGAAAAAGATGAAGATTATCATAAACAGAGAAGTTTAGATGAAATTGGAGATAATCTCGTGCACAATCGTTGTAGAAATTGTTGTGATTTCGCGTGGAAATCATAATCTTCTTACTTGGAAGCAGAGAAAAGTGTGTAGAGTAGGTTTCGTCGAGTGACAGCAAGTAGGAGTGCGTGTGTTAAGTTTGGTATTTATAGGAGAACAGAGGAGGAGCAGAAAGATGGCTCGTACGAATGACTCCTTGTACGAGCGAGTCTTCGTGCGAGCGAGGTTCTCTGGTGCGATCCAGAGTTGCCTCGTGTGAGCCAGGTGTCACACCCTGACCCGCAGCGGAATAAGAGTCGGGGCATAATTGGGTTATCACCAAAGCTCATGATGTTTACTAATATGTTTCATATTTATTATATTCAAAATTACATCCTCAATATTCCAAACATGTTCATACAATTACAAAGAAAAATAACTAACTAAACAATCCAAAGTCTAAACCGGTTTATTCTTCTAAGCCATCATATATGTTTCTTGCTGCATCTGGATCACCTGTATCATGTGTAAAAATGGGGATTTTTGGGTCAACAAAAGTTGGCGAGTGAACCTTGTTAGAAAACATTTATTATTGATTTCTTGTTATATTTATTATGGAAAATTGTGCAATAATCATATGTGAGCAAACGTAAATAAACATACAATAACAATAACAATAACAATAACAAACAATAACATACAATAACAAACCACTTGCATGACTGTATAACATGAATGATAATGTAAATGTTGGCAACGTCTCGTTCACGCTCATAGGTAATGGGAACGGCTCACGCTCATAGGTAATGGGGAGCAGACGGCCTATGATGAAATGTATGTGCGATCAAGGCTCAATCAAACGGAGCCGATCGTATGTTGGCAACGCCTCGTTCACGCTCATAGGTAATGGGGAACGGCTCACGCTCATAGGTAATGAGGAGCGGCGGCCTATGATAATGTATGTACTGAAAATGATAAATTTAATCTAAACAATAACCACACAACAGTTGATACATATTGAATACACATTTGATCATGGATATGATGGATGCACAATTGTTTAAATGTAATAAATAATACGACACATGATACACCCAAAAACGTGATTAAAACGGGGAATTTGTAGAGATTCACTCACATTTGGTGCGTTCGTTTGATGATGTTGAATGCGCACGAGTTTAGAGGATTGATCGACGAGGAATAACTAACCTAATAATAACGAAAAGGTATGGTAAATGAGTGGCTTTTATTAATAATTTTAATAGGATTTTTAGATATATTTTTGTGAGTTTAAGACTATTTTCTAACTTTAAAAACATTATTTTTAAGTATTTTTAATTGATTTTTAAATTAAATAAATAAATAAAAATATAAAAAAAATTGTTGACTTTTTGGGTTGACTGTTGACCATTGACTTTGACTTGTTGACCGGTTCGGTCGTGTATATTGTTTGCACTGAGTGAGGTTCAAACTTGTGACCTCCCGTACGCGTGCACGCAGCTCTACCAACTGAGCTACGTGTCTAACCCGAAATATTTCTGTTTTTAATTATATTTATATACTAATTAATTTATTCCAAAATTCATTTATTTTAAAAAGGATTTTCATTCTATCGAACCGGCGTGCGTAACAGGTCTCGAACCCGGGACCTGTTGATTAACGTTGCACACAGTCCACCGCTGGACTGTGTGTCTAACCCGAGATATAACCCGATTTATATTAAATTTATATACAAACTATACTTCATCTTCTCCGTTAATCAACACAGACAATGATTATTCTACTGATCTTGTTTTATTGATTGACGAACATATAATTGATTAAAATGAAATGGACAGGGAAGGTTTTGGGAATGAACATACCGGAAGATGATCTTTCTCAGAACTCCGGCGAAGTCGTCGGCTCTGTTTTATGAACTCCGTCTGAACGGGCCAATTAATAGTTTTGATTAACCAAATTGTGAAATTGAATGACTAAACAAGAGTTATCAGAAGGTTTGAATGATTATACCGTTTCATAGCGCAATCTAGGAATTTTCAGAAAACTTCCGGCGAGTGTTGATTATCCGATATCGTCGTCTGGGATTGATTCTGATTGAAAGGTTTGAGTTAGCAAAAGCCTAACAACTGATAGAAGATGAAAGAATTGAGAAACTTACCGTTTTGATGAAAGATACGGTTTTCCGGCGAAAGTCCGGCGAGTTCAGAAAGCTTTTCCGACGAACTGAAAATAGAGCGAAAGTGAAATTGGAGGTTCTGTGGATGATTTTGAGTCGCGAGATGATGATATTGTTGGAGTAATTCAGGAAGTGAATGATTTCGGTTATTAAACCCGAAATCATATGAATTCAAGTTCAATAAAAGCTGAATTGATTGAGATCGTGCGTCGTAATGTTTTCGTCGGTTATAACCAGTAATTATCAACACTCAAACGTCTGGAAAACTGAAAGCCATTACCGGTTTCAGTTTTGGCGCAAACAGGTGATTCACGGGTGAACTTATGTTTTAATTGTTTCCTAGATTTCACAAAGTCAGCTAGTGGCGGAGTGGTTATGTGTTTGATGTTTAAGGTTTCCGGCTGACCCGGGTTCGAAACTCGGCAGCCCCTTTTCATTTTTAATTGTTTTAATTTTATTTTTTAACAATTTTAATTTTCCATAATCTAAAATGTTTATTAGTTATGTATTGTTTAAAATTAAAATAAGCATTAAATGAGCAACAAAATATGAAACTGATTATTCGATTAATAGATGAAGCGGGTTTGGAAAACCCGTTTTTCGACGGATGTTACAGTATCCCCTACTTTTAGAAATTTCGTCCCGAAATTTAAGTAGTAGTGGTAACAGGAAAAAGATGCGGGTATTTTTCACGCATTGAGTCTTCACGTTCCCAAGTAAACTCAGGTCCCATTTTGACTCCCAGCGTACCCTAACAATTGGAATACGACTCCGTCTTAAACGTTTCGACTCCCAACGTACCCTAACAATTGGAATATGATCTCTACTGGTCTTTCAATGAAGTGCATAGATTCATCGATCTGAATATCTTCCAGGGGAATATGGAGGTTTTCATCGGCGAGACACTTCTTTAAGTTTGATACGTGGAATGTGGGGTGAATTATGTTGAGTTCTTCTGGTAGATCAAGCTTGTATGCTACAGGTCCTACTCTTTCGAGTATCTTGAAAGGTCCTACGTAGCGTGGTGCTAGCTTGCCCTTCTTGCCAAAACGAACTACTCCCTTCCACGGTGATACTTTTAAAAGTACATGATCACCAATGTTAAACTCCAAAGGCTTTCGTCGTTTGTCTGCATAACTCTTTTGACGACTTTGTGCCGCTTGTTGTTTCTTGAATCAATTCTGGACCGGTGGTTTGAGCTTCTCCAATTTCGTGCCAACATACTGGAGATCGGCACTTACGACCATATAAAGCTTCGAAAGGTGCCATGCCGATACTTGAATGATAGCTGTTGTTGTACAAAAATTCAACTAATGGTAGATGAGCGTCCCAATTTCCCTTGAAGTCTATGACACATGCTCGAAGCATATCTTCAAGAGTTTGGATGGTGCGTTCAGATTGTCCATCAGTTTGAGGATGTTAAGTCGGTACTGAGGTCTAATCGTGTACCCAAAGCGCTTGTACGACTTGCCATGTTCGTGAAGTGAAACGACCATCACGATCTGAAATAATGCTTTACGGTACACCATGACGGCTTACGACTTCGCTGATGTAGATACGAACTAACTTCTCATTCTTGAAGTCTTCGCGAATCGGAATGAAGTGAGCTGATTTTGTAAGACGATCAATGATTACCCATATAGTGTCATACCCACCAAAAGTGCAGGTAACCCGGTAATGAAGTCCATGGTTATGTTTTTCCCACTTCCATACAGGTATTTCAGGTTGGACCAGAAGTCCTGAGGGTCTTTGATGTTCAGCTTTTACTTTGGAACATGTAAGGCACTTGGAAACAAAAAAGTAATATCCTTTTTCATTCCAGGCCACCAGTAGGTGCATCGAAGGTCTTGATACATCTTATCGGCTCCTGGGTGTATAGAATATCGTGTTTTGTGCGCCTCATTCATAAGGAAATCACGAAGGTTATTGTGGTCAGGAATCCATATGCGATCTAGACAGTACAGAATACCGTCGGATTTAGTTTCGATTTTAAGTTCAGCTCCACAAGACAGCTCCTTGCGTATGTCGTTTTCCGTTACTGAAACATGTTGGGCTTCTCGAATTTGATCTTTGATGTCGGTTATGATTTTATGCATAATAGTTTTGAGGGAATTGATACGTTTGACATGATAAAGTATGTATCATAAAACAAAAACTTCAACCATGACGATATTTAAACCTACATGGAACTTCCATAACCTCCTGGTAATGCTTTTGATCCTTTGCCAAGAATACTTATATATAGGAAGTACCAGCGGCGTATCCACCATATTCTTGTCAAATTTTCGTTGGCTTTATCAGTGAATCATGATCAGTTCTATGTGACTCTAAAACATAAACAAACACAACAACCAAAGCTTGAGTCTCAATTCTAAAAGGATACATAACTGAATGATGACAGTACCTCTCTCATTTGTTATGATGAAGGGGTCAGTTTATGTAAAAGTGAGACACAACCCAACTTCTTTAAATGATGAGATTGAGATACGTCGAGATGTATGATGATATGAATGTTAAATCAATGAGTATAAAACAAAACTGTAATATCAATTCGCATTAAAATTCTTGGATACATAAACTCCCAAATTTTACAACTGGGATACGGAAAGATTGAGATAACATAAAGAAAACATTAAAACTAGACGATAGGAGTTGAGTCTTGATTCTTGGTGAGGAAAATAGCTGGGTGATTCGTTTGAGCCGTTATTATTTTCAACAGGATTGGCGTTGATGTTGTAAGCTCTTCCTCTTGCAGGTGGTGGAGCTTGGTTAGCTTGATTCACCGGATTTGCTTGAGCTTGGGCATGAATGATGTTCACCAAGCGTGGACAAGTGTTTCTAAAGTGGTTTGGGTCTCCACAATTGTAACAAGCTCGCATAGGTTCTATCATGGGATAGTTGGGTTGGTAGTAGGATTGGGCTAATGTTGGGTAGGTGGTAGTAGTAAAGGTTGTTGGGCTTGACCCACTATCTGATGGTGGGCTTGGGTTGAGGGCTGATGGCGGTTCGTTCGCTGAGGAACGCGACAGGTTTGTATGGTGACCTGCGCGACCACAGCCGGTGCAATGCTGGCAGGGATGATCAGGAAAGTGATGGTATTGGCAACGTTGCATTTTGGGTATGGGCCGGAGTATGGCCTTTTATGTGGTGCAGGTGAGGGGGCAACTTGAGTGATGGGTGCAGCAGGGATAGGGAAATTTGTTTGTGAGACAGCAAAGTTTCTGGTGTTTCGGTTCCTTTTACCAGTAAACTTCGAAGAGTAGCCAGAATGGTTTGAAGTTTGAGCCTCAATGGGAGCTTTCTTTTTCTCCTCTTTGAATTAACCGTTTCGAATGCGATTTTCGGTAAGTTCGGTAGCTAGTTCCATTGCGGCTTCAAGTGTCGCAGGCGAAGTGCTTAGAACTGAGTCTTGAATTTTTGAGGGGAGGCCTCGAATGTAGTGTTCAACCAAGCGTACACTGGGGTGAACAAGTTGGGGATCATTTGGTTCAACTCTAGAAACCTTTTGTTGTAGGAAGTATGATCTCCTTCCTTTTGTTTTAACGAGTGGAATTCATCTTCCAACTTTTTGATTTCGCTTCTTGGACAGAAGCGTCTTGTCATTATTTCCCTTAACTCTTCCCATGTTAAGGCCATAGCATCTTCGACTCCTCTCTTACCCTTCTCTGTGTTCCACTAGGTCAGGGCTACTCCAAATAGTCTCCCGGTTGCGTAACGTACCTTGCGATCCTCGGGACAATCGCAATTGAGGAAGGTGTTTTCCATTTCCTCAAACCAGTGGAGGAGAGCAGTGACACCTTCGGTCCCTTCAAATTTCGGGGGATCGCAAGACTTGAAGTGTTTGTAAGAGCATTTTTTGGAGGGAGGGTTGTCGACGTTCTGGTCCTCTTGATGGGGAGGATTGTTGGGATTTGCGGCGAGCGCTTGTTGGACTTGAATTACGATGTCAGGAAGCACCGCGGCCATTTGTTTTGCGATTTGAGTGGCCAAGCGTTCGTTTGACCTTCCTGACATTCTACCTCCACGTAGTTGCCTAGTCGACATCTACAGGAACGTACATAGGAAGATTGTGAGTTTAAGAAGTTTTTAGGTGTCATGTGTCGTTAAAAATAATAAAAATAACATAAACATCAATAATGCAACTACATCCATAGGATGTCTTGGGTTTGCTCATGTTTGGGCCTCAAATGTCCCCCATACCTTCACCTATATAGTCATGTGGGCCCCCATGACTATTGGCTTAGTAGGATTCACATTGGTATTGGCGGTTTAACACTCGCATCACCTGAATGAAAACCATGAAATATGTTTACGAGATGTATGGTCGGAGGGTGTCCAGGTGTAGACACAATGACAACTCAAAGTGGGGTTAGCTCACACGACGTTTGGTATAGCATGCTTTGGCCTAATAGGTCCTTCGTACTCTCATCGTTAGTCCCCAGGTAGGCAAACTAGTCCTTTATTTTGGATTTATACGAATGCCAAGCCTAGACAGGACGTTCCGACTACCGGTACTTGTACCCTTCCAGTTACTACATGCCCGTCATGAGAAACTCACTTTGATGTGATTTGAAAAAATACAAAAATCGTTGCAAAAATCATGGAAATTGTGTGGTGTGTGCTCTCATGGATATGATATGTTATGAGGATACGATTCATGATGAGCATTGTATATAATATGTACTTATGAACATGCTTGCATAACATTGAATGTAACAATAAACATAAAGCATATCATGAATTTTGTATGTAACACACAAATAATTTTAAAAATTCTAATCAACTATAGTATAGGCTCTAAGGGTCTAATAACCTATCCTATATCCCTATAGTCATGGCTCTGATACCAATCTGTCACACCCCGACCCGCAGCGGATTAAGAGTCGGGGCATAATTGGGTTATCACCAAAGCTCATGATGTTTACTAATATGTTTCATATTTATTATATTCAAAATTACATCCTCAATATTCCAAACATGTTCATACAATTACAAAGAAAAATAACTAACTAAACAATCCAAAGTCTAAACTGGTTTATTCTTCTAAGCCATCCTATATGTTTCTTGCTGCATCTGGATCACCTGTATGTGTAAAAATGGGGATTTTTGGGTCAACAAAAGTTGGCGAGTGAACCTTGTTAGAAAACATTTATTATTGATTTCTTGTTATATTTATTATGGAAAATTGTGCAATAATCATATGTGAGCAAACGTAAATAAACATACAATAACAATAACAATAACAATAACAAACAATAACATACAATAACAAACCACCTTGCATGACTATATAACATGAATGATAATGTAAATGTTGGCAACGTCTCATTCACGCTCATAGGTAATGGGGAACGGCTCACGCTCATAGGTAATGGGGAGCAGACGGCCTATGATGAAATGTATGTGCGATCAAGGCTCAATCAAACGGAGCCGATCGTATGTTGGCAACGCCTCCTTCACGCTCATAGGTAATGGGGAATGGCTCACGCTCATAGGTAATGGGGAGCGGCGGCCTATGATAATGTATGTACTGAAAATGATAAATTTAATCTAAACAATAACCACACAAACAGTTGATACATATTGAATACATATTTGATCATGGATATGATGGATGCACAATTGTTTAAATGTAATAAATAATACGACACATGATACACCCCAAAAACGTGATTAAAACGGGAATTTGTAGAGATTCACTCACATTTGGTGCGTTCGTTTGATCATGTTGAATGCGCACGAGTTTAGAGGATTGATCGACGAGGAATAACTAACCTAATAATAACGAAAAGGTATGGTAAATGAGTGGATTTTATTAATAATTTTAATAGGATTTTTAGATATATTTTTGTGAGTTTAAGGCTATTTTCTAACTTTAAAAACATTATTTTTAAGTATTTTTAATTGATTTTTAAATTAAATAAATAAATAAAAATATAAAAAAAATTGTTGACTTTTTGGGTTGACCGTTGACCATTGACTTTGACTTGTTGACCGGTTCGGTCGTGTATATTGTTTGCACTGAGTGAGGTTCGAACTTGTGACCTCCCGTACGCGAGCACGCAGCTCTACCAACTGAGCTACGTGTCTAACCCGAAATATTTCTGTTTTAATTATATTTATATACTAACTAATTTATTCCAAAATTCATTTATTTTAAAAAGGATTTTAATTCTATCGAACCGGCGTGCGTAACAGGTCTCGAACCCGGAACCTGTTGATTAACGTTGCACACAGTCCACCGCTGGACTGTGTGTCTAACCCGAGATATAACCCGATTTATATTAAATTTATATACAAACTATACTTCATCTTCTCCGTTAATCAACACAGACAATGATTATTCTACTGATCTTGTTTAATTCGATTGACGAACATATAATTGATTAAAATGAAATGGACAGGGAAGGTTTTGGGAATGAACATACCGGAAGATGATCTTTCTCAGAACTCCGGCGAAGTCGTCGGCTCTGTTTTATGAACTCCGTCTGAACGGGCCAATTAATAGTTTTGATTAACCAAATTGTGAAATTGAATGACTAAACAAGAGTTATCATAAGGTTTAAATGATTATACCGTTTCACAGCGCAATCTAGGAATTTTCAGAAAACTTCCGGCGAGTGTTGATTATCCGATATCGTCGTCGGGATTGATTCTGATTGAAAGGTTTGAGTTAGCAAAAGCCTAACAACTGATAGAAGATGAAAGAATTGAGAAACTTACCGTTTTGATGAAAGACACGGTTTTCCGGCGAAAGTCCGGCGATTCAGAAAGCTTTTCCGACAACTGAAAATAGAGCGAAAGTGAAATTGGAGGTTCTGTGGATGATTTTGAGTCGCGAGATGATGATATTGTTGGAGTAATTCAGGAAGTGAATGATTTGGTTATTAAACCCGAAATCATATGAATTCAAGTTCAATAAAAGCTGAATTGATTGAGATCGTGCGTCGTAATGTTTTCGTCGGTTATAACCAGTAATTATCAACACTCAAACGTCTGGAAAACTGAAAGCCGATTACCGGTTTCAGTTTTGGCGCAAACAGGTGATTCACGGGTGAACTTATGTTTTAATTGTTTCCTAGATTTCACAAAGTCAGCTAGTGGCGGAGTGGTTATGTGTTTGATGTTTAAGGTTTCCGGCTGACCCGGTTCGAAACCCGCAGCCCCTTTTCATTTTTAATTGTTTTAATTTTATTTTTTAACAATTTTAATTTTCCATAATCTAAAATGTTTATTAGTTATGTATTGTTTAAAATTAAAATAAGCATTAAATGAGCAACAAAATATGAAACTGATTATTCGATTAATAGATGAAGCGGGTTTGGAAAACCCGTTTTTCGACGGATGTTACAGTATCCCCTACTTTTAGAAATTTCGTCCCGAAATTTAAGTAATAGTGGTAACAGGAAAAAGATGCAGGTATTTTTCTAGTCTTCACGTTCCCAAGTAAACTCAGGTCCCTGTTTCGACTCCCAGCGTACCCTAACAATTGGAATACGACTCCGTCTTAAACGTTTTTCTCCGAAGTCCATGATCTCTACTGTTCGTTCAATGAAGTGCATAGTTCATCAATCTGAATATCTTCCAGGGGAATATGGAGGTTTTCATCGGCGAGACACTTCTTTAAGTTTGATACGTGGAATGTGGGGTGAATTCTGTTGAGTTCTTCTGGTAGATCAAGCTTGTATGCTACAGGTCCTACTCTTTCGAGTATCTTGAAAGGTCCTACGTAGCGTGGTGCTAGCTTGCCCTTCTGGCCAAAACGAACTACTCCCTTCCACGGTGATACTTTTAAAAGTACATGATCACCAATGTTAAACTCCAAAGGCTTTCGTCGTTTGTCTGCATAACTCTTTTGACGACTTTGTGCCGCTAGAAGATTGTTTCGAATTTGATGGATCTTGTCTGTTGTTTCTTGAATAAATTCTGGACCGGTGGTTTGAGCTTCTCCAATTTCGTGCCAACATACTGGAGATCGGCACTTACGACCATATAAAGCTTCAAAAGGTGCCATGCCGATACTTGAATGATAGCTGTTGTTGTACAAAAATTCAACTAATGGTAGATGAGCGTCCCAATTTCCCTTGAAGTCTATGACACATGCTCGAAGCATATCTTCAAGAGTTTGGATGGTGCGTTCAGATTGTCCATCAGTTTGAGGATGTTAAGTGGTACTGAGGTCTAATCGTGTACCCAAAGCGCTTGTACGGCTTGCCATGTTCGTGAAGTGAAACGACTATCACGATCTAAAATAATGCTTTACGGTACACCATGACGGCTTACGACTTCGCTGATGTAGATACGAACTAACTTCTCATTCTTGAAGTCTTCGCGAATCGAATGAAGTGAGCTGATTTTGTAAGACGATCAATGATTACCCATATAGTGTCATACCCACCAGAAGTGCGAGGTAACCCGGTAATGAAGTCCATGGTTATGTTTTTCCCACTTCCATACAGGTATTTCAGGTTGGACCAGAAGTCCTGAGGGTCTTTGATGTTCAGCTTTTACTTTGGAACATGTAAGGCACTTGGAAACAAAAACAGTAATATCCTTTTTCATTCCAGGCCACCAGTAGGTGCATCGAAGGTCTTGATACATCTTATCGGCTCCTGGGTGTATAGAATATCGTGTTTTGTGCGCCTCATTCATAAGGAAATCACGAAGGCTATTGTGGTCAGGAATCCATATGCGATCTAGACAGTACAGAATACCGTCGGATTTAGTTTCGATTTTAAGTTCAGCTCCACAAGACAGCTCCTTGCGTACGTCGTTTTCCGTTACTGAAACATGTTGGGCTTCTCGAATTTGATCTTTGATGTCGGTTATGATTTTATGCATAATAGTTTTGAGGGAATTGATACGTTTGACATGATAAAGTATGTATCATAAAACAAAAACTTCAACCATGACGATATTTAAACCTACATGGAACTTCTCATAACCTCCTGGTAATGCTTTTGATCCTTTGCCAAGAATACTTATATATAGGAAGTACCAGCGGCGTATCCACCATATTCTTGTCAAATTTTCGTTGGCTTTATCAGTGAATCATGATCAGTTCTATGTGACTCTAAAACATAAACAAACACAACAACCAAAGCTTGAGTCTCAATTCTGAAAGGATACATGACTGAATGATGACAGTACCTCTCTCATTTGTTATGATGAAGGGGTCAGTTTATGTAAAAGTGAGACACAACCCAACTTCTTTAAATGATGAGATTGAGATACGTCGAGATGTATGATGATATGAATGTTAAATCAATGAGTATAAAACAAAACTGTAATATCAATTCGCATTAAAATTCTTGGATACATAAACTCCCAAATTTTACAACTGGGATACGGAAAGATTGAGATAACATAAAGAAAACATTAAAACTAGACGATAGGAGTTGAGTCTTGATTCTTGGTGAGGAAAAATAGCTGGGTGATTCGTTTGAGCCGTTATTATTTTCAACAGGATTGGCGTTGATGTTGTAAGCTCTTCCTCTTGCAGGTGGTGGAGCTTGGTTAGCTTGATTCACCGGATTTGCTTGAGCTTGGGCATGAATGATGTTCACCAAGCGTGGACAAGTGTTTCTAAAGTGGTTTGGGTCTCCACAATTGTAACAAGCTCACATAGGTTCTATCATGGGATAGTTGGGTTGGTAGTAGGATTGGGCTAATGTTGGGTAGGTGGTAGTAGTAAAGGTTGTTGGGCTTGACCCACTATCTGATGGTGGGCTTGGGTTGAGGGCTGATGGCGGTTCGTTCGCTGAGGAACGCGACAGGTTTGTATGGTGACCTGCGCGACCACAGCCGGTGCAATGCTGGCATGGATGATCAGGAAAGTGACGGTATTGGCAACGATTGCATTTTGGGTATGGGCCGGAGTATGGCCTTTTATGTGGTGCAGGTGAGGGGGCAACTTGAGTGATGGGTGCAGCAGGGATAGGGAAATTTGTTTGTGTGACAGCAAAGTTTCTGGTGTTTCGGTTCCTTTTACCAGTAAACTTCGAAGAGTATCCAGAATGGTTTGAAGTTTGAGCCTCAATGGGGGCTTTCTTTTTCTCCTCTTTGAATTTACCGTTTCGAATGCGATTTTCGGTAAGTTCGGTAGCTAGTTCCATTGCGGCTTCAAGTGTCGCAGGCGAAGTGCTTAGAACTGAGTCTTGAATTTTTGAGGGAGGCCTCGAATGTAGTGTTCAACCAAGCGGTACACTGGGGTGCACAAGTTGGGATCATTTGGTTCAACTCTAGAAACCTTTTGTTGTAGGAAGTATGATCTCCTTCCTTTTGTTTTAACGAGTGGAATTCATCTTCCAACTTTTTGATTTCGCTTCTTGGACAGAAGCGTCTTGTCATTATTTCCCTTAACTCTTCCCATGTTAAGGCCATAGCATCTTCGACTCCTCTCTTACCCTTCTCTGTGTTCCACCAGGTCAGGGCTACTCCAAATAGTCTCCCGGTTGCGTAACGTACCTTGCGATCCTCGGGACAATCGCAATTGAGGAAGGTGTTTTCCATTTCCTCAAACCAGTGGAGGAGAGCAGTGACACCTTCGGTCCCTTCAAATTTCGGGGGATCGCAAGACTTGAAGTGTTTGTAAGAGCATTTTTGGAGGGAGGGTTGTCGACGTTCTGGTCCTCTTGATGGGGAGGATTGTTGGGATTTGCGGCGAGCGCTTGTTGGACTTGAATTACGATGTCAGGAAGCACCGCGGCCATTTGTTTTGCGATTTGAGTGGCCAAGCGTTCGTTTGACCTTCCTGACATTCTACCTCCACGTAGTTGCCTAGTCGACATCTACAGGAACGTACATAGGAAGATTGTGAGTTTAAGAAGTTTTTAGGTGTCATGTGTCGTTAAAAATAATAAAAATAACATAAACATCAATAATGCAACTACATCCATAGGATGTCTTGGGTTTGCTCATGTTTGGGCCTCAAATGTCCCCCATACCTTCACCTATATAGTCATGTGGGCCCCCATGACTATTGGCTTAGTAGGATTCACATTGGTATTGGCGGTTTAACACTCGCATCACCTGAATGAAAACCATGAAATATGTTTACGAGATGTATGGTCGGAGGGTGTCCAGGTGTAGACACAATGACAACTCAAAGTGGGGTTAGCTCACACGACGTTTGGTATAGCATGCTTTGGCCTAATAGGTCCTTCGTACTCTCATCGTTAGTCCCCAGGTAGGCAAACTAGTCCTTTATTTTGGATTTATACGAATGCCAAGCCTAGACAGGACGTTCCGACTACCGGTACTTGTACCCTTCCAGTTACTACATGCCCGTCATGAGAACTCACTTTGATGTGATTTGAAAAAAATACAAAAATCGTTGCAAAAATCATGGAAATTGTGTGGTGTGTGCTCTCATGGATATGATATGTTATGAGGATACGATTCATGATGAGCATTGTATAGTAATATGTACTTATGAACATGCTTGCATAACATTGAATGTAACAATAAACATAAAGCATATCATGAATTTTGTATGTAACACACAAATAATTTTAAAAATTCTAATCAACTATAGTATAGGCTCTAAGGGTCTAATAACCTATCCTATATCCCTATAGTCATGGCTCTGATACCAATCTGTCACACCCCGACCCGCAGCGGATTAAGAGTCGGGGCATAATTGGGTTATCACCAAAGTCTCATGATGTTTACTAATATGTTTCATATTTATTATATTCAAAATTACATCCTCAATATTCCAAACATGTTCATACAATTACAAAGAAAAATAACTAACTAAACAATCCAAAGTCTAAACTGGTTTATTCTTCTAAGCCATCCTATATGTTTCTTGCTGCATCTGGATCACCTGTATGTGTAAAAATGGGGATTTTTGGGTCAACAAAAGTTGGCGAGTGAACCTTGTTAGAAAACATTTATTATTGATTTCTTGTTATATTTATTATGGAAAATTGTGCAATAATCATATGTGAGCAAACGTAAATAAACATACAATAACAATAACAATAACAATAACAAACAATAACATACAATAACAAACCACCTTGCATGACTATATAACATGAATGATAATGTAAATGTTGGCAACGTCTCATTCACGCTCATAGGTAATGGGGAACGGCTCACGCTCATAGGTAATGGGGAGCAGACGGCCTATGATGAAATGTATGTGCGATCAAGGCTCAATCAAACGGAGCCGATCGTATGTTGGCAACGCCTCCTTCACGCTCATAGGTAATGGGGAATGGCTCACGCTCATAGGTAATGGGGAGCGGCGGCCTATGATAATGTATGTACTGAAAATGATAAATTTAATCTAAACAATAACCACACAAACAGTTGATACATATTGAATACATATTTGATCATGGATATGATGGATGCACAATTGTTTAAATGTAATAAATAATACGACACATGATACACCCCAAAAACGTGATTAAAACGGGGAATTTGTAGAGATTCACTCACATTTGGTGCGTTCGTTTGATCATGTTGAATGCGCACGAGTTTAGAGGATTGATCGACGAGGAATAACTAACCTAATAATAACGAAAAGGTATGGTAAATGAGTGGATTTTATTAATAATTTTAATAGGATTTTTAGATATATTTTTGTGAGTTTAAGGCTATTTTCTAACTTTAAAAACATTATTTTTAAGTATTTTTAATTGATTTTTAAATTAAATAAATAAATAAAAATATAAAAAAAATTGTTGACTTTTTGGGTTGACCGTTGACCATTGACTTTGACTTGTTGACCGGTTCGGTCGTGTATATTGTTTGCACTGAGTGAGGTTCGAACTTGTGACCTCCCGTACGCGAGCACGCAGCTCTACCAACTGAGCTACGTGTCTAACCCGAAATATTTCTGTTTTTAATTATATTTATATACTAACTAATTTATTCCAAAATTCATTTATTTTAAAAAGGATTTTAATTCTATCGAACCGGCGTGCGTAACAGGTCTCGAACCCGGAACCTGTTGATTAACGTTGCACACAGTCCACCGCTGGACTGTGTGTCTAACCCGAGATATAACCCGATTTATATTAAATTTATATACAAACTATACTTCATCTTCTCCGTTAATCAACACAGACAATGATTATTCTACTGATCTTGTTTAATTCGATTGACGAACATATAATTGATTAAAATGAAATGGACAGGGAAGGTTTTGGGAATGAACATACCGGAAGATGATCTTTCTCAGAACTCCGGCGAAGTCGTCGGCTCTGTTTTATGAACTCCGTCTGAACGGGCCAATTAATAGTTTTGATTAACCAAATTGTGAAATTGAATGACTAAACAAGAGTTATCATAAGGTTTAAATGATTATACCGTTTCACAGCGCAATCTAGGAATTTTCAGAAAACTTCCGGCGAGTGTTGATTATCCGATATCGTCGTCCGGGATTGATTCTGATTGAAAGGTTTGAGTTAGCAAAAGCCTAACAACTGATAGAAGATGAAAGAATTGAGAAACTTACCGTTTTGATGAAAGACACGGTTTTCCGGCGAAAGTCCGGCGAGTTCAGAAAGCTTTTCCGACAAACTGAAAATAGAGCGAAAGTGAAATTGGAGGTTCTGTGGATGATTTTGAGTCGCGAGATGATGATATTGTTGGAGTAATTCAGGAAGTGAATGATTTGGTTATTAAACCCGAAATCATATGAATTCAAGTTCAATAAAAGCTGAATTGATTGAGATCGTGCGTCGTAATGTTTTCGTCGGTTATAACCAGTTATTATCAACACTCAAACGTCTGGAAAACTGAAAGCCAATTACCGGTTTCAGTTTTGGCGCAAACAGGTGATTCACGGGTGAACTTATGTTTTAATTGTTTCCTAGATTTCACAAAGTCAGCTAGTGGCGGAGTGGTTATGTGTTTGATGTTTAAGGTTTCCGGCTGACCCGGGTTCGAAACCCGGCAGCCCCTTTTCATTTTTAATTGTTTTAATTTTATTTTTTAACAATTTTAATTTCCATAATCTAAAATGTTTATTAGTTATGTATTGTTTAAAATTAAAATAAGCATTAAATGAGCAACAAAATATGAAACTGATTATTCGATTAATAGACGAAGCGGGTTTGGAAAACCCGTTTTTCGACGGATGTTACACCAGGTGTCACTCGTGCGAGGCTGGTGTACCTCGTGCGAGGCTGGTGTACCTCGTGCGAGCGGTCCAGTTCACGCGTTGGTTGTTTCGCTTGTACTAATTAGTTTAAGTGCGTTAAGTGTTTTAGTGTGGAGTTAAGCGTTGCGTTGCATAATAGTGTGATAAAGCGAGTTATGTGAGCGAGCGAGTGTTTGAGCGAGAATTCAACTACATGTAAAAACATAAACATACATAACAAAACAGCACAACATAACCAACATAAATAACTGTGTTTGCGATTTAGTGCGATAAGCGAGGTCGAAGGAGAGAACGAGTACCGAACAAACAAACATACTCGAAAAATAAAGTAACAAAATAAACTGCGATTCGTGTTGCGTTAGTGTTGCGAGTATTAAACGTTTAAGTGTGCAGTGATGCATTGTGATGAAAATGTATTTAGAATAACATAAACCACTTTTATATCGAATCTAGGATTACTAGATGGTTATAACATAATTAATGGTAATAAAAGAACAACCGAAAAAGTCGGGTTGTAACATCAACCTTGGCCAAGCTCACTAACCATAGACTTGATTAGTTGCATAAGAGGCATAAGTTGGTATGAGAAAGCATGAGTTTAATAAAAGTAACAACCATAATCTTCCACAACAGAAAGTTTGGACCTCAAAATGGTGATGTTCCACCTTGGTTTTCCATGGAAAACCTGGTGAAACAATCCTAGAGGCAATCTAAGCTTTGTAGAGGAAGATTTGGTGAAGAAAAGATGAAGAAAAATAAGTTTGAACTCACTTTTTGCACTTGAACAATTCTGCCTCGTTCTTAAAATTTTCGAGAATTAGAGAGTGTTTATATGATATAGAAGTGTTTGGAAAGTGAGAAAGAGGTGTAGGGGGTTCATATTTATAAAAAGGGTGATTAGGGTTTGAGTTAAATGAGTTAGGAGGTGATTGGTGGTGAAAAAGGTGGAAAAAAATGGTTAAAAAGCATTAAATCCCGTAGCTGTCAACAGACCTGCATGGTCATGCGGATTCAAATGCATGCTCATGCGGATCACAGCTTGCATGTCATGCAATGTCAAGTGCATGGTCATGTGAATCTCAGCTTACATGGCCATGCAATGTCAAGTGCAATCACAGCTTGCATGGTCAAGCAATGTCAAGTGCATGGTCATGTGAAAGTGCAAAATTTCAAGAAACTTTCCAAAATTTACAGTTTGACCCTTTAGAGTTTGATTATTCCATAAAAACTCATTATTAAGCATGTTTTTGGGTATTTCAAGCGTATTAGGGTAGTGTATGAGTATAATGCACGTATAATTGACAATTTCAAATATTTCAAGTATCGGTTTTCGTGGATAAGCATGTATCCATGATTGTAACGCATATCTCAAGCGTGTAATATGTAGATGTATAAAAATAGAATTCCATTGTGATCAAACCCTCGAATTACAAGATTAAAAATGAATTACGACTACAATACGATTACAAGTTTCCAAAAAAATAGAAATACGATTACACTTTCTAAATAAGGAAAGTAAAAAGATGCGAAGCGTTACAGGCAATATGTCGATTCTGAACTCAACTTGCCTTTCTGGGGATAATCTAGGTAAATCTTTCCAACACTTATCAAATGCGCTAAGGATATTAACTTTTATCTAATATAACTTAACCCATCGATGGGCTCTGTAGGAAGGCTTAATCCCATTTAGATATAGATGGCCTCGGTTATACTAGTTGGAAATTAAAAAAAGTGTGTTTCGTAGCTGAATGTATCGAGGGGAGGGGTGGAAACTTGAGATGGATTTGGGGTTGGAGTTCCGCTTTCAGGCCTGCAGAAGTGTGGAAAGAGTGGCAGGATATAATTTCAGTTCTGAGCGTCATTACTTTCTCGGGTCACGGGGATGATCGGGTGTGGATGGGGGACGAGGTCGGAGGTTTTTGGTCCATTCAGTGAAGAAATTATTATTGCCGACGGATTCGGATTCTGTTTTGAGATCAACACTAAAATGGTGCAAGTGGTTACCCTTAAAATGTAACGTCTTTGCTTGGCGAATGAGTCTTGATAGACTTCCGACTAGAGTGGCTCTCTCTAGACGAAACATACATGTGGATTGAAGCTTTGTGTCCTATGTGAGGATGACCAGGAAACTAATGATCACTTGTTGCATTTTTGCTATGGAGGTATGGGCAAGATTTAGCTCTTGGTGCAATCTTCCCCCTTTATTCTCGTTTTCGTTTATGGATTTGCTAGAAGTTCATGCGACTTCTAGGCTTAATAACAAGAGACTGAAGTGGTGCAAGGCCTGATTATTATAACTTGTTGGGCGTTATGGAGGTTGAGGATTTTCTTCGAGAGGTACATGAAGATTTTCTTTGGCTAGCACTTTTTGAGGTTTGAGACGTAGAAAGTCGGATGTATGTTGTAGAGTTCCACCGGTAATTCGAGTCGATAGGCCACTTTGCCAACTCTTTCCAGAATCTTAAAGGGACCTATGTATCGTGGCGCTAGTTTCCCTTTCTTTCCAAATCGGATCACTCTTTTCAAGGTGAAACCTTTAAGAGAACGTGATCTCAAACTTTGAACTGTAGGGGCTTGCGTCGTTTATCAGCGTAGCTCTTTTGACGACTGCAAGCTTTCAGGAGATTGTCTCTAATTTGGAGAACCTTGTCCGTCGTTTCTTATATAAACTTGGGACCGGTTAAGAGTAGTACCGAGTGCGGATTGAAATGTCTCCCAGAGAGTGGAGAACAAGGTCTGCAAAGTTGAAGACATTGTTTCGGTGATAAAATTATTTGGCTACTTATGGTTTAAGTACAGGTCGAGATGCTCTATTGTATCATGGGCTAAGTGGTGTAATAGCCCTTTGTATATGTGTGGTTTGTAAACTTATTTGGCTACATATTTACTAATAAACAGTAACTTTTTCTTTTTTTTCTCTCTCCTCCACTCACAATAATTTACACCACTCTCACAAACATAGAGGTTACACTCACGTAAATATAAAGGATCCATGGTGAGTGCTCTAAGGGGTGCCTTCGCTTTTTGCGTTGGTAGCTACCGGGTCATTTTTCGTCCAACAAACTGATATAACTTAACCAAGTCGCCAATCTCTAGGATTGTCAAGGTCACGCTTGACTCAGTGACAAAATAAACTAGCCCTACAAAACTACACTTACATTTGTAACATTATTATTATGGCTGATTTAGTTTCTAAATTTCTACAAATAAGAGTCTAATATTTGTCTACACCCATTTCATTTCTCTTGATCTTTCCACTAGAAAATTTGACCTCATTATTGAAGGAACATAATACTCCAAAAGGTGTGGAACTTTTCATGAACCCTTGGTTGTTTGATATGCGACTAACATTGGACATATTAAACACTCCAAATAATAAATTACCATCAAATTTGCAAAACGGCAAAATGTCGTAAGCATGTCATGGCAAACATACCTCTATAAATCATTTCAATCTACTAAGTAATAACATATTTTCTTACAAAACACTACTTAAACTATAGATGCATACATCTATTTAGTGTTTTGTAATAAACAGGTCATAAATTCATGTAGCGTATGTAGCTCACATTTAGGGTATGTTTGGTATGGGATGAAATGAACGAGTGAAAGGAATGGACAGGGTAATGGAATGGATAAAGGAATGAAATTGATCATTATCATTTCATTGTCTGGTTTAGTTACCATATGCGGATAGGATGAATTATTATATTGTGTGTCGTTTGGAAGGCAGGAAAAATAAAGAAATAAAATTAAACTAATTGCAGTGGTGGTGGTGGTGGTGGACGATGGTGGTGGTTTATGGGATAATGAAATGAACGAGTGAAAGGAATGGACATGGTAATGGAATGGATAAAGGAATGAAATTTATCATTATCATTTCATTGTCTGGTTTAGTTACCATGTGCGGATAGGATGAATTATTATATTGTGTGTCGTTTGGAAGGCAGGAAAAATAAAGAAATAAAATTAAACTAATTGCAGTGGTGGGTGGTGGACGATGATGGTGGTTAGTCGTGGTGGCAGTGGGTGGTGGTGGTGATGGTGTTAGGTGGTGGTGGTCGCTGACGGTGGGTGGCGGTGATGGTGGTGTTTGGTGGCGGCAGCGGTGAGAGGGCGGTGGAGTGGAGGTGATGTAGGGTAAAAGAAGAATGGAATGGAAAAAAATAATAGGAGATGATGGAATGAATTTGGGGTGTTTTAGAGCGAATGGAATAGACAAAGTAATAGGTGTTTTCATTCCATTGACCAACCAAACATCTTTTTTTCATTTATTTACAATGGTCTATTTCATTTTGTCTCCCATTCTGCATACCAAACACTACCTTACTACCTTACTGTGTATTAGTGGGATTTCCTTGCGCTATGAATAGAACTTTTATCAAATCATAGATAATAATAATAATAAGCACATCATGACGGTATATTCTGAATTTTATAAAACTATTATATTATATAATAGTATAATTTACAGCATAACTAGGCATAAGGTGATTGTAACTTGTGCTTTAAGAGTGTTTCTTGCATCTCTTTGTTATACTTTGTGATCATTTATTTATACACTTCCAAGAATATTCCATTTGTCCTATAAGCTTTTTTTAACGGCAAGGAAAGACGTGCCAACCACCGTGACACCGGACGCTGTGGCCAAGGTCGACTACTCAACCGCCGCCAGCCCCTTTGCTCTCTCAGATGCGCGGAAACCCGACCTCTACCCGCCTGATGGCACGACAGTGGAATAATCGATAAAACCTCTCCTCCCATCCAAGACGAACCGGCGCCACCCGTATTCTCCCTTCACCTGGATGTCGCAGAAAATAATGGGGAGAGTGGGAGTCGAATCTGGGTTACAAGAATACCAAATATTTCGCCAACCACTCTACCATACCTCATTGGCCTGGTTGTTTTCACCATTTAAAAGCATGTGATGCTCTCTTATCTTTGTGTTGTGTTTCTCTCTCCACCACATCTATGTGTTTGGGTTTTTTAACCCTCCGTCGGATGATTATCGTGGGCTTTTAAAGCCATTATATGGAATGCGAGATAGCTTAAGGGTGTCTGTAACCTTCCAATACCCTACCATGTGTCCTCTAAGCTATTCGTTTTAATTAGCTCTATTTTAAAGTTCGGATTAACTTTTTATTAGTTAATTATCAAAAAAATAAAAAGCGCAATGGTAACGATTCTTTTATTTTTTTTTATTTATTTTTTGTATTATTTTTGTTTCTTCTATATTCCGTTATTTTTGGCGTTTTGTGTAAAGTTATCCAAAAACAAAGTATTTTCACGCACATATACAGGAGAGATCTTATAAAAGATAATATAAAATCTTATCGAAGAAATTATAAACGTTCGAACAATGATATGATGTGTTAGAAAGACTTGCTAAGCTATTTGAGGAGGTTTTCGAGTCGGATCGACGGATTAATATGCAGCTAACTTAAAGAGTTAACTAAAACAGGTCGACCTAAAACTTGTATAGGACGCGCTTATAGCGCGTTTTGCACGGCCTAAGAATGTTAACAAAATAATAAACTTATGTAAATAGTTAGTACATTTGATTTTAAGTTTTAATAGTTAGTACATTTGATTGTAAGTTTTGTATAACTATCAAAAACAGTCAATTTAATTATATATTTTTGTAGTATTTCTGAATATAATTTGGTTTGGTAAATCTATAGATTGACGCAATCTGAGCCCCCGCTGCATCGCGGCGGGTTCCGCCGCTAGTTATATTATAATAAGTAAACAAAAAGAGTAATCAACGTCATCTTATAATAAAAATTAAATAAACCAATAATATATAGTATCGGTATCGCGTTCATGTTATTTGAATGGTATCTATAATATTAAAAAAAAAGAAAATCATTAAAAGTTAATTTAAAAAAATCTATTTAACGTTAACACTAAATATAATAACACATAAAATTATTTAAAACATTATAAACAAATCGTAACAGTATATAAGGAATTTTATAAAACATTAAATTATGTTAATAAGAAAACAATAAGGGTAATCGACATCATTTTATAATAAAAATAAATAAATCAAGAATATACGGTACCGATATCGGCATCGATGTTATTCGAATGGTATCTATAATACTAAAAAATAATCTAAAAATCTACTTAATGTTAAAAGTAAATATAATAACACATAAAAATATTTAAAAAACCAGATCATTAATAAATTACTACTCATCAAGCTTTGAATATTATATATAGGAACAAGATAAAGAGAAAACGCTATTGGGTTATGAGAACTTAGAGAATTCTGACTTCCCGTGCAAGTTTTTCCTATTTTTTGCATACACGTAGATTAAATGTTTCAAACACAGTTGTAAAAAAAATTGAAGTGGTCTTTTCAACCTTTTTTACGATGCTGTAAAAAGATGCTAACTTCAGCATGAATCAACATTGACACTCTCGGTACGGGTTTTTACGGTGGTGTAAATCAACAAATTTACACATGTGTAAATTTTCTTTTTTTACGAATACATATAAATTTGAATGGATAAGTTTAATTTCTAACATTCTATTCGAACAATAATATAAGTGTAAAAAATTGAATTTTAATTGTTTTTGACCTAATTCTTGCTGTTTTTTCATTCGTTCTCACGGTTCTCGCATTATTTAGCATTCTCAAGATAATCCTCCTATATATTATATATATATAATAATATATAGATATGAGAGAGAGAGAAACGGGACCTGGAGAAAACTGTGGACAATGTGAAAACGATGAGAACAGATCACAGTGCGACACGTGGCCATGGCGCTGAATAATATTCGGGGGTACGATTGTCATTCCAGTTAATTTTTAACATTCTCTTATTTTCAAGGCGTTTTTATTCCTTTTTAAAACAAAACTCCAAATTTTTCGTGTTAGCTGTTATCTCATCTCCAAGTTTCTGAGATCTATGGTGACTGATATAGATTGCGAGTTACAGGGTAATCTGTTAGATTTTTGTTCGAGCAAATCATGTAAAATTGATGGTCGTATATTTATTATTCATTGTGTTGTTCGAGCAAATCATTAAACAGGATACGTTTTATTTATCATATCCTTTATAATGGTGTTTATTTTGGTATTAATATAAATTGAAATTAGAAAAGGCGTTTATTTTGTTTTTTATTCATGTTTTGATATGTTTAAAGGCGTTTCAATTCAAACAACATAAAAGTGATGGCTTTTTTTATTATTCGTGTTTGTTTTTGTTTGAGCAAATCATGTAAATGTGATGGCGCTTTCGCTTATTATGTGTGTTATGATGGCATTTATGTTGGTATTTATGTCTTCAATATTAACCGTGGTGTTTATTTTGTATTTTTATTCACATTTGATGTGTTTAGTGCCGTTTCAATCCAAAACAACTCGTTAACGAATGATGTTAAGCATCAATTCTTTTTTAATCGGTTATAATTTAACAAATGGCGTTTTCATTTATATATAAAACTTATTTAAATTCTGATCGTTTTGTCATTTTAGATCATATATGATTGTACATTATCCATGATTAACGACGTTTAGATCATGTATGATTAAATGATAATGTTGATGTTCTTTATGCATGGCATGTATTTTACCAATGTCAAGGTTATGGAAACATCTCGCTGTTTTCTTTTCGACAGTCTGATGTATTACCAATTACTATTCATGGTATTTTTTGTTGTTTTTTCAGACGAGAGTGTTGCTTCGAATGAAAAGATTTGCCCAAAAACTGGTTGTACATTGAACATTCCCGTCGTTAGAGACGATCTAAAGCCAAAGATAGGAATGATTTTAATAGCCTTGATGATTGTTATTCTTTATATCTTAAGTATGCAACGGCTGGGGTTGCTGTAAGGAAAGGGACTGAAAAGATAAACGCCAAAGGAGAAAAGCATATAAAGTATTACATGTGTACGAGATTTGGGAAATACAAAAACAAGAAGGTTGATACATTGGACCCTAATCAGAAGGAAAGGAGTGTGAGGTCTAATTTTTCTAAAAGGACTGGTTGTGGAACACAAATTTGTTTAGAGTTTGAGGCTAGATCATGGAAAGTGTATAAGATTGTTAAGGAGCACAACCACGATTTTGTTGACCAGCCTATAAGCATTTCCTACTGTCGGAACGACACCTCACTTAGCTTCAGAAGCACGTTATAAATAGCATGTCTAAGTTGAACTTGGGTCTAGTTAAGGCATTTAACGTTATAAAGACTGTTTTTGGTGGGTTTGAAGATGTGAGGGCAAGTAAAGTTGATTTTAAGAACTACAAGAGGGAAATTAATCTGTTTATCGTGGAATATGACGTCGACATGGTTGTGAGACATTTGCATGAAAAGAAACAGTACCAGCCTAATTTTTCGTACGATTACTTCACAGACGATGACAATCATTTGAAGGGACTGTTTTGGTGTGATGATCAATGCAGACGTAATTCTCATGTATTTGGTGATGTGATTTAATTTGACGCCATCGTTCAAATAAGTAAGAACCAGAATTCATTTATTTTTTGTGTTTGGCGTTTTCATGCTTCATTTGCAGTGGCGTTTTCATCATTCTATTTTTATTCTTAGTGGAGTTTTCAGGGTTAACCTTCTCTGTTTTCTATTTTTCTTTTCAACTCTCTGTTGTTTGTACCGTTTACTAGTATAATTAATCACCACTACAATGTTACATTTGGTGCTGCACTATTGGCGTCAGAAAGTGCTGAACATATTGGTTGTGAGTGTTTTTAAAAGTTGTCGGAGATCCACCAAAAGTTGTTGTCACTAATCAAAATCCAGCAATGAAATAGGCTATTTATGTTATATTTGTTGATACGAGGCATAGGTTATGCATGTGGCACATGATGCACAAACTTTTTCTAAAGGTAGAATTCTTTTTTTTTTGTGTTTTGGCGTTTTAAGATGTTTGGTGTTTTTCCATACATCATTGTTTTATGTTATTTTACTATTTTTTAACTTAATTAACGAGTAGGGTAAAGTTACATAATTTATCATTATTTTTTTACTTTTGCATTTTCGTGTTTATGTAGGTTGGGTAAGGTTATGTAATTCCACCAATTTTAAGGAACGTATTTGTGGTGTTGATGGACGGATATACTTACACCTAAACAGTTTGAATCAAGATGGGAAGAAGTTATTGAAGAGTTCAATCTTGCTGATAACGATTAGTTGTCTCATATTTTTGCTCTTAGGGAATCATAGATCCCTGCATACTACAGGACGGAGTTTCTGTCGGGTCTTATGCGTACAACATCGAGGTTCGAGAGTGAAAACCACTTCTTTGGACAAGTATGTACTGCAAAATCAACTCTTGTTGAGTTCATGACCCATTATGAAACTGCAACAGAAGCACAGCGCCATACCCATCGGAAAAATGACCACGAGAGTCGATACCAATGACCCGAGCTGAAAAGTAATTATAAAGTGGTGAAGAGCCAAGCTTCTAAGATATACACCAAAAACATTTTTCAAGATATACAAGCTGAACTAATCGGGAATGGGGACTGCATAAATGTTCATTATGAAGAGCAGCCCGGCGGGTTTGTTAAGTTTTATATAAACAATTTTCAGCAGCCATCTTCCACACATTTTAAGGTACATGGCATTTTTCTTGTCATGGCGTTTCGTATCATCATCATCATACTCAGTAAATCCCACCAATAGCAAAGCTAAGGTGGGGTCCGAGGAGGGTAAGATGTAGACAGCCTTACTTCTACCACGTATGAATAGAGAGGCTGCTTCCAGTGAGACCCACGGCTCCATAGTAGCTTTGCATCAAGCCTTGGACATAAGGCGCATAACTCTCGGCAAAAAGGCGTTTTCTTATCATACATTGTATTAATATGTGTGTATAATGTGTTTTATGGCGTTTTGAGATGTGTCCTTTTTTCATTTTTATCATATAATGTGTATACTTTTGGTCTTTTACAGTGGCTAGTCTTAATTTATTATGGCGTTTTTGCAGGTAATGTACCAGTAGTCTGATTGCACTAGTTGTTGTTCATACAGGCGTTTTGATCAGTTTGAGGTTGTTACGTAGACATGTCTTCTATGTTTTGAGAAGTTTGGACATTAGGGAATTTCCAAAGCAATACATTCCAGATAGATGGTGTAAAGACGATGCGCCAAATTGTTCTACGAATTATACAATGAGCCGCACTTTTATAACCGAACTTGAAGCCGATGCCCAAGGTATGATGCGACAAATCATTTTTGTGACCCAGTATACTTTAAATCGTTTATCAAACAACAAGGAGGAGCTTTCCTTATACAAGGATCATGTTCAATCCTACATGAAGAAGGTTTAGGATATACAGATTGTCGACCCTTCTCCTAGTACTAGGGATCGATTTGCCGAGATAACGGGCAAAATCAAAATGCAAGAATCCCATAAGAGTTCCTGTTAGTTATAAGTCGAAAGGTTCGAATCTCGCAAGCGGTTGAAATCCAAACACGAGGAAGCAACCGGAAACAACAAAAAAAAACGAAGATGGCGGCGAGAGAATGATAGTGTAAGAATTGTAAACAATTTGGACACTATGCATCCACATGCAAAGAGCCAGTAATCAAAAGAAGGTCGACATGGTCTTCGAAAGCTGACAGTAGCGAGAGTCACGAAAAAGAAAATCAAAAGAAGGTCGACACGGTCTTCGAAAGCAGACAGTAGCGAAGAATAGCTTTTGGTGTTTATTATTTTATTACCTCTTAGCATTTTATTATTCTATTACCATCTATGGCGTGTGTATCCATTTTGGCGTTTTATTTCACTAAGTGTTTATAAAGTGTCTTTTAATCCTTTTAAACAAACATCTTGGCGTTTTATTATTCTATCAACATCTATGGCATTTGTTTCCATTTTTGGCGTTTTAGTTTCATTAAGTGTTTATAAAGTGTCTTTTAATCCTTTTTAACAAACATTTTGGCGTTAATCATAAAATTCCTAGGCGTTTTGATAAATAATAATATTAGAACATTCATTTTAATCGGCGTTAATTATAATAGTCAAGGCATTACCAAAAAATATTATAGGAAAACAAACAATTAAAACATTATAGAAAAATACAGAGAACAACTAAAATTCATCATCGGATGGGATTATGTCCGAGAAGTACCCATCACTCCCTTCTCCTCTTCTTCCGATTCCTCACCAAAATGCTCATCTTTGTATTCAGTTTTAACGACGTCCTCGTCCTCAAATGCTTGACGCCACCATTGAAACATCCCCTCCAATGAAGTCATTCTTGAGGTCATCTCAGCATTTAAACATCTAGCATTGCATAATTGTTCTATAAAAGAAAGCCACTGTTCAGTCAGTATGTTATCAATTGTGTGATCTTCTTCTTGACCGTTGTTCCACACAACCGTCACCCACTCAAATTCTTCATCATAACGCCATGATTCGATGATTGGCTCGACAAATTGATTTGCATTATTTAGAGAAAATTTTCTCCTCAATCTCTTTATGACAGTCTGTTGCTCACACACGTTGTCCATAGGAACTCCAAGTTCTAGTATCCTCCTCTGAACTTCTTCTTCCATATTCAGTATGACGTTTACAATTTTCACCATAACCCTTCTTCTTCTTCTGTAGTCGAATTTTATAACGAACCTATTAATTGAAGTTTTGAACCCTCAAGAGACTACTGTTTCCATTTTTCCTTTGTGTAAATTTCTTGAAAGTATTATGATGTTTGGCGTTTTGTAGAGATTAGCGTTTTTGTTTTTCGAGTATGATCAATGAAAGGGATGTTATGTTTATTTATATAATGAGTTTTAGACGCAGTGATTTTGGGCAGGAATTTTTCCACATTGAATGTAAAGTAATAAAGTCTCTAGCATTTTGTTTTGCTTTTATATTCAATACAATAAAGTCTCTGGCGTTTCTGAGGCGTTATTATTAATTTGACAGCGAGTGGCGTTTTTAGCATTTTTATGTTTCGTCTTATTCAGTAAAAAGGCTATTTTACCCTTAATGAACCCCGCATCATTACCAAAATCATTGATATTTATGAAAACGTCATCACGTCAATTTAGTCCGTAGATTGTTTTGATCCAATAGCTGTGAAACGTTCTCACCATTTTCACACTTTGGGACGTTTTCCCCATATCCTGCCCATATATATAGGGTGGGGTTCGGCTACAAAGTCATAGATCACAATTTCAGCCATAAAACACAATCAAAACCCACAAATAACATAGTGAAGATCACTAAAACACAATATTCAAACCCTAACGGTCCTTAAAAACTTCAACCACACAATTGTACAACTATGAATATAAAACACAACATGATAATCAACATAAAACACACTAATGTTAGTCATTCGATAATCAAGCCTTATCATCCAAAACACAACACAACACAAAACCTATAAATATGGTGTTTTAGTAATCTTCACTATGTTATTTGTGAGTTTTGAGTGTGTTTTATGGTTGACATTATAGTGTTTTATGACTTTTTACACTTTTCTGAAAAATAGACTTTGTAGCCAACTCCCACCCCATATATATAGGGGATGGATCATGAGAAAACTCATCTTTATTAGAAAACTAAAAAACTTCCAAACAACTTAAAAAAACACACCTTTTTTAAACATTTTTTGTCTGAAATCTATAATAAAAAATGGCATGTGTTTTTTTAAGGTTTTTGAGGGAGTTTTTTTAATTTTCTCATTTATATCTAGTTTTCTCATGATCCTCTCCCTATATATATAGGGGAAGGATATAAAGAAAACACACTTGAGTTACGGAAACTCAAGAAAACCTTATGTAACAAATTTGTTTTCTAAAAACAAAAAAGAAATAGAGAATGTAAGTTACATGTTTTCGAACGTTTTGAGCCAAAAATAAACAAAAAGCGGCAAATGGTTTTTTATAATATTAATTCAGTGTTTTAGCATATATATCTCCTGTAGTTTGTTATTTTGTTACTCGGATAGTCCCCTGAGTAAATGTCAGGAGACTATCCGAGTACCAAAATAACAAACCATAAGGAGCATACCTACTATTTTCAACTAACTAACATTTACCCAGGGGACTATCCGAGTAACAAAATAAAAAACCATAGGGAGCATAACTACTATTTCCAAAAGGTGGGGACTAAACGTGAAACCACATGGACCGTCCAGGAAATTAACTCAAAAACAACTTGGCGCTTTTTTATTTTTTATTAATTTTTTAGGCTCAAAACGTTTGAAAAAGTAACTTACATTCCATGTTTTTTAGAAGAAAAAAAAGTTTGTTACATAAGGTTTTCTTGAGTTTTCGTAACTTAATTGGGTTTTCTCTCTATAATATATATATATATATATATATATATATATATATATATATAGTGAAAGGTTTAAATACAAAAGGCTCTTAACGTTCGACGGTACGCGTGCGACCACCAATACAACATGCGTAATTATACAAATAAGTAAATAATGTACGTAATTAGGGTTAACCTAATCCATGCCTAATTATGAAATAAACGTGCGTAATTAGGGTTTAACCCAACTCATGCGTAATTATTTGTGCAAAGTCAATTACTATTGTGCCACCGTGTTCAATCAATTGAAGGCCTAGATTAGATCAGATGTATGATTGAGATGCTCGCATACACATCGCACGATAACCGGCCCCTCTCTCTCTCCCTTCTATATATATATATGTATATGGTAGGGTTCTTTTCAGAACCACTCATATTGTGAGAACCACGAGAACCAATGTGAACACAACAAAATAAACCACCCACCACCACCCAAAACCTAAACACCCACCACAACCCAAAAACCTAAACACCCCCCACCCCACCCAAAAAAAACTATACCTTACCAAAAAGCCCCAAAAAAACTAACCCCCACCGCCCACCCCCCAAAAACCTAAATCCCTCACGCACCCCACCCAAGCTAAATGCTAAAAACTAAATCATAAAACTAAACCCTACAACTAAATGCTAAAAAAGTTTTTTGATATATCTTTTATTAAAATCGCTAAATTTAGTCATTACAAAAGTTGAACAATAACACCGATGCACATGTGCAACGGTACTTTTTGTTCAATTTTTTATTAAAAATCGCTAAAATTCGTCACTAAAAAATGAATATCAGTACCGCTGTACATGTGCATTGGTATCGTTGTTCAGTTTTTTAGTTATGAAATTTAGCATTTTTTATAAAAAAAATTGTGTGTTTTTAATTTTTTTAGGTACTTTTTGTTGTGTTCACATTGGCTCTCGCGGTTCTCGCAATAAAGGGTGGTTCCTAATAGATCCTTATATATATATATATATATGGATTCGGTTCAACGAAGAACCTCCACGAGTTGTGAGAACCATGAGAACTCTCACTTCCAGCGTGAGTAGGTCACAATTTTTTACACGAATGTAGATAAAATGTTTATGTTATAAACGCCTCTGTAAAAAATAAAAATAAAAAATTGTTGAGTCGGTAGTTACGCCTGATGTAAAGTTTGTTTACGGTGATGTAAATTTTTTACATCACCAATAAAAAAATTTACATTTGATGTAAATTTTTGCATGCGACTTTTAAAAAATATCGCTGGAACAAGTTAATTTTTTTAAGATTTCTTAGACTTTTTTTTTCCATAAAAGTTTTTGGAAAGCCTAGTACTCATTTTACCCTTTTCTATATATATAATTGTTTAAAGAGTTGATCTAAGAGAAAAATGCCCGGATAGTCACCTTTAGTCCCTAACTTTCTAAAATTATCTCTATAGTCCCCAACTTTTCATTTTTTGTTCCCGGATAGTCCCTGAGTCTAACTTCAGTTTGTTTTCTCCGTTAACCCACCTCATGTGCTTATCACGTGAGGGTATTTTGGTCAGATTGATTGTGCCTAACATATAAAAGGCATGTCTGTACCCCTATACTCCATTGTCAGTTGTTTTCCCTCCCTTCTAATGCCAATGCCATTCCATCTTCTTCCCCTCATTTCCTCACAATTTAAACCCTAACTTGATCGATTACCAGTATCTTTTAACGAAAATGAAGGACGACGATCCTCAACATGCAAAGAACAAACGTCAGTGGATTATACGCTCCAAGTCTGAGTATGTGACGCCCTTTGTACCAGAGATTGTTTACGGTATGTATGTTAACCCTAGCTCCATTTTGTGCAAGAACATGCAATATAGACAAATAAACTGTTAAAACCCTTACAAAATCTCTAATTTTATACCCTAATGTGACTTTTATGTATCTGCAGATGGCTATGAGAACTTATTCAGCTTAAAACTTCTTCATGGTGATGTGTTTACTCCGTCACCAGGAAGAAAATACGCCCTTGGGAAAGCTACATATGTTGACTACTCCAACATTGATGAATTTCCGGTGCATGAAATCGACAGGATGGTGAGAGATCTTGAACTAAATGTTCCTGAGGTTAAGTTGTACTACCATTTTAAGATTCCTGAATTAGATTTAGACCTTGGATTATGCCCTTTAGGGAATGATGGTGATGTTAGGCTTTTGGGCAAATATGTTGCAAATAACAAAGTGATTAAGGTCTTTATAGAACATGGTGAAACCAAGGTTAGAAATTACTTTAGTCCTACACAATCGTCTAAGGTAGTTATTGAAGAAATAGAAAATGAAGGGGGTGCTGATAATACTATTCAAAGGACAAGAACAAAGAAACTAAGGGTATCCAAAAATCTACAACTTCAATGGAAAGATGTAAATAATGAAGTTGTAGAGGGTAATGCAAGTGGTGTAGAGGCTGCTGATAAGGTAACTAAAAAAGTTGTAAATGATGAAGTTGAAGAGGGTAACACAGGTGGTTTAGAGGCTGTTAATGTAACCAATGAAGTTGTAGAAGGTAATGCTAGTAGTGTAGAGGCTGTTAATGTAACTAATGAAGTTGTAGAGGGTAATGAAGGTGGTGTAGAGGTTGGTAAGGTAAGTAATGTAGGTGGTGTATGGTCTAATATAGATGGTATTGAGGTTGCTGTTAAGGTTGCATCATTCACTAACAATTTTAGCTATGATTTCTACAACGCAAATTTCTCAACTGATTTTCCAATAGATGGTCAGTCTAAGCATGCTGAGGGTGATGATTCTAAGGTTGGTGAGTCTAAGCATGCTGAGGGTGGTGAGTCTGAACATGCTGAGGGTGGTTTGTCTGAACATGGTGAGGATGGGGAGTCTGAACATGCTGAGGGTGGTTTGTCTGAACATGCTGATGGTGGTGAGGCTGAGCATGAAGAGGGTGGTGTAGAGACTGATGGTACTGAGGCTGGTGATGATGAATTATCTGAGGGTGATGATTCAGATGATAGTGACTTTAGAGAAGGGTCAGAGAGTATGGATGAGGCTGAATATGATATGATGGACTACCATGCAAATGTTGACAGGGGTGAGGAATTTATAGGATATCAATTAGAGTCTGTTGGAAACCATGATGGGAATAGTAGTGATGAGTTATTAGATGGTGATAATCTCAGTTATGAGTCCTTTGACAGCTTAACAGATGAGTCAATGGATGATTTCAAAAGCAGGAGAAGTATCAAACTGAGAGAGTTGAAGAGGAAAAAGAAGGGTGGAGAATCAACATCCCAAGTTAGCTTTTATGTTGGCTAGTTGTTTCCAACAGCCAAAGTGGCAAAAGACCAGATAAACAAACATGCCATTGAGACTAGGAGGGCATTGTCTTTTTTGAGAAATGATAAAAAAAAGAATTAGAGTGGTTTGTGAGGGCAGATGTCCTATATTCACATGTGGGCCGAATCCAACTGGGCCCAACCAAAGTGGGCCAGGTATTCATATAGAAACTGCAAGTGGCAAAAAAAAGTAAGGAATCTTCTGCAGGGTGTAGTGGGACAAAAAAGGGTCCAAAAAAGGATTGGGCTCATGCAATGATAAAAGGAAGGGTAGGTTAAATAGTGTAGATTGTCCTTGGGTTCTGTATTTGTCTAGAATTAACGATGAAGATGAGACTTGGGTGGTAAAGACATACCAACCAGATCACAAGTGTCTGACATCAAGAAAAATACATCCCTTCAATTCTACCTTCTTGGCTAAACAAGAGTTTGTGATGAATCAGATTGCAGCCAACCCTAATATTTCAGTAAGTAGGCTACAAGAAGAGCTTGGGAGGAATTATGAGTCTAAGCATGCTGAGGGTGGTGAGTCTGAACATGCTGAGGGTGGTTTGTCTGAACATGGTGAGGATGGGGAGTCTAAACATGCTAATGGTGGTGAGGCTGAGCATGAAGAGGGTGGTGTAGAGACTTATGGTACTGAGGCTGGTGATGATGAATTATCTGAGGGTGATGATTCAGATGATAGTGACTTTAGAGAAGGGTTAGAGAGTATGGATGAGGCTGAATATGATATGATGGACTACCATGCAAATGTTGACAGGGGTGAGGAATTTATAGGATATCAATTAGAGTCTGTTGGAAACCATGATGGGAATAGTAGTGATGAGTTATTAGATGGTGATAATCTCAGTTATGAGTCCTTTGACAGCTTAACAGATGAGTCAATGGATGATTTCAAAAGCAGGAGAAGTATGAAACTGAGAGAGTTGAAGAGGAAAAAGAAGGGTGGAGAATCAACATCCCAAGTTAGCTTTTATGTTGGCTAGTTGTTTCCAACAGCCAAAGTGGCAAAAGACCAGATAAACAAACATGCCATTGAGACTAGGAGGGCATTGTCTTTTTTGAGAAATGATAAAAAAAAAGAATTAGAGTGGTTTGTGAGGGTAGATGTCCTATATTCACATGTGGGCCGAATCCAACTGGGCCCAACCAAAGTGGGCCAGGTATTCATATAGAAACTGCAAGTGGCAAAAAAAGTAAGGAATCTTCTGCAGGGTGTAGTGGGACAAAAAAGGGTCCAAAAAGGGATTGGGCTCATGCAATGATAAAAGGAAGGGTAGGTTAAATAGTGTAGATTGTCCTTGGGTTCTGTATTTGTCTAGAATTAACGATGAAGATGAGACTTGGGTGGTAAAGACATACCAACCAGATCACAAGTGTCTGACATCAAGAAAAATACATCCCTTCAATTCTACCTTCTTGGCTAAACAAGAGTTTGTGATGAATCAGATTGCAGCCAACCCTAATATTTCAGTAAGTAGGCTACAAGAAGAGCTTGGGAGGAATTATGAGTCTAAGCATGCTGAGGGTGGTGAGTCTGAACATGCTGAGGGTGGTGAGTCTGAACATGCTGAGGGTGGTTTGTCTGAACATGGTGAGGATGGGGAGTCTATGAAACATGCTGATGGTGGTGAGGCTGAGCATGAAGAGGGTGGTGTAGAGACTGATGGTACTGAGGCTGGTGATGATGAATTATCTGAGGGTGATGATTCAGATGATAGTGACTTTAGAGAAGGGTTAGAGAGTATGGATGAGGCTGAATATGATATGATGGACTACCATGCAAATGTTGACAGGGTGAGGAATTTATAGGATATCAATTAGAGTCTGTTGGAAACCATGATGGGAATAGTAGTGATGAGTTATTAGATGGTGATAATCTCAGTTATGAGTCCTTTGACAGCTTAACAGATGAGTCAATGGATGATTTCAAAAGCAGGAGAAGTATGAAACTGAGAGAGTTGAAGAGGAAAAAGAAGGGTGGAGAATCAACATCCCAAGTTAGCTTTTATGTTGGCTAGTTGTTTCCAATAGCCAAAGTGGCAAAAGACCAGATAAACAAACATGCCATTGAGACTAGAGGGCATTGTCTTTTTTGAGAAATGATAAAAAAAAAGAATTAGAGTGGTTTGTGAGGGTAGATGTCCTATATTCACATGTGGGCCGAATCCAACTGGGCCCAATCAAAGTGGGCCAGGTATTCATATAGAAACTGCAAGTGGCAAAAAAAGTAAGGAATCTTCTGCAGGGTGTAGTGGGACAAAAAAGGGTCCAAAAAGGGATTGGGCTCATGCAATGATAAAAGGAAGGGTAGGTTAAATAGTGTAGATTGTCCTTGGGTTCTGTATTTGTCTAGAATTAACGATGAAGATGAGACTTGGGTGGTAAAGACATACCAACCAGATCACAAGTGTCTGACATCAAGAAAAATACATCCCTTCAATTCTACCTTCTTGGCTAAACAAGAGTTTGTGATGAATCAGATTGCAGCCAACCCTAATATTTCAGTAAGTAGGCTACAAGAAGAGCTTGGGAGGAATTATGAGTCTAAGCATCTGAGGGTGTGGTTGACAGTGAGGTGTGAGTTGAACATTGAGAGGTGGTTGCTAATGGTGAGGATGGGGAGTCTGAATATGTATGTGAGCTGACCATGAAAGGGTGGTGTGAGGAACTTATGGATACATAGAGCTGTGATGAAACATGACTGATGGTGATGTATTATGTGATAGTGACTTAGAGGAAGTTAGAAGTATGATGAGCTGAATATGATATGAGACTACCATGCAAATGTTACACGGGGAGGAATTTATAGGAACAATAGAGCTGTGGAAACATGATGGGAATATAGTGTAGCTTATTAATGTGATGATCTCAGTTTAGTTCCTTGACAGCAACAGATGAGTCAATGGATGATTCAAAAGCAGAGAATATCAAACTAGAGGAGTTGAAAGAGTAAAAAAAGTAGAATCAACATCACAGTTAGCTTTTTGTTGGCTAGTTGTTTCCAATCAGCCAAAGTGGCAAAAGACCGAATACAACATGCCATGAAATAGGGGCCCTTGTCTTTTTTGAGAAATGATAGAAAAAAAAAAAGATTAGAGGTTTGTGAGGTAGATTCTAATTCACATGTGGGCGATCCATGGGCCATCCAAGTGGGCCAGGTATTATGAATCTAGAGTAGTTAAATATGATTCTGTCTGTATTGCTAGAATAACGATTGAGAGTTGGGTGGTAAAGACATACCAACCAGATCACAAGTGTCTGACATCAAGAAAAATACATCCCTTCAATTCTACCTTCTTGGCTACACAAGAGTTTGTGATGAATCAGATTGCAGCCAACCCTAATATTTCAGTAAGTAGGCTACAAGAAGAGCTTGGGAGGAATTATGAGTTGTCTGTCACAAAAATGAAGGTACAAACCCTAATTTCTGCTTGGTTTTGTTCTCTTGATATACAAACCCTTATCTAATTTTTAATTGATTGCAGGCTTTCAGGGCAAAGCTCAAGGCTACAAAAAAGCTTCAAGGGGACTTCAAAGATCAGTATGTCAGCCTGAGGGACTATGTTATGGAACTGTACAGGACCAACCCAGGTACAACAATTAAATTTGTTGTTGAGCCTGAGTGTAATCCACATGCACCCACAAGGATCTTCAAGAAGGTTTATGTTTGTTTGGGACCACTGAAACAAGGGTTTAAAGAGTGTAGACGTGAACTGTTGGGGTTAGATGGGGCATTTATGAAAGGCCCGTACGCTGGTCAAACGCTAACTGCAGTTGGTTTAGATCTCAACAATGGCATTTATCCGTTAGCTTATAGTATTGTTGAGACTGAGAACAAAGACTCCTGGATCTGGTTCTTAGAGTGTATTAAAGGTGACTTGGAACTTCCACTTAATGCAAATTTCACCTTCATTTCTGACAGGAAAAAGGTATAGTGTTATATTCAGCATTTAACCTAAGTCTGTTTTCTATTGATTAATGTTTGTTATCTGATGAAACAGGGAACAATACCAGCCATAAATAAGGTATTTCTAGCAGCTGAGCACAGATTCTTCTTAAGGCACATATGGCAGAACATGAAACTTCAATGGAGAGGAGATGCCTTCAAGGATTGTCTTCAAAATGCTACTAATGCCTATACAGTCCCAGATTTTGAAACCAAGATGGAGGAGTTGAGGTTGTACAACATTGAAGCATAAAACTGGTTGGCAAGTACCCATTCATTGGAGCAAGTCTCATTTTACAGGTATATTGTGCAAATATGCATATCAAACCTGCTGTCTATTGTTCAAAACTGTTGTATGCATATCAAACCTGTTGTCTATTGTTCAAAACTGTTGTATGCATATCAAACCTTCTGTCTATTGTTCAAAACTGTTGTATGTATATCAAAACTGTTGTTAATTGTTCAAAACTTTGTATGCATATCAAACCTGCTGTATGCATGTCATAATAGTTGTTTATTATTCTAAGATACAATTTAGATGTAGAGGTGTTGATCATTTGGTTTGGTAATTTGATATACAGGCAGGGCACAATCTGATGTGGTGTTGAACAATATGTGTGAAGTCTTGAATGCAAGGACAGTCAATGGTAGAGACAAGCCTATAATTTCTGCTTTAGAGTTTGTCTGAGAGTATCGAATGCAGAGGATTGTTAATGTTATTAGGGCGATTTAGCATACTAATGGTCCACTTACTCCTAGAGTTGCAAAGATTTTTGAAACACGAAGACCCTAGCTGCAAATTACAATGTTAAGTGGAGTGGTGGGCCAAAGTATCAAGTCGGTGGTAAGGTCACCCAGGATGGTGCTGCCACACAAAAACAATATGTTGTGGATGATGTGGATAGGGTTTGCACTTGCAGGGAATGGGAAGTTTC
Source organism: Scalesia atractyloides (assembly GCA_947069175.1). Lineage (NCBI taxonomy): Eukaryota > Viridiplantae > Streptophyta > Magnoliopsida > Asterales > Asteraceae > Scalesia > Scalesia atractyloides. The sequence goes on from CAMTDV010001634.1 coordinate 21,160,379, forward strand.
GGGAATCCCTTGTAGGCATGTTGTGGCTGTCAATTGGGACATGGCAATGAATGGTCAAGAGGTTGGTCCCCCGGAATCATGGGTTAATGAATGTAACTATCTTGAAACATGGAAGAGGGTTTACAGTCATACCATTGGTCCCATTAATGGCAGAGAATTGTGGCCAAAATCACAGGGTCCTACCAAACTGACCCCACCTTTGCACCACACACCTTTTGGCAGGCCTAAGAAGAAAAGAATGAAGAATGAAGTTGAAAGGGCTTCACAATCAAGAAACAAGAGAAACAGGGGTGCTGAAGCTGATACAGAACAAGCTGTGGTTGGTGGCAAATTAACAAGAAAATGGAAGTCCGTGGAAGTGCAAGAAGTGTGGTTTAAAGGGCCACAACCAAAGAACTTGTGGACGGACCAAAAAAGTTGCCCAGTCAAAGAAAGGGAAGAAAGGTAACAAGAAGAAGGATGGTAAACAGGCTGTTGAGGCTGGTTAGGCAGGTGCAGGTGTTTAATGGTTATGGTTTTTGGGTTGTCTTAAAACAATGATGCAGTCTTTTGGTATTTATCATGTCTATTTAGCTAATTAAAACACTTATGACAATTATCATCATGTTTTGGGCTTGTTATCTTGATGATATTAATCTAGGTTAGGTTGTTTGGTTTGATGTGTAAGGGTCTGATGTTAACAGTTTCAAGTTTGGTTGTTTAGTATTTTGTGGTTTAGTTTCTTGTTTGTGCACAGGTTTACATTTCTTTATGTTTATTTGCTGTCAAATTTGGTGTTTGATGTTTAGACATTTGCACATGTTTGGTAGTGTATAATTGGAATAGGTCATGGATGGGTCATAGAAAAATGTAGTACAGGGTCTTATGTGATGTGTTCAAATGGATTTAAAGAACACATTTCGCACAAGATTTGACGAATACATTTTGAACAACAATTGACCAATTCATTGAATGCTTCGCACAAGATTTGACGATAACAGTTTGCACAAGAATTGACCATTTCATTGAATGCTTCGCACAAGATTTGACGAATACATTTTGCACAAGAATCAACCAATTCATTCGATGCTTCGCTTGATACATTGAATTGGCCAATACATTACCAATACATTGAATGTTATACATTGATTCAAACAACCTGCTTATACATTGAATGCTATCCATATTTCACCAACCACATTTCCAACATTTAAGACATTAAATACATCACAAACATGAATCACATTTTCAAAAACATGGGGAATATCCATTGCATTTAATCATTACAGCATCTAGCACATAAAGGAACCTACCACATCCAATCCTTCAAGCCTTAACATACATCCAAAACACAAACCCTAAAACTATCAAAAGAACCATAATAATCTTGTTCTTCACACCGATTCTTTTCCCGCATCTTGGCTAACTCAACATCAACTTGGTTTCTGTGTCGTAAAAGCCCTGGAATAATTGCCACTCCACGACTGCACATTGGTGGGTCCACCCACCCAATGAATCTTCCACAATTAGGATTCTACACAGAAGGAATAAATGATGAAACTTTATAAGCCCTAGAATATTAAAATCGGTAGTAGTGTACATTACCATGCTTGGACAAGAGTAGAATCGTCGACCAGGGTTGTGATCAGTCCATGATGTAACTATGATTGCATCTTGGCCACAATTGCAGAGAACCATGAGGAAGATGAAGATCGATTGAGAGGAAGATGAAGATTGATTGAGAGAAAGATGAAGTACAATGATGAAGAGAAATGTTGGTGGTTAGGTTTGTGGGAGAAAAGGCGCTATTTAATAGGCAAGACCAACTGCACAATCAATCTGACCAAAATACCCTCACGTGATAAGCACGTGAGGTGAGTTAACAGAGAAAACAAACTGAAGTTAGATGCAGGGACTATCCGGGAACAAAAAATGAAAAGTTGGGGACTATAGAGGTAATTTTAAAAAGTTAGGGACTAAAGGTGAAAAAAGTCCAAACCACAGGGATGAAAACGTATATACCCAAAGATAAACACATGTTAACCGATTTGTGCTTAGACGCTATACGATGAACACATGTTAGAAAAGGGTCCAACATAAAATAACTTAAATTGTGCTATGAGTAAAGTTAAATGATGATTATGATCATTAAGTAGCAAACTGAAAAGATCTTAGTGAGACGTATCAATTGGAATTCTGAATCTGATTTTCACACTTCCCCAGTTCAAATGGTTTTCAACCCTTCCTTTTTTAGTGTAAAAAGAAATTGATTGTCTTGATTTATGTATTTATTTATTTTTACGGTAAATTTGAATTACTTACGAACCAGTAGAGTATTGTCTTGTCACCTTAAAGCCTTATTCCATTTTAAAAAAGTCACTAGGTTATAATGCCTTTCACACTATAATTTCAAAAAAATTTCCATGCTTCACAAATTTAGAAGTACTTACAAGATTTATTGAATGGACCCTCATGTAATGTTTTCGACATTGAATAGTATCGCTTCTCTTGAGAATTTACTAGCGTATTTTCATGCTTCCACCCTGTGTTAATGGAAGAGGTTTAACTTATAAGGTTCCAAATGTCTAGCAACTTCACTATAAAAAAAAGACAAACAAGTAATTCATAAAGTTAAAAATAGTTAATAAAACATTATAATAATATTGGTTTCACTGAGGAGGAACTAACTTGATGCTAATTATTAGTCCATCAAGAACCAGTGGCGAAGCTTGAGGTTTTCGATGGGGGATGGGGGTGAAAACGTATATACCCAAAACTTTCTATAGAACCAGGGGTCGAAAACGTATATGCCCAAAAATTTCTATACAAAAACTACATATATAACACTAGCAAAAATTTCGGGGTCCCCCCCCCCCTCTGCGGCCCCCAACTAAGTTGCGCCCATGTCAAGAACCAAAATCTGTTTGTATTATTAAACTGTCGATGGATACTAAAAAGAAAACTTTCTTTATAACCTCCAACAAATCATGAAACCACCAAATGAATCCCATTGATATCTATAATTCATGTTTATAACAAAGTTTCTCCTTTTTCTTATCTCCAAACATTAAATTCTTTCCTTGTATTCATCGTACAAACATCATCACTTGTATTATAAGAACTCTCCACCGCCCTTTTCTACTTTCCAAATTGTATCTTCCAGTTTCAGTTTCTAACTGTTTTCATCTTGCTAGCATGACCACTTTGTCCCTATCTACGTGCTTAGTTTCAGAACCACATCGTTTAACGACAATGACATTCACTCGATGGTTTGGGGCTACAAGATCTTTAGAGCTTCCAATACCATGAAGATAGGCCGGACCACGATGTATGCCACCCCTGTGGCGAAGGCTGTAAATGGAAAGCCTGCGGTAGTGGAGAGGACGATGATACGACTCAAAAACACAAGTCTTGTCACAAGTGAGGTGGTGGAATGAAGGTAGGATAGCTAAGGCTTCCAAATATTCACACATTTACCAAAACACAAGTCTTGTCACAAGAATCATGATAAGCTCAGATGGTTTCATCACTTGTGGGTTGATAACCCTATCGAAAACAGAAAGTTTGGAGGGTGATTTACACCTCCGAATTGTATGAATCAATCTTGGCCAAGCTTACTAACCATAGACTTGATTAGTAGCACAAGAAGCACAAGTTTGTATGAGAAAACATAAGTTTAATAAAAGTTTGTAATGTATTCTTCCAAAACAGAAAGATTGGACCTCAAAATGGTGATGCTCGACCTTGGTTTGCCATGGAAAACCTGTAAAAACACTCCTGAGAGGTGTTCCAAGCTTTGTAGAGGAAGAAGAGATGAAGAAAATGTAAGAAAAGTGAGTATGAACTCACTTTTGCAACTTGAATGATTTTGCCTTGAACTTGGAATTCCAAGGATTTGAGACTATTTTGAGAGTGTAGAGGAGTTTGAAAAGTGGAAATGGTTGTGTGGAGGCTTGGTTTTATAATAGTGAACTAGGGTTTTGAGTTTAATGGAGGTTTAAGTTGATTGGGTGAGAAGAAAGGTGAAGAAAATGGCCAATGAGGAGCTGGAAGCAACTTTCTGTGGATAAGGGGGCTAGACGTTACGCCACGCCTATTAGCATTAGGCGTCGCGTAACGCCACGCCTCCTTTAGCCAGATTTTGCATTTTAGTCTCTGAACTTTGGTTTGTTCCTCATTTTAGTTAAAACTTGATGTTTTGGCATGTTTTTAAGTATATAACACGTTGTAAGTATAATTTGAGTATCGTGAATGCGTGAATAGCGTTCTGCATGTAAAACAAGTATTGGATTGTACGTAAAGACGTAATTAACGATTGCTTGTCGGTATAATACGTATGTAAAAGGTATGGAATTTTACTACGATCAAAGTCTCAGGTTTCAAAGTTGGAAATTACTACGAGTATAATACGACTACAAGTTTTCAAAAATAGAAATATGAATATGCTTTCTAAATAGGGAAAGTATGAAAATGCGAAGCGTTACATCGTACCAATAGGAAGCGTGTTGCCCTATACGATTCCTATTGGTGTCGTATTTAATGCATTTAAACCCTATAGGAAGCGTATTGGGCTATACGTTTCGTATGGAAGGATGTATACAAATTCTGAGGATGTCTAGATACCATCACCCTATAAATAATATTTCATTTCATGTAATTTATATGCTTGCTATCAATACTGAGGTGATACAAAGAGGATTAACTTTGATATTGTTCTATGTTTATACATATTATCAATCATTGTTAATCACTGTAAAAATCATTCTGCTACTTTAATAGTAAGAGAACACGTTGCAGGTCCTTTGAGTATAACCCAACTATTGAAGAAGCATAGGGCTCCAAGAAATAAAGGATCCTTTGACAAACTACCTATTGGATTTGACAAGGATTAACTTTAGATTCCAGGAGAAAAAAAACTTGCATCTTCAACATTTGTAGTGACGGGCTTAAAAACCTCTTGAAAATCTACCTAGTCATCTTATGCATTGGCAACACGCACAAATTCCTTCCCATTCGTTTTCAAAGGAATCATCTCATCCTACAAATGTAATTACATTTTTCACATCATTACCATTTTTACATGTACTTTTATAACCGCTTTGTTTATTTTAGTAACTGGTATTTTTTTATTATTGTATGAACAAATATTAGCTAATATGGAATTCTTAAACATTTATCAAATGAATTTAAACATAACCTTATTTTTAATATTATAAATCAAAATGTTTGTTTTGTAATTTTTAGTGAGCTTATATATTTATGAATTTAACTAACATTTTACATGTCTATGTACAAATATCATTTTTCTAAATACAACTTCTAAATTATTAAAAAGAAGAAAATCAAAATAAGATAAACTAAAAGTAAATGGGTGATTCTAAATAAACCATACTCTATTTTCCATTTACACCGTACCCTATAGTATTAATTAGGTTAGAATAGAACAAACCAATAAGGGTTTTTTCCTACTTAAGAGCATCCCCAGTAAGATGTTTTTTGATGTTTTTATGATGATGTGAAGGAAAGAGATAGTGATGTGGAAGTGAGGAAGGAAGAAAAGTTATTCTATAAAAATAAGAAAAACCAAGTATGTGGTGATGATTAAGGAGAGATGAGAGAGAGTGTGGTCCCATTTTTAAAGGGGAGAGAATTTTTGTGAGAAAGGGACAAGTTGGGCAAGAGAGAGAATATTCCATCTCATCTCGTTTTTTGACACCCTTATTGGGAGTGCTCTAAGAGACTACAATGACATATTTTTGTTTTTTTGGTGTTTTTAAAGAGAGAGAAAGTGAGTTGGGAAAGGGGAGAGGGTATGAGGTGGAGGAGAGAGAGTGTGGTAATGTATTGAGAAAAAATGGAGGGAAGAAGGTTATGTGAGTGTAATGTAGGAGAGAAAAAGAGGAAGAGTTAAATATGTGTTTTTTTGTTGTGTGAGTAGGGCAAGAGAGAGAAAGAAGAGGATTGGTTGGGCAAGTGCCATGGCACACCTCAAAAAACACCTCTTAAGGCCGACTGTAGTCGAAACGCTTTGTGGGCGCATGGCGAAAACGCCCCCATAGCGCCGCCACACCACTACGGCGGGCGCTATGGGGTGGATTTTTGTGGTGGGCGCGTTGTGCAAATGGCGTTTTGGGGAGGGGAATTCAAAAAGTGACCGTTGGCAACGGTCAAAACATAAAAAAAAAACTTTTTTTTTTATTTTTTAAACACATTTAATCCTATTAGTACACCCCATCTCTCCTTTTATTAGAAAACATTCAACACTCTCAGCCCACTTTCATCCTCTACTCTCATTTTTTTTTAAAACTACAATCTTTCACCATGAACCCTTTCAACCGCGGTTTCATTCCTCCAGTTCGAGCGCCGATACGAACCAACCAAGCCACTCTACTCGTCCTGTTTCTCTCCGGTACCCACTCGGCCCACCCCATACGGATCCGGTTTCGTCGAGTTTAATCAAAATCCCCACGGGTTATTGAACCTTTTGAACCAACCACTTTCATGGGACCCAACTCTATACGGTTGGAACCCGAATCAAAACATAGGCGAAATGGGGTCTTCTCAAGCATTTGTTCCGCACAAGCTTCCTGGTCGCCCCTACGCGAGCCGGAGGTTGTTCCAGAAACACAACCGGAAGTAGCGGAGACGCAAAAAGGGAAAGCAAAACGCTCGCATAAAAAGAGAGGCGAGAAAATCGATAACCGAGCAAAAAAAGAAGTGCAATCGTGGGATGAAGAGGAGTTATACGCGTTAACCCGAGCTTTCGTCGACGTGTCGGAGGACCCCGTAATAGGTATTATTATTTTTTTATAAATTCTTTTGAGTTTTATTTATTTATTTATTTTTTGATTATTTGTTTATTTTGTAGCAAATACCAAAGTAAAACCGTCTTTTGGAACCGAGTCTGAACCCTTTTTTTCGAGCTAATGGGTAGGGGAGACGAATACCGGAAGTCGGATTCAATATCGGAAAATGGACCGATATCAACAAGAAGTGTACAAATTTTCATGCCGTCGAAGAGATCAAAAACCAACGAGTCGGGTGAACCCGAAACGCCGATTTCCGACGCTCGAAACATCGACGTAAACGATGATATTCCGAGGAAGAGCCGGTTGAAGAGCTACCACGACCCGCCGGACGAACCGCTTCAAGAAGCGGTGCGAGATCGAAAAGGCCCGAGTCATCGTCGATGTCATCCGACATGACTAATGCATTTTTGGAGGTAAACCGACGCCTTCAAGACATACACGACTTAGGGACTAAACGTATGGAGGAGAACCGGGAAGTGACCGAGATTATGCGGGATAGGCAATGGCCTACGACTTTGAATTCTACTCGAAACGGTATGACCACCTAACCAGTAAAGCGTTGAAGATGGCATTGACACAAAAGGAGCGAATCGAAAAAAAAATATAATCTTTGTGTGTTTTTATTTTAGTTTGATGTTTTTTTTTTTATTTTTTTAGTGTAACTTTTTTTTTTATTTAGTTAACTTTTTTATTTTTATTTTTAGTGTAAAGTTTGTTTTTTAAATTTTTAGTGTAATGTTTTTATTTTAATAAAATTGTTTTTAATTTTATAAAGTTATAAATTAATTATAAAAATTGAAATTCATAATTGAGTAATTGATGAGATATGGGCTTTTATGACTACGGCCTCTATTGGCATAACCCCATAATGCCTCATGCTGACATGCACGCCACATTCGCAAAACGCCCCTATAAGGGGTATGACTACACAAGCTTAAATCCTATGTTCATGTTCTAATAAAGTTTGACTAGAAATTAAAGTCTACAGTAATAACTACTTTGTCACTTTAATTACACTCTAAACTTAATTATTAATAATACTAGGATTTTTTTTCTAAATTCACTCTAATTTTTATAATAATTCAGCATCAATTTCATATCTTTTATTAGTTTATTACAAAAGTAACTATTAACTCAGCAAAAATTATACCTACTATTTTCAAAGTAACTTAACTTGTTTTACTACTATTTTTTATTAGTTTATTACAAAGTTAAGTTATTAACTCAATGAAAAAACGTTTCTGGCATAAATTTGTAACAAAAAAAATGTTATATATTTTGTTGTCAACTTTTTTATTGTATTTTTGTGTTCATGTTGGTCTTTTTTAGAAGTATACTTTAAAATGTAATATTTATTTTGAAACAATAAATGTTTTATGTTTTATATTTTATGACTTAAATCAATACATTTAAAAATATATTCAATTTTTTAATTAGACTTGCAGCAAAGAAAAAATCAATAAAGGCTAAATGATTGAGCAATAAATAGTTAGGTAATAGTTAATGAATGATTAGTTAAGTTTTTTTTTTAAATTTTAGTTGCTAATTAATGAACTTATATAAAATATGGTGTGATGGAGTAGGCTGAAATAGCAACATCTAAAATAAATAAATCGAATGAGCCAAACCTTTTAGATTTCTGAAAGTTCTTCCTTACAAACTCTCAAGAACATAGTTATGTAATGTTGTAAGATAAGTGTCATTTCTATATTATAAATTAATAATTTTTTGTGCATTGTGTGTTGTAACCAAGATGAAGGAGTTTTTTAGAAAAAAACTTTGATTTTTCACTTTTAACCCAAACAATTTCAAATTTGTATTTTAACTCCTATTAATTTTTTACTTTTAACCTAAAGTGTTTCATCTTTTATAATTTAACCCAACACTTTATTATTTACAATATGGTCCCCCATACTTTTTATCTTTCGAAGTTTTTCGTTTTACGTTTCGTTCTAAATTTTGCGAGTTAACACGTCGTACATGCATGTGAGGTTCAACGTTTTTTGCTCTATTTTTTCACATTTAGCAGGCCCGTCACAACGTGTCCATTTTTCCCCTTTTGACAAGTTCGCTGCAACGGGCGGGTCCTAGATCGACTAAGTTATTGTTTTCTACGTTTTACTTCTGTTTAATTTCTTGCATTAACATACTGTAACGGGTGTGCGTGGTTCAACGATTTTAAGTCTGGTTTACGTTCGGTTTAATTTTTCCCATTTTATCTATTTTATTTTTACGAGTTTTTCCGATGTTGAGATGCCGGTGTGGCATTGGTGCTACTTGGCACAGTTTTACAAAAGTTTTTAACCTATTAAATTTGTTACTAATATTTTGTTTTGGTTTACCCTATACTTTCTTTACTTAAAAACTATTTTTCTACAAGTATATTTTATTTACGGGTAGGTACAAACATGATTTGTTCTACATTCGACGTAAACTTTTTTATAAACAACTCAGGTCAAATATAACATGTTTTCGTTTAAAGAAACCATTTTTGCGTGATGTTTTTATGTACATTTTGGTATAAATTCAAGTTGTTCTACGTTTCGACGAAAACTTTTTTGGGAAATAATTCAGGTCAAATATAATACGTTTTCGTGTTTATTTTATGTATGTTTCGTAAAGTTTGTTTCGAACAGAGTGGAGTCAAATTATGGTTTCTTTTTTCTCCTTTTTTGAAAGCTCTAATTAATTCCTTTCGATTACATGTGTCCGATTTTCCTTCATGCCCGTTACGTTTTCTATGTATGAGTTGGGTCACATATAATACGTTATGATTTTTCGATACATATTTGATTTACTTTAGGTTTGATCCAATCACAATGCTTATACAGGTTACATTGAGTTCAACTGAATACGTCGAAATGCGTGTTTTTCATATGGTTAATACATCATATAACGTTTGGACTAATCCATTTAATGTTTACGATATACCCGCGCCGCAACGCGGGCGGATCTTAATCCTAATTTGGTCTAAAAAATAATTAAATAAACCCTTATTGTTGATGGATTTAGATCTAATAACGTATAAATTTCTATTTTTTTTCTAAGCATCTCATGCCATCCATGATAAATCTCTTGAATAAGTAAAACATAAAGTGGTAATACACAATATACTTAATGTGTATTCTCATATTGTTTGTAAAATGAGATATCAATTTTTAAAGTATGTGCACGTTTGAAATGAGGAATCATATGGAAGTTGTCCCATTTAGATTGGTGAACATAACTCAAAGAAAATTACAAGAAAGGAGACAACATGTTTAGCAAATAAATTCCTTGGATTTTTCTCCCACGTCTAAGCGACGAATGTTGGACCAAAGTCCTATGGGTCACACAAGCCAGACCTTGCTTTCACGCACTATCTTTTTGCTTGAACAAGAATACTTTTCAACCCTATTTTCTTTGTTATAAATAATGCAAAATTGTCACACCCCGACCCGCAGCGGAAAAGGTGATCGGGCATGATTGGGTTATCATCAAAGCTCACGACATTTATTATAACGTTTCATATTTATTATTACAATTTAAAGGGAAACATACAATCATAATTACATCATGTCCTACACATCATTCTAGACTTCATTATTTTCTTCTAAGGCATTTCTTATGTTTTCCTTGCTTCATCATGTTCACCTGTATCATGTGTAAAAATGGTTTTTGGATCAACAAAAAGTTGGCGAGTGAATCCTATGAAAAACATTTGAACAAGTTTATTGAATTGATTATAAAATAAAGTGCACAACCACATATGAGTAAATATAGATGTAAACTTATTCACAAATCACTTAATATTAAATAATGCACACACATACAATAATAGATTGTTTTGAGGCACGCGTTGCTCAACTCGTCTCCCACGAGGAACTGATGGGCCTAATGAATGAGTTTTGAGGCACGCGTTGTTCTACGAACTGATGGGCCTAATGAATGATTTGCATACAACTTGACAATATGAAATACATAACTACAAACAATATATACATTCTAAGTTTAGATCACAATATGGTATGGCACAAGTTTAAATAAACGAGTTAATTTTAGTGACACATGACACACCCCAAAACGTGTAATTAAAAAGGGAGTTGTAAGATTCACTCACATTGGGTGCGTTCGGTTGATGATGTTGAATGCGCACAAAGTTTGATTTAACCACGAGTGAAACTAACCTAGATAATAACATAATGGTTCGGTAAATAAGCGGATTTTATTAATCAATTTTAATAGGATTATTGGATATATTTTTGTGAGTTTAAGGCTATTTTCTAACTTTAAAAATGTTATTTTTAAGTATTTTTAATTTAAATAAATAAATAAAAGTAATAAAAAAATGTTTATTTTTGACTGGTGACCATTGACTTGTTTGACCGTTGACTTGTTGACTTGTTGACCGGTTCAGTCGTGTATGTGATATGCGCTGGGTGAGACTCGAACCGGTGACCTCCCGTACGCGTGCACGCAGCTCTACCAACTGAGCTACGTGTCTAACCCGAAATATTTCTGTTTTTAATTATATTTATATACTAATTGAATTAATCCGAAAATCATTTATTTTAAAACGATTTTTCATGTATCGCTCGGTGCTCTCCACAGGTCTCGAACCCGGGACCTATGGGTTAGTTTGGCACACAGTCCACCGCTGGACTGTGTGTCTAACTTGGTAAATAATCTGGTTTTTATTATACTTATATACAAACTGGATAAATTCATTTATGTCCTTATATAAAAAGTTTGATAATTGCCAGAACCGGTGCGGTAGTCTGGACTCGAACCCGCGACGTATGATTTAAACGCGCAACAGTCCACCACTGGACTGTGTGTCTATCTTGGTTATTATTCCGGTTTTCATTAAACTTAAAATCTATTTGCGAGTGAATCCGGTTCAGTTTTAAAAAGGAACATTTTTATTAAGGCGAGTGTGCGTGTGACATGAATCGAACTCGGGACGTATGCGTGTTTATTTGCACACAGTCCACCGCTGGACTGTGTGTCTAACCCGAGATATAACTTGATTTAAATTATATATATATATATATATATATTACTGAAAACTTCATCTTCTTCGTTAAGCTTAATCCAGAACCAATGTTCGACTGGTTCGACGATTTAATCAAGTTCTTTAGTGTGTTGTGATTAATTACATATGAGATTAATAAAAAGAATGAGAGAGATTAGGTATAAGATATACCGACAGAGATCCCCTGTTTCGCCGGCGAGTTTCCGATTACAGCAGGTTATTCCGGCGACGTGTGTCTTGCGGCAGAGGGTCTTCAGGAAGCTTGAGGTGAGTGTGGGTGGCTTCGGTATGAGCTCTAGGTGTTCTGTTTTTAGAGTAAGGCACAGAGGTGAAGGGGTTCGGTTTTCCGGCGAGTTGCAGAAAGTTTCCGGCGAGTGAAATTACGTCGAGAATGGTTGTGATTGTGAACGAAAAGGCTATCAGAGGTTAGAGGGTGCATTTATAGGAAAGAATCGAGATGCATGTGGTCTGATTTCAGTCTTGATTCGTCGGTAAATAAGTTTTCCGGCGGTTATGACCAAAGTCGCGGACTGGACATCGGTTATAACCGATGTTAAGGTTAATGCTTCGGTTAAATCAGAAGAAACCGTCCAATCTCGGCGAAATCGTCGGGATTTCCGACGACTGCGATTGGGCGCGTCAGTTTGAATTCGAGATTTATGTTATGTATTAATTGTTTCAATATGAACACAAACAACACAAGTGGCGGAGTGGTTGAGCGTGTGGGAGTTAAGACTTGGCTTATAACTGGTTGACCCGGGTTCGAAACCCGGCTTCAGCCTTTTATTTTTATTTCATTATTTTTAATACTTTTTCAAATGTAACTTTTATATTCTAATATATTTATTAATTATGTATCGTTTAAAATTAATTTGGGCATTAATACGCAACGAAATTTTTAACTGATTGTTCGGTTAATAAACGGAGCGGGTTTGGTAAATCCGGTTTTTGACGGATGTTACAAAAATCACTAACCATAACGCCTATGCTTAAACACGTTAAACTGTTTAACGCAATCTAGGGGCGGACCTATAGTGTTACAAGAGGTAACCCACTAATAGAGTAGTTATAGCTTCGTATATTTTCTGTTATATAGAGTTTGTTGAGAGTTAATTAGGTGGTTGCCACTTGATGTTCCGGTGACGCTCCTACGATAGTGTAAATTTTGGAAAAATATGACGTTTTTTCGATTTCGTTACCCTTTTTATGCAACTATGTAGATTTTCTAAGTCCGCCACTGATGCAATCTATTTTGTATTTTCTTTGACCATAATAACACATTAAACTGTTTAATGCAATCTATTTTGTATTTTGTTTGGCCATAATAAAACTGTGTCATAACAATAATTTGTTTTTTTTCTAAGGACCACAGTTGTCTTACTTATGCTCTTAAACTATACTAGAAAATACTAATTCTACACTATGTCATTATTTCAAAACCCTGGTCTTTTCTTTAAGATGCAAGAGTTTCTACCACCAAACAATTCTACACTATGTCAGGATCTAAGAGTCCGACCATCACCGATTTAGATTTTGAGAGTCCAGCCGTCACTAAGTTTTTGTTCAAACTCAACCACTATGGCTATAATCATGGGCGGCCCAGGTGGCAAGGTTGAGCTCTTTCAATACATTGTTTCATTTCACAAAACAAGAGATTGAGCTCTTTCTACTTTGTTTCATATTTGAAATGTACTACTAAACACATCACCTAGTTGTTCGCTTACACCAAATATTCAACATATAAACACGTGTTACTCTCACGCTTTGAGATCATCCACGGCACTACAACTACAACTTTGATTGTTGTACCATGTGAGTTAAACGTAAATTGTAGGGAATTTTGTTTAATGAGAACCGCGTCAAACGCGTGCCCTCAATTATATTTTTTTAACGGCAAATTAGGATCACTGACGGACTACTGGAGTATCATTATGTCACCACCAGAACTGCCTGATCATATCCACCTCCACTAGGCATAATGTCTATATACCAATTCAGAAGGAAACCAAATAAATATTGAAAACCCTCATGTGGGAATCGAACTCAGGACCTATTGGTCTCAAAGTTTTTCCAACCACCAAGATGCCGCTAGGCTATAAAGCCACTTCTTCTCTCCATAATGATTTGATTTTTATTAATGTTTTTTTTTTTGAACTAGAAAAATCATAATCTATGTAATTCATTGTTTAAAATTTACATCGAGATAGATCGTAAACGGGCAACACGCTGTGTCGCTGCCCCTTTTTTAATAGCAAAACTAAGTTTTTTTAAAAACTAGGTCTAAAGATCCTGGGGTCATAACGTTACTATATATTTGTATTTTACAATATATATATATATATATATATATATATATATATATATATATATATATATATATATATATATATATATAGTATTTATTACATTGTGTTCAAAGATTAAAAAGATTTAAAGACGTTTCCCAAATATTCACTTTTAGCTAATTTAACTTAACCAAGTCACCAATCTCAAGGATTATCAAGCTCACGGTTGACTCGGTGACAAAATAAAATTTCCCTACAAAACTACACTTACATATGTAACATTATTATTATGGCTGATTTGGTCCATATATTTCTATAAATAAGAGTCCAACATTTGTCTATATCCATTTCACTTCTCTTGATTTTTCCACTTAGAAATTTGACCTCATTATTGTAGGAACATAATACTCCAAAAGGTGTGGAACTTTTGATGAACCCTTGATTGTTTGATATGCGTATTAACATTGGACACATTAAACACTCCAAATAATAAATTACCACCAAATTTGCAAACATGACTTAAGCATGTCATGGCAAACATACATTTACAAATCATTTCATTCTACTAAGTAGTCACATGTTTTTTTTACAAAACACTACTTAAACTATAGATGCATGCATCTATTTTTTAGTTTTGTAATAGACAGGTCATAAATTCATGTAGCGGACGAGTGAGCAAATAATACACGTAGACAGGATGAAAGAAGTGTCGTTTGGTTTAAGGAATTTAATGGAATTTGAATTGGAATTGAAAAACATTCCATTAATAGTTATGTTTGGTAAGTCATTGAAAGAATTAGAATTGAAAACTTTTCCATCTATAAATTAAGAGTAAATCGTCATTTTAGTGCCTGAGGTTTGTCTCAAACTGCCATTTTAGTTCAAATAGTTTTTTTTCTCCTCTAGGTCCCTGAGTTTTCCATTGTCTTGCCATTTTGATCACATTGTCTAACTCCGTTAAAAATCTTAGTTTTAACCAGGGGTATTCTTGGCATTTTCGTAATAATTATAATACTAACAATATTTATAATATAAAACACAAAAAAAACTAACGTTGTAATGGGGGCGGAGGTCAGTGACGTGGTGGAGGTGCCCATAGGTTAACTGACATTGTAGTGGATATTTTGGTGGCAGAGGTCAGTGACGGTGACGGTGGTTAGCGGAGGTGAGTGTCAGGGGTTGGTGATGACTGTGGATCGGTGGCATTGGCACTGATGGTTGTGGAGAGAAGAAAGTAAGGGGATGAAGAACGAGAGAGAATGGGGTGGGGTGGGGGTGGGGGTGTTAATCAGATTTTTTATAGAAACAAAAAATAAAGTTAGTTTTTTTTGTGTTTATATTATAAATATTGTTAGTATTATAAGTATTACGAAAATGCTAAGAATACCCTTGGTTAAAACTGAGGTTTTTTAAGGATTTAGGCAATGTGATCAAAATGGCAAGAAAATGGAAAACTCAGGGCCCCAGAGTAGAAAAAAAACTATTTGGACTAAAATGACAATTTAAGACAAACCTCAGGGACTAAAATAGCAATTTACTCATCAATTAATTACAAAAAAAACCCTAGTAAAAATGTGAGAGAGTTTAAGGGATAATTTAGTAAATTATTAATAAATTTTCAAACCCACATTGCAAATTACAACGATTAATTACAATTCCTCAAATACCATTCCAATGTTTCAAAGGCCATTCCAAACCAATTCTAATTCTTTAAAAAATATGCGAATCAAATGGCCCTAAGAGTTTCCTATTTCTCTAGACATGTTGGTAGACATCATTTACCTTTAATGTGTACTAGTAGATTTTCCAGCTTTGAATAAAACTTTTATCAAATCGTAGATAATAATGAGCCAATTCCAAATGCTTCAAATCCCATTCCAAACGCAATTCTAATTCCTTAAGAAAATATGCGAACCAACGCCCCTAAGAGTTTCCTAGTTTCTCTAGACATGTTGGTAGACATCATTCACCTTTAATGTGTACTAGTAGGATTTTCCCATGCCCATTAAAATCCCAAAAATAGCAAAGCTATTGGCAGGGTCTGGGAGGGTGGATGTAGGCATACCTTACATCTACCTTTGGGGATAGAGAGGACTGCTTCCAGTGCGACACTCAGCTCCAAAACATCCAATAAAATAAAAAATAGCTCATGATGTGTGTGTACATATATGTAACTACCAATATAACATAAGTGGTGACAGACTACATGGTAAACAAGATGAATGTAACATCACAACAACCTATAAACATAGATACAAGATGGCAGACGCATGTAAGTTCCACCTAACGCATAAGCTTATCTACGACAATACACCCCACCTAAGACACAATTTGCACCCTGCCCTAGAAATCCTTAATTTTAATCATGTGTTTCAACGAACTCCTATCATGGACCATGTTCTCAGAGGTGTGCAATTCTCGTAAATCCTACCTAATCCGCTCATCCCAAGTAAATTTGGGTCTGCCTCACTCCTCTTCCCCTCCACGGTGAGAGTTTCAACCACTCTTACTGGCTCTATCGTCTGCCTCCTCTTCACATGCCCAAACTATCTCAATCTTCCCTCAGTTATCTAATGTGATATACTACCTACTCATAACCTCTCCCTTAAAACCTCATTTTTTTATCCCATCTAACCTTGTGTGCCCACACATCCACCATAACATTCTCATCTTTGCGACCTCCATCTTGCGTGCTTGTACTTTCTTAATGGCCCGAAAATCGAACCTGTATAACATAGCAGGTCTAATTTCAACCCTATAAAATTTCCCCTTCAACTTAATTGGAAACCTCCTTTCACATAAAATCCTAGTCGGGCTCTCCACCTACACTATCCAACCTGGATACGGTGGGAAACGTCACTATCTATCTCCCAATTCTCTCTGAACAAAAGATCCTAAATACTTGAACTTATTCACTTGCGGAACCACTTGTCCGTCAATGGTGATCAAAATGTCCTCATCGTTGTCACACCCAACCGATGACGGAATCATCGGGGCGCGGCACTAAGCGAATTAGATTGCTCGAGAGAATTCATAACAATTACTATATGACAATATTTAACAAGGTTCAATTTCCCATAAAACTAAACAAATATTCATACAATAATTGAAATAAAAGCAAGTTTCTCAAACAATAAAACAAAGTAGACAACTTGATTTAGCGTGTATCTAGAGAATCCTAATCTTGATTGGATATAACCTGCGTTTAACCTGCAACATACATTAAAATAATGACAATACAAAAATGTATTGGCGAGCATACAGGTTTTGATATAGTAGCATAGTAGAGAAAAACGTTGCGAGATACCATATACAAAAACATGATAAGCACATATAAACTAACAAGACAAATTTCACAGGTTAAGTTCCTCGAAAAAGCTAGTAAGCGCGATTTGTGACTTCCTAGCTAGACCCCGTCGGGTGTTAGCCAAACTATAGTACCATACTAGCTAAGGTGGGAGTTAACGAAAAGTGTCCTAGTATATATGTATCAAGCATCATGTGTAGACATGTGTAACGGGTATTCACGTGTGATAATCAGTTTAGTTCGTGTTGTGTATTTTTGATATGAACATATGTTACACCCAAAAAGTGCGTTTAAAGCGAAAAGGGTCAATATGCTCACAGTGGGTGCGTGACAGCGAACACCGAGAGTTGATGAGAGGAGCGAAAGAGTGTCGGTTTAGCCTGCGCGTAGAGACGGAAGTGCATCAGTCTTCTAGAGTGTTGAAACAGTTGAAACGGGGAGTCGTGCGGGAACAGACTATTTCGCACGAAAATTCCATTTTCGTGCGAAATTTTCGTGCGGAAATGCCTGTTTTGTGTCTAAAATCGAGTGTTTTCGCGTCTGACTTTGGGAAATCGAGTGTTCATCCCTCCAACCTTAGGCTACTGATCAACCTAGCGTCGGAGAGGTCTTTTGAGCAAGTAAGTCTCTTGTATGAACTCAAACAGGACCGTGTGAACCAAGAATGGTTCACACGAGCCAGTCCAGATCGCACAAGTGACTGTTCTTGCGTCTTGGTGCGTTCGGGACTAGACTTCGTCTGAAACAGACGTATTTTCGAGTCCATGTCGTGACGGTTTTGACAATGCTTCGTTCCACTAATTTAGTGAACGAAACCTTAGTCGGTTGTTGAAACAACTCCGAATTTCGTTGTTATCTTTTTCTTTTATTATCGTTGTATCTATCCTTTGTAAATCTTGAGGTTCGGTTTATAAGAAAGTTATGTTAAATTAAATATGTTTTACTTCAATTATATCGCATCTAAACGATTATAAAACGCATCACTAATCTAATCGCAATTACAACTAAATACGCTATTATACGAGCCGAGTGGGTTATTGTTTGATGAACACTTGTGCCATCGCATGGCTTATCTCATCGCATCGCAAAACGAAGTTAATTATGTGGTTTTATGATAAATAGGTGTTATGTGTGTTTATGGTTATCATTGCACTCGCCATCGCATCGCTTAATCACTTAACGTTACTTTAAAACTTATTTACATCGCCGAACAATCGATAAACGAACGAAAAACGAGGAAAACCTGATTTAGGGCCAAGTTCGCTCGAACTTGGGTGAAGCCAAGTTCGGTCGAACTTGACTGGCCAACTCAGATTTCCCCTTGTTTCCTTAAGTTCGCTCGATCTTGCCCTGAATCTCTAAGGATTCAGCAAGTTCGGCCGAACTTGACTCAATTCCTTCAAAATATTCACAAGTTCGCACGAGCTTGCATGATTTCATGCAAGTTCGACCGAACTTGACTCCCCAGCTCCCTCATTTCTCACTTTCCTATAAATACCAAGCCTCATTCTCTCATTTGAACTTGCTGAAAGTTTAACCAGAGCTCTCCTAACCCGAATACTCTCGTTCCTAAGTAAGAATCAACTCGTCTTCAACATGCAACAATGTTTACAACGATTTCTACACAAGGCTTTGCCTTCGTTTTCATCAAAATCCATTCTTTTACGAAAATCTTCATCTTTTTCTATAAAATTTATGTTTTTATCCTTGATCCACATTTAATGAGTTCGTTTGGACTTAGCTTCGGCTTCCGAACATGGAATCTTAATGATTTCGGCTCACCAAGTGTTAGATCTATGGAAAACCTTTTAAAGACTTGATTTTTACACAAAATGTGGACTGTTGGTGATGTTTTGTTCATTTTTTATATGGAAGGAAGCATTCATCATTCAAGATCCCAGATCTAGAAGCACAAGGACGTTTATGTTGGTTTACACAAGCCGGACTAACCCGAACGAACCACGAGTTCGCCCGGATTAACCCATGCTTTTGTAAAACCGCTAAAACCGCTCTAAAAGACCTCTCCGACCTAAGTTTGCTCAGTAGCACAGGGTTGGAGGGATGAACACTCGATTTACTCAGCAAACGACGCGAAAACGTAAGATTTTGGACCCGAAAATCAAGTTCGCTCGAGATTTAACTGATTTTGTGCAGCACACTAGTCAAGTCGCTCAAACTTGCCCTCTGAGGGTCAAGTTCAGCCGAACTTGGGTATAATTGACCAAACTTTCAACAGAAACCCCTCAAGTTCGCTCAAACTTGCAAAGTTTCTCAGGAAACTTCACAAGTTCGGCCGAACTTGTCATTCCACTTTACGAATCCTCACAAGTTCGCCCAAACTTGTAAGTTTTTGTCAAGTTTCCTTGAGAACTTACAAGTTCGCCCGAACTTGACCCAAACCCCAGCAAATCTACACAAGTTCGCTCAAACTTGTATGTTTACATACAAGTTCGGCCGAACTTGCCTACTGCCCAAACCAAACTTCACCGTTTCAGCTTTTCGGAGACTGGTGCACTTCCGTTCGCGTATGCAGGCAGATCCGGCGCTCTCCTTCGTCTACCAACAGTCGTCTTCTTCATTCTAAACACACTGACTGTGAGTATACTTGACCCGTTTTCGCTTTAATGCACTTTTTGGGTGTTACATATGTTTCTCTATCAAAACCACCTCACAAATCAAACTGTTTATCACACGCGAATAATCCGATTATATATGCTCAATACGTGATACTAGAAACATGTGACTAGGACTTATTTTTCTTAACTTGCCTCCTTAGTTTGTATGGTACTATAGTGTAGCTAACACCCGACGGGGTCTAGTTATGATGGACGCGCTAGCCTTCTCACGGAAGTTAGCATGAGAAATATGCCTAGTTTCGTGTGATGTGTTTTGGTGTATCATGATATGTAATTAGACTATTTCGCGAACGGTTTCTCTATTATGCTAGTATTACTTAAACCTGTATGCTCACCCTTACTTAATTATATTGACTTGTATTTTAACATATGTAACAGGTTGAGGATTTTAGCTTGGATGCTTTGGACGTAGCTTTGCTTAGTTTAGATTCATGCTTTAGAAACATTTTGTAATAAATCTAGATATTTATAAACTGGAATTTGTGTTATGAGAATTATGATATTCTGTAATGTTATTTTAGGATTGTATGTCGAAAGTATGGGATTTTGACGTTTATGTATAGTCGTTGCAATAATGTTGTGGAATTTCTCATGATACAATCTGGTTCGCTTAGTGCCACGCCCTGATGATTCCGCCATCGGTTGGGGTGTGACAGATTGGTATCAGAGCCATAACTGTAGGGAATTAGGTAGAATTGCCATGTTCGACCTAGTCTACAGTCTAAGTACCCAATTCGACCAATCTTTGACTTAAACGCTTAAACTACTTGCCATAAATGCTTAAGTGTGCCTTTCCTAAGGCTAATACGATATGCACGCTTGAAAACGCTTGCATCACACAAAATGAGTGACCGCGTCGAGAATAGGTGTGAAAACCAAGAACTCTCGATGAGATCATTCACTCTGCGCATCCTCTCGTACGAGATATCTTCGTTGAGTTAGGAGTGATATCCAAACCTCGACGAGAATATCCCTTTCTATCTAGTGGAACTCCCGATTTCATCGATGAGTGTAACCACAACTAAGAATGAAGTTGTTAAGTTAGGGGTGAAACCCGCATCTTAATAACTAGTTCCGCTCCTCGAATTTTCAATCTCACCAAAGTCTTGATTATTTCGATGACTCAGAACACGACGTAACTGGAAGGATAAATGTTGTTAACCGTGGTACGGCGAGAGCATTTGTCTATTAGGCCAAATCGTGTGTCCGAACTCAGAGACTTTTCGAATCACTTTGGGTAGTCAACGTCTCAAAACCCAGGACACTCCCAGTTGATTTAAGCCTAT
This sequence comes from Scalesia atractyloides, assembly GCA_947069175.1. Taxonomy (NCBI): domain Eukaryota; kingdom Viridiplantae; phylum Streptophyta; class Magnoliopsida; order Asterales; family Asteraceae; genus Scalesia; species Scalesia atractyloides. The sequence goes on from CAMTDV010001634.1 coordinate 21,181,695, forward strand.
TATCGTCGATTTTACGCATCATCGAGTTTATATTTATTTATGTGTTTAAATTTTGAGAATTTTCGCTTTATTCGATTTCTCGCTTTATCAATTTCTCGATTTATCGCTTTCACTCCCATCGATATATGCACTACTCGCACAGCTCTCGTAATCTAAAACGCTAATTAATACACCAACCAAACTGATCGCTCAACTCTCCTACGCGTATGGTCTCATACGCAGCTCGGCTCGCTATTTACGCTATTATATCGCATCTCGAACGCGCTATGCTTTACTTATAAGAAGGTGAATACGTGCAAAATATGTGCTTACGTGCTTACGTGCTATGTGCTTATGTGCCTACGTGTTTGCCTGTCTACATGTTTACTTGTCTACGTGTATATGTGACCTTTGTGCCTTGTGTGAATAATAAAAATAAGTACTTTAAACATAGACTTATTATAATCGAATCTCATCCTATCAAATCCTTCGATGTTGATGTCTTCCATGGGATGACATACTAGGAGGAATCTCCAGCGCAGCAACGCCAATAAGCGCATCGCTACAATGGTAGCCAAGGAAATGGCTAAAGTCATCCTGCAAATCGTCTCGGAAATTCATGCTGTGAGCAGTAACTCCTCGGTCGACTCGAAAGCTGAAACCCCCAAGTCTCGGTTCAGTTTCAAAAGTTTCAAAGCTTGTGCACCTCTCGCCTTCACGGGCAACGACGGACCGACTGCTATGTTCCATTGGTTTGACGCCATTGAGATCACCTTTAGGCAAAGTGGATGCCCCGATGACCTTCACACAGTGAACGCTACAGGAGTCTTCCAGTCCCGTGCTCTCGACTGGTGGACCGCTGAAAGAAATAGGCGCGGTAATGATTAAGCCTATAATCTGTCTTGGGTAGAACTCAAGGAAGTGATGAAGAAGGAGTTCTGTCCTCCGCATGAGATTCAAAAGCTAGAGAATGAGTTTTAGGGTATCAAGCAAGATGGTCCCGATAATGCTGGACTTACCGCTCGATTCAAGATTTTGAGCATCATCTGTCCTAGCCAAGTTGATACTACTGAGAAAGCCATCAACAAGTATATCCGTGCCCTACCCGAATGTGTTGCAAATTTTGTGAAGGTTGCTCGTACTACAACCATCGAGGAAACCTACATGCTCACTGCTGAGATCAATGATCAGCGAGTTCAAGATGGTTATTTCAAGAACCCTGTGAAAGTTGCAAATTAAGTTGTCACCAAACCAACTGCTGCTACCAAACCATCCAGTGACCGAAGGGAAAGCGTCAAGGATGCAAAAGAGGAAACCCTAGCAAGAACTACGCCGCTGCTACACCGCTCAACTCCCAGCCTTACCAGGCTCCTGCTTAAAACGCACCCCCAGCTAAACGTGCGTATACCGGTCCTCATCTCTTGTGCTCAAAATGCACCTATCATCATGCGGTTGGTGGAAATTGTCGCTTCTGCACCAACTGTAACATCTACAGCCACTTTACTGTCAGCTGCCGTAGTGGTCCTCGTTAGCCAGCTCCTCAAGCTCCAGCAGCTTTAGCTTTACCAGCTCTTCCCAGGCCAATCAGCAGGAAGCTCCAAGAGCACGTGCCTGTTACACGTGCGGTGATCCGAATCATTTCAGTAACGCTTGCCCAAACAAGCCTGTGAAACAAGAGCCGCAGCAGTTGCAGCCACAGCCACCACAACCTTAGCAGCAGGAACAACAGGCTGCACGTGGATGAGCCATTAACCTCAACGATCGCCAGGCTCAGTATGACAAAAATGTTGTCAACGGTGTCACACCCCGACCCGCAGCAGAAAAGGTGATCGGGGCATGATTGGGTTTTTCATCAAAGCTCATGACATTTATTATAACGTTTCATATTTATTATCACAATTTTAAAGAAGATCACACAATCATATCATACAAGTTCAACATGTCCTATACATTTTTCTAGGCTTCATTATTTTTCTTCTAAGGCACTTTCCTATGTTTTCCATTCTTCATCCTATTCACCTGTATCATATGTAAAAATGGTTTTTGGATCAACAAAAAGTTGGCGAGTGAACCTTGTTAGAAAACATTTATTATTTATTTCTTGTTGTATTTAATATGGAAAAATTGTGCAATATTCATATATGAACAAACGTAAATAAACATACAATAACAACAAATAGCATACAATAACAAACCAATAGCATACGATATCAAACAACAACAAACAATAACATACATTAATAAACCAATAGCATACAATAACATATCAACTTGCATGAATATATAACATGAATGAAACTGTATATGTTGGCAACGTCACGTTCACGCTCATAATGTAATGGGGAACGGACGGCCTATGATAAATGTATGTACTGAAAATGATAAATGTCTGTGCGATCAAGGCTCAATCAAACGGAGCCGATCGTATGTTGGCAACGCCAGGTTGACGCTCATAATGTAATGGGGAACTGCTCAACGCTCATAATGTAATGGGGAGCGGCGGCCTATGATATTGCATGTACTGAAAATGATAAATGTCTGTGCGATCAAGGCTCAATCAAGCGGAGACGATCGTATGTTGGCAACGCCAGGTTCACGCTCATAATGAAATGGGGAACTGCTCAACGCTCATAATGTAATGGGGAGCGGCGGCCTATGATATTGCATGTACTGAAAATAATAAATTAAATCTAAACAATAACTACACAAACAGTTGATACAAGCTTAATACACATTTGTTCATGATATGATGTATGCACAATGATTTAAATATAATAAATGGTAAGACACATGATACACCCCAAAAACGTGATTAAAACGGGGAATTTGTAGAGATTCACTCACCTTGGGTGCGTTCGGTGAATGATGTTGAATGCGCACGAGTTTAGAGGATTGATCGACAAGGAAAAACTAACCTAATAAATAACGAAAAAGTAATGTAAATAAATGGATTTTATTAACAATTTAATAGTATTTTTGGATATATTTTTGTGAGTTTAAGGCTATTTTCTAACTTTAAAAATGTTATTTTTAAGTATTTTTAATTGATTTTTAATTTAAATAAATAAATAAGAATAATAAAAAAATGTTGACTTTTGACCGTTGACCATAAGCGTTGACTGTTTGACCAGTTTTATTGTGTGTATGAATGCACCGGGCAGGACTCGAACCCGAGAGCTCCCGTACGCATGCACGCAGCTCTACCAACTGAGCTACGTGTCTAACCCGAAATATTTCTGTTTTTAATTATATTTATACACTAATTAAATTAATCCGAAAATCATTTATTTTAAAAAGGTTTTAATGTATCGACTCGGTGCTCTCCACAGGTCTCGAACCCGGGACCTGTGGTTTAGTATGGCACACAGTCCACCACTGGACTGTGTGTCTAACTTGGTAAATATTCTGGTTTTTATTATACTTAGCATCTTACTGAGTTAACCCGGTTCGGTTTCTAAAAAAAACATTTTTATTACAGAGGTTAAGGTTGTGATAGGAATCGAACTCGCGTCGTGTGCATATTGTTTGCACACAGTCCACCGCTGGACTGTGTGTCTAACCCGTTCATAATATCGATTTTAATTAATCTTATAACATACATAACTTCGTCTTCTTCGTTCAAAATACAGACATCGGTTAACTAACTGATTAATTCGGTTAATGAATAATATGAACAATTGAAAGGTATTGAACAGAAGAGTTTGGGGAAAGAAAGTACCGAACAGATCGTCTTCTTCAGAAATCCGACAAAGATCGTCGGCTCTGTTTTGGTGACCTTCGGCTATTAGAATCAATTAACAGTTTGGAGGGATTAGATGTGTAATTGAACTACTGAGTAACGATTATCAGTAGGTTTGAATGATCATACCGGTTAACAGCGAGTTTCCGAAAATCCAGAAGTTTTCCGGCAAAAACAGAAAATCCGGCAGTGTCGTCTGGGGTTGATTCTGGGTGATGGAGTGATGTTAGAATTTATCCAATAATGGAATGAAACAGAAAAGTCGAGGTATTTACCGTGTAGATGAAAGTCTCGGTTTTCCGGCGACTTGCAGAGAACTCCGGCGAGTGAAATTTCTTGCGACAGAGATTCTTCAGAGGTTTAAGGCGAGTGTGGGTGATGTCAGTATGAGCTCTAAGATATTATTTTAGAGTAAGAAGAAAGGATGGAATATATTCGGTTTTCCGGCGATAATTTCCGGTAAATTTGCAGAGACTTCCGGCGACCGCGGCGAGGTTTTTCTGAGCGAAATGAAGAGTGTAAGTTGAATAGATTCGCGAGCTCACTGATGAATAAAGTATAACCCTGGTTTAAGTGTATTTCCGGTTTCGAATTTAACACTTTTCGGTTACGGTCCGACGATTTGAATGAGTGATATTAAGGTCTTTTAGTGATAACCGACGTTGGTATAAACGCATCCGTTATGACAAAAGAAACATTAAAGATTGACGATTTCGTCCGGATTTCCGGCGAGAGCGGATTTGGGCGCGCTGTGTAACTGGGTTTGTTTTCCCGATTTATTTTATGTATTAATTGTTTCAATATGTTAACAAACAACACAAGTGGCGGAGTGGTTGAGCGAGTGTAAGTTAAGTCTTTGAATGATTCTCGGCTGACCCGGGTTCGAAACCCGGCTTCAGCATTTTATTTTTAATTCACTATTTTTAATACATTTTCAAATATAAATTTTATGTTCTAATATACTTATTAATTATGTATCGTTTAAAATTAATTTGAGCATTAAATATGCAACGAAATTTTTAACTGGTTGTTCGGTTAATAAACGAAGCGGGTTTGGTTAACCCGGTTTTTTACGGATGTTACAAACGGTACGTTCCTCATTAACGGTATTTATGCTTCATGTTTATTTGATACTGGTGCCGATAATTGTTTTGTATCGTTAGAATTCGGAAAGGTTTTAAAATGTAAGCGCGCTAAACTCCCAAAGACATTAGATGTGGAAGTCGCCACCGGAAAATCCGTCACCGTCACCTCCGTCCTACGTGGTTGTTCTCTCGACCTCAACAACCATGTCTTCTCGATCAATCTCATACCTATGCAGTTAGGTAGCTTCGATATCATAGTAGGTAGACTTTCTTCGTGAAAACCATGCTGAAGTTGTATGCTTTGATAAAATGATTCATTTCCCTCTCCCTAACGGTGATCAACTTCATGTCTATGGTGAAACTCCCTCAAAGAAGTTGATGCTTTTGTCGTGTACTCGAGCACACAAATGCTTGCGGAAGCAATGTGTTGCTTTTCTAGCGCATATCGTGAACCCGAGAAAGAAAAGAAGACTTTTAGAGACGTTCCCGTAGTTCGTGAATATCCCAAAGTATTTCCCGACGATTTACCCGGTTTACCCCTGCTCGCGTTGTTGAATTCCGTATCGATTTAGTTCCCGTCGCTACTCTTGTTGCAAAAGCCCCTTATCGTCTCGCACCATCAGAAATGCGCGAGCTATCAAGCCAACTTCAAGAGCTTCTTGATAAAGGCTTCATACGCTCGAGCACTTCGCCATGGGGCGCACCCGTTCTTTTGGTGAAAAAGATAGATGGGACGTTCCGAATGTGCATAGATTATCGTGAACCTAATAAGCTCACGATAAAGAACCGCTATCCTCTTCCCCGTATCGACGACTTATCTGATCAGCTTCAAGGTGCTACTTGTTTTTACAATATCGATTTACGTTCCGGCTATCATCAGTTACGCGTGTTGGAAGAAGATATTCCGAAAACCGCCTTTCGTACTCGTTACGGCCATTTCGAATTCGTGGTCATGCCTTTTGGTCTTACCAATGCACCCGTGGTCTTCATGGATTTGATGAACCGTGTGTGTAAAGCCTTCCTAGATCGTTTCGTCATTGTGTCCATCGATGACATCCTTATCAGTCGAGAGACAAACACGCGCGCCATCTCTGTTTAGTCCTCGAACTTTTCCAAGGAAATCGCCTTTATGCTAAGTTCTCAAAATGTGAATTCTGGCTCGAAGAAGTCCAATTTCTCGGCCACATCGTTAATAGTCAAGGAATTCACGTCGACCCTGCAAAGATTGAAGCTGTCAAGAGTTGGATTCCACCGAAGATGCTTCCGAAATCCGCTCATTCCTTGGATTGGTGGGTTACTACCGTCGATTCATCGCCGACTTATCAAAAATCGACGTTCCGCTTACCGCCCTAACTCATAAGGACAAACCTTTTGTTTGGGAGTCTAAACAAGAGGAAGCTTTTCAAACGCTCAAGCGTATGCTATGCAATGCTCCTGTACTCACTTTACCCGACGGAAACGACGATTTCGTTGTTTACTGTGATGCCTCAAACCTTGGTCTTGGTTGTGTTCTCATGCAACGAGACAAGGTTATCGCGTATGCGTCTCGATAACTCAATATCCACGAGAAGAACACGACCCACGATCTCGAACTCGGTGCAGTTGTTTTTGCATTAAAGATATGGCGACACTACCTTTACGGTACTAAGTGTACGGTCTTCACCAACCATAAGAGCTTACAACATATCTTCAATCAAAAGGAACTGAATATGCGCCAACACCGATGGGTAGAACTTCTCAACGATTACTATTGCGAGATACGCTACCATCCCGGCAAAGCGAACGTCATCGCCAATGCTCTAAGTCGACGAAGCTATGTATATAGTGTTCGTGACTCTCAAGCTTTGAATGATCTCGAAATCATGATTCGCTTCGCCCAATTCGCCTGCTTTAACGAGAATACCTTAGAGGAAGAAATGAAATGTGGTGCAAAAACTCAACTCGTTGTTAAACCTAACGGTATCTATTATTATCTTGATCGCATTTGGATTCCCAGTCGTGATACTCTTCGTGAACTGCTAATGACCGAAGCTCATAAATCTCGATATTCCATTCACCCCGGAGCCGACAAGATGTACCAGGACCTTCGTCCTAGGTACTGGTGGCCGGGCATGAAAAAGGATATCGTCGTGTACGTGTCAAAGTGCTTAACTTGTTCAAAGGTTAAAGCCGAACATCAAAGGCCCTCTGGCTTACTCGAACAACCCGAAATCCCCATGAGGAAATGGGAGAGTATAGCTATGGACTATATTACGAAACTTCCCCGCACCTCATCTGGTCACGATAGCATTTGGGTTATAGTTGATCGTCTTACCAAATCCGCGCACTTCATTGCTATACGAGAGGACTTTAAGGTTGAACGATTAGCCCGAATCTATAGCGACGAAGTTATATGTCGACACGGGACGCCTCGTGACATCATCTCTGACCGAGACGGTCGCTTTACTTTACGTATCTGGGAGACTTTTCAATCCGCCCTCGGTACTACTCTCAATCTCAGTATCGCTTTTCACCCTCAAACCGACGGTCAGACTGAGCGCACGATCCGCACCCTCGAAGACATGCTTCGTGCATGTATCATAGATTTTGGTGGTAACTGGGATACACATTTACCTTTAATCGAATTCTCGTACAATAATAGTTATCATACCCGCTTTCAAATGGCTCCTTTTGAGGCATTGTATGGAAGAAAATGTCGATCGCCTATTGCATGGCAAGAGATCGGAGAAGCACAAATCACCGGTCCTGAGCTGATTCAAGAAATGACAGACAAGATCCTCCAGATTAGAGACAATCTCTTGAAAGCTCGGAGTCATCAAAAGAGTTATGCCGATAAACGCCACAAGCCCCTGCAGTTCGAAGTGGGAGATCACGTTCTCCTAAAGGTTGCACCTTGGAAGGGAGTGATTCGCTTTGGGAAGAAAGAAAAGCTAGCGCCTCGATACGTTGGTCCCTTTAAGATTCTGGAAAGATTCGGTAAAGTAGCTTATCGTCTCGAACTACCGGTGGAACTTAATAACGTTCATCCGACTTTCCACGTGTCAATTCTCAAGAAATGCCTAGCCGAAGAAAACCTCCATGTACCTCTCGAAGACTTGCAAATCAACGAGACTCTCCATTTCGTGGAAAAGCCTGTCGAGATCATGGACCGAGAAACCAAGAAACTACGACGCTCTCGCATCACTATCGTGAAGGTCCGATGGGAAGGCAAACGCGACACAGAGTTCACTTGGGAATTGGAAAGTGACATGAAGGCCAAGTACGCGCACCTCTCTGTTACGGCCACTACTTAAATTTCGGGACAAAACTTCCTAAAGTAGGGGAGACTGTAACAACTCTGAATTTCGTTGTTATCTTTTTCTTTTATTATCGTTGTATCTATCCTTTGTAAATCTCGAGGTTCGGTTTAAGAAAGTTATGTTAAATTAAATATGTTTTATTTCAATTATATCGCATCTAAACGCTTATAAAAACACATCGCTAATCTAATCGCAATTACAACTAAATACGCTATTATACATCGCATTACTTATCTCATCGCATCGCAAAACGAAGTTAATTATGTGGTTTTATGATAAATAGGTGTTATGTGTGTTTATGGTTATCATTACACTCGCCATCGCATCGCTTAATCGCTTAACGTTACTTTAAAACTTGATTACATCGTCGAACAATTTTCGAAAAACAAGGAAAACCTGAGTTTAGGGCCAAGTTCGCTTGAACTTCGGTGAAGCCAAGTTCGGCCGAACTTGACTGGCCAACTTAGATTTCCCCTTGTTTCCTTAAGTTCGCTCAAACTTGCCCTGAATCTCTAAGGATTCAGCAAGTTCGGCCGAACTTGACTCAATTCCTTCAAAATATTCACAAGTTCGGCCGAACTTGACTCCCCAGCTCCCTCATTTCTCATTTTCCTATAAATACCAAGCCCCATTCTCTCATTGAACTTGCTGAAAGTTTAACCAGAGCTCTCCAAACCCGAATACTCTCGTTCCTAAGTAAGAATCAACTCGTCTTCAACATGCAACAACGTTTGCAACGATTTCTACACAAGGCTTTGCCTTCGTTTTCATCAAAATCCATTCTTTTACGAAAAACTTCATCTTTTTCTATAAAATTTCTATTTTTATCCTATATCTACATTTAACGAGTTCGTTTGGACTTAGCTTTGGCTTCCCGAACACAGAATCTTAATGATTTCAGCTCACCAAGTGTTAGATCTAGGGAAAACCTTTTAAAGACTTGATTTTTACACAAAATACGGACTATTGGTGATGTTTTGTTAATTTTTTATATGGAACAAAGTATTCATCATTCAAGATCCCAGATCTGGAAGCACAAGGACGTTTATGTTGGTTTACACAAGCTAGACTAACCCGAACGAACCACGAGTTTGCCCGGATTAGCCCACGCTTTTGTAAAACGGCTAAAACCGCTCTAAAAGACCTCTCCGACCTAAGTTTGCTCAGTAGCACAGGGTTGGAGGGATGAACACTCGATTTACTCAGCAAACAACGCGAAAACGCAAGATTTTGGACCCGAAAACATCAAGTTCGCTCGAGATTTAACTGATTTTGTGCATCACACTACTCAAGTTCGCTCGAACTTGCCCTCTGAGGGTCAAGGTTCGGCCGAACTTGGGTATAATTGACCAAACTTTCAACAGAAACCCCTCAAGTTCGCTCGAACTTGCAAAGTTTCTCAGGAAACTTCACAAGTTCGGCCGAACTTGTCATTCCACTTTACAAATCCTCACAAGTTCGCCCGAACTTGTCAAGTTTCCTTGAGAAACTTACAAGTTCGCCCGAACTTGACCCAAACCCCAGCAAATCTACACAAGTTCGCTCGAACTTGTATGTTTACATACAAGTTCGACCAAACTTGCCTACTGCCTAAATCAAACTTCACCATTTTAGCTTTTCGGAGACTGATGCACTTTCGTTCGTGTATGCAGGTCGATCCAGCGCTCTCCTTCATCTACCAACAGTCTTCTTCTTCATTCTAAACGCACCGACTGTGAGTATACTTGACCCGTTTTCGCTTTAATGCACTTTTTGTGTGTTACATATGTTTCTCTATCAAAACCACCTCACAAATCAAAATGTTTATCACACGCGAATAATCCGATTATATATGCTCAATACGTGATACTAGAAACATGTGACTAGGACTTATTTTCGTTAACTTGCCTCCTTAGCTAGTATGGTACTATAGTGTGGCTAACACCCGACGGGGTCTAGTTAGGATGGACGCGCTAGCCTTCTCACGGAAGTTAGCATGAGAAATATGCCTAGTTTCGTGTGATGTGTTTTGGTGTATCATGATATGTAATTAGACTATTTCGCGAACGGTTTCTCTATTATGCTAGTATTACTTAAACCTGTATGCTCACCCTTACTTAATTGTATTGACTTGTATTTTAACATATATAACAGGTTGAGGATTTTAGCTTGGATGCTTTGAACGTAGCTTTGCTTAGTTTAGATTCATGCTTTAGAAACATTTTGTAATAAATCTAGAGATTTTTAAACTGGAATTTGTGTTATGAGAATTATGATATTCTGTAATGTTATTTGAGGATTGTATGTCGAAAGTATGGGATTTTGACGTTTAAATATAGTTGTTGAAATAATGTTGTGGAATTTCTCGTGATACAATCTGGTTCGCTTAATGTCGCGCCCCGATGATTCCGCCATCGGTTGGGGTGTGACAGTTGTTGTCCACTTTTGCCTAAAAATCGATTTATAAAACTGTTTTGTTAAGATAAACACTTTGTGAGCTCGAAACAACACGGTTTCAGATCTGAAATGCCAAGGCTAATCAAACATGCTCGGTTAAGTGTAGATCTTAGTTAAAATCAGAAGATTTTCATGAAAAAGATGAAGGTTTTCGTAAACAGAGAAGTTTGGATGAAATCGGAGATAATCTCGTGCAAAATCGTTGTAGAAATCGTTGTGATTTGTGTGAAGAACGTAGTCTTCTTACTTGAAACAGAGAAATCGAGCTAGAGAGCGTTTTGGTGCGGAATCAGCAAGCTGAGAATGAATGATGAAGTGTTGTATTTATAGGCGGAGAGGAGTGGAGGTAGTCTGGGTGATATTTTCGTGTGGAAATCCATATTTTCGTGCGAAAAATGCCATTTTCGCACGAAAATACAATTTTTGTACAAAATTTGAATTTTCATATGAAATTTTTTTGGCTTCGCTTAATTAGGTTAAGTGCGCTGAAAGTTTTGGCGAATCATTAAGCGTTTATATTTAATTAAAAAAATAATTAAGCGAGATAGTAGGCGTCTCAGTTCCAAGTCTTGCGAGAGTCGCGTTGTTGTTTAAGCGAGCAGATAGTCTTGGAACATCACGCAAGGTTTATAGTATTTAGCGAGTGCGTTATACGCGTTGTGAGGTGCGATGTGCGAAAATAACAATGTAGTGCGAAATATGCGATGTAGCTAGTAAGCGATATAGTTTACATTATGATCCGAATCTCTGGTGCTAGGCATAACGAGAGTAACGATCTGCGAAAAAGCGGGTTGTTACAGTCTCCCCTACTTTAGGAAATTTCATCCCGAAATTTATTCGAAAGGAAGACTTGGGAATTGACACGAATAGATAGCGATAAGGGGTTAGCGTAAGTTGAGGGTGAATGAGCGATCGATCGAGGATTGACGAGGGAAAGCGTCTTGGTGGTGTAGGGAATCGTTGAGTAAAAGCGACTTAATTGACTCGTGGTTGATAACTCACGAGTTGGCGATCTAAAAATGTTTTTTAAGTTTTGAAAAGTTTTGTTAAACTATTACGAAAAGACTTTTAAAGGAGACTCGATTTATGAAAATTTTCTCACAACCGGGTTAGGCTGAGTAGATTGACAATCACATTGTAAGAAGGATTTTACTTGCACAAAGTTTTAATAAAAATCAAAATATTTAAAAAAAATTCCATTTATTTCCAAGACATAACGGTAAAAAGATAATTTTTTAATGGTATCAAAAGTTTAATTAGCATGAAACCCCACCTAGCATCCTTCAACGAAATTTGTTAATATGGCTAAAACTTTTATATATAGGAAGTACCAGCGGCGTATCCACCATGTTTTAGCCATATCACCTCCATCTCGTGGAGCGATGTCAGGTGTGTTGGCATGATATGCATATATTTCGGTATCCTTGGTCCATGCGGTGAAGAGCAGAACCAAGTAATTACAAAGCTTAGATAGCGTCGATCCCCACATGGCATCCTTTCACGGAAGTTTGTTAGTATGGCTAAAACACTTATATATAGGAAGTACCAGCGGTGTATCCACCATGTTTTAGCCACACCGCCTCCGTCCCGTGGAATGATGTCATGTGTGTTGACATGACATGGATGGATTTTGATCCAAGCGGCGAATGGTTGGACCAAGTTTGAATATAAGCCAAGTAGCTTGCTGGAGAAGCTGATTGCATACTTGGTTAGGGATAAGAGTGCACGGGAATGGTGCAGCGGTTGGAATATCGAAGCGGTGAGAAGAGAGATACGATAAGCGTTAAAGCTCGAGTGAAAACGATAAGTGAAGACATAGCGTTCGAGCGTCGGGGGGGGAAGAAAGCGATAAGCGAAGCAATAGCGCTTCAGCGTCGAGAGGGGAAGGCGATAAGCGAAGCGATAGCGTTTAAGCGTTAGAGGGGAAGGCGATAAGCGAAGCGATAGCGTTTAAACGTCGAGAAGCGATATGCAAAACGATAAGTGAAGCGATAGCGTTTAAGCATCGAGAGGAGAAAGCGATAAGCAAACGATAGCGTTTAAAACATCGAGAGGAGAAAGCGATAAGCGAAGTGATAGCGTTTAAGAGTCGAGAGGAGAAAGCGATAAGCGAAGCGACATAGATTTCATCGAAAGCGAGTTCGCGTTGCTGGAGACTTACGAAAAGTCTAGCGATGGTGCGATCGAGGAGTGATAAGATGTTATGCCTTGCGAAGGAGTTAGCATGTGAAAATAATCATCATAATTTAAAGGTCTAATAACAGTCAACTACACATGGCACGTCACCACGGGAGTTTGTCAGTATGGCAAAACACTTATATATAGGACGTACCAGCAGCGTATCCACCGTGCTTTAACCACACCGCCTCCGTCCCTTGAATAGGTGTCACGCTTTGTCGACATGGTTAAAACGCTTATATATAGGAAGTACCACGGCGTATCCACCATGTTTTAACCACGCTTTTAATGTTAGGGTACCATTAGAACTCACTACGATCCCCGTGCAGACACCAAGATAATCCCGTGTGCACCCGTGACTAACTTGTTGTTTGCATGTTTATCGTAAGTTATTTTAAAGGCGCATAGTAGTGGTAAAAACATATTAAATCGTGATATACTATATAGTGCTATTTATAAGATTAGTGTGTAAGCCTAGACTAAGTGCGATGACTCGAGAGAGAGAGGGAGCAGAGAGAGAGGAGAGAGAGGAAGATGTCGTCGTATGTTGAAACGATATCGAACAGTAGATCAATTATAAAGCATAAGTACTAACATCGAAAATCGTACCATTAAGAACGTCGTTTTGCGCCTGGTCGGTGTTGATGTCGACGTCTTCTGCTATTAGGGTTGTGGCTGCTAGTGCTACTGGTGCGACAGATGCTAGGGCGGCGAGTTGAGTCGGCGGTACTGGAAGTGCTAGCATCTCATGTTGTCGTGGCCCTGTGCTGGCAGTTGCTGGTGAGGTGACCGAAACAGTTGCAATTATGAAGTAGCGGCAGCTGGCTCCGGCCCTGTGGTGATACGTACATTTCGGACACTAGGGATGAGTCCCGGTGTAGTTACGCCTTGGGCAGAATGGAACTGTCTGGAGAGGTTCAGGGTTGAGCGGTGCAGTTGCTGAGTAGTTGAGGCTCGAGTTGTTTCTCTTGCGGCTAGGCTCGGCGGTGGCTTGTGGTGGTGCTGTCGTCTCGTCGTCGTGGGCGTCGGATAGCTTGATAGTAGCTTGGTTCAGCTTCTTGGCGAGAAAAATTCGGCCAAGGCTCGCTTGTCATTGATCTCTGCGGCCAATTGATAGGTTTCCTTGATGGTAGCTAGTTTTGCAGCTTCGACAAAATCGCCCACACACTCGGCAAAGCACGTATCTACTTTTTGATAGCCTTTTAGGAGTGTCGACTTGGCTAGGGCAAATAATGCTAAGCTGTTTGAACCTTGCTGTGAGACCGGCGTTGTCACCTTCGACTTGCTTGATTTTCCAAAACTCATTTTCTAGCTTTTAGACTTCGTGGGGAGGGCAATATTCTCTCTTCATGAGCTCTTTCAGTTCTTCCCATGATAACGTGTAAGCTGCATAGTTCCCACATTTGATGCGCTCGCTGTCCACCAGTCGAGTGCTCGTGATTGAAATACTCCTATAGCGCACGTGGTATGAAGATGCTCAGGGCACCCACTCTGAAGGAGGGTAACCTCGATTGCATCAAACCACTGAATCATCTGAGATATACTTCCTTCACCTGTGAAGACCATTGGGTCACAGGCCTTGAACTGTTTGTAAGAGAAAGTAGACTTTGGTGCATCGGACTTAGAGTCTTCTGATGTCTGAGAGTTGCTGAGGGCTTGAACTTGGGTGATGATTTGAGGAATGACCTTGGCCACGAGCGATGCGATCCTCTTATCGGTGTTTCTTCTGGCTTGACGTCGCGAGTTGGATGCGTTCGAAGACATCTAGACAAAGACATTTGGAATGAGATTCGATCATAATGATTTTCTAAATTTGCGATGCGATTTAGCGCGTTAAAAACTTGTTGTAATTGATATAGTAACACGTATTTTTAAGATCACATAGGAAAACATGTATATCCTAGATTCTCACGTATTCACATAAGCACATGTAACCACGTACTATTTATACTGTGTATTATATATATATAGAGAGAGAGAGAGCGCGTGAGGACGCTGTTAAGAGGGTCATTATGGTTTAGTTTTTGTTACGAGTATTAGCTCTTGTTTTAGATGCGATGTCTATGCGAGTTGTGCGTACGTTTATGGAGTGAAAAGAGATAAATCGAGAAATCTATAAAGCGTAAAAACTTCAATTCGAAAACATATAAGCATAATAAAAATTCGATGATGGGTAAAATCGACGATTGCAGGCTTAACATTAATAGAGCGTCCTGGGTTTTGAGACAGCTGACTACCCAAAGTGATTCGATCATTCCGTTGAGTTTGGGCACACGCTTTGGCCTAATAGGTAAATGCTCTCACCGCCTCACGGCTAACGGCTAACGTTCCCAAGTCTGCGAAATAGTCGAGACTTTGGTGAGGTTGAAAATCATTGAGTGGGATGAGTTTTCAAGGTTCGGGTTTCACCCCTACCTTAATAACTTCGAATCCCTGTCGTGGTTTCCCTCCGGGCCCATCAGGAGGTTTCCACCGGATAGAATGGGAAATTTCCGTTAATATGTGGATATCACTCCTAACTTAACGGATAATTTCGTGCTAATCAGGAATACGCAGAGTGAGTGATTCGTCGAGAGTTCGCGGTTTTCACACCTAATCTTGACAAATCGACTCGTTTGTGATGTACGAGTATCTTTGTAGCTTCGTGTGTTGTGTCCAAGTCTTAGGAAAGACTTCGTATAGTATTTTAAGTCCATAGACAATGTTTTAAGCGGGAAGCAAGGGATAAGCACATAGTTTCCTACTATAGACTAGGCAATTTACCTAATTCCCTATAGTCATGGCTTTGATACAATCTGTCACACCCCAACTATGGCGGAATCATCGGGTGTGGCACTAAGCGAATCAGATTGCTCGAGAGAATCCATAACAATTACTATATGACAATATTTAACAAGGTTCAATTTCCCATAAAACTAAACAAATATTCATACAATAATTGAAATAAAAGCAAGTTTCTCAAACAATAAAACAAAGTAGACAACTTGATTTAGTGTGTATCTAGAGAATCCTAATCTTGATTCGATATAACCTGCGTTTAACCTGCAACATACGTTAAAATAATGTCAATACAAAAATGTATTGGGAGCATACAGGTTTGATATAGTAGCATAGTAGAGAAAAACGTTGCGAAATACCATATACAAAAACATGATAAGCACATATAAACTAACAAGACAAATTTCACATGTTAAGTTCCTCGAAAAGGCTGGTAAGCGCGATTTGTGAAAAATCGTTGTGATTTGTGTGAAAAACATAGTCTTCTTACTTGAAACAAAGAAAACGAGCTAGAGAGCATTTTGGGCGGAATTAGCAAGCTGAGAATGAATGATGAAGTGTTGTATTTATAGGCGGAGAGGAGTGGAGGTAGTCTGGGTGATATTTTCGTGCGGAAATCCATATTTTCGTGCGAAAAATGCCATTTTCGCATGAAATATGTCATTTTCGCATGAAAAATGTCATTTCGGGCCAAAATGCAACAATTTCGCACGAAAATACAATTTTCGTACGAATTTTTGAATTTTCGTACCAAAATTGAATTTTCGTACCAAAATTGAAATTTTCGTACGATTTTTTTTTTGCTTCTCTTAATTAGTTTAAGTGCGCTGAAAGTTTTGGCGAATCATTAAGCGTTTATATTTAATTAAATAAAATAACTAAGCGAATAGTAGACGTTCAGTTCCCAAGTCTTGCGAGAGTCGCGTTGTTGTTTAACGAGCAGATAGTCTTGGAAACATCACGCAAGGTTTATAGTATTTAGCGAGTGCGTTATACGCGTTGTGAGGTGTGATGAAGTGTGCGAAAATAAGCGATGTAGTGAGAAAATATGCGATGTAGCGTAGTAAGCGATATAGTTTACATTATGATCTGAATCTCTGGTGCTAGGCGTAACGAGAGTAACGAGCTGTGAAAAAGCGGGTTGTTACCTACACCACTGAAGTCACAATATAAGTACCAGTCTTGGATCGACTTTCCTTAAACCTCTGCCCTCTAAAGCTGCTCGCCACTCTTCTATCCTCGCATTCACGCTTTGTTTATTCTCCGCAACTAACACAATATCATTCGCATAAAGCAAGCACCATGGAACAACCTCCTGGATTACTTTGTCAACTCATCTAGGGTAACCGCAAACAGAAAAGGGCTCAAGGCAGACCCTTGGTGGAGTCCTACCTTTACAGGGAAAAACTCATATCTCTACAAGCGCTTGAACACTAGTCTTAGTTCTAACATACATATCCCTGATTAAGTCTATATACTTCCTAGAAACCCCTCTACTCTCCAAACTATCCCAAATCAGTCTATGTGGCACACTGTCATAGGCCTTTTCAAGATCAATGAACACCATATGTGTCACACCCTAACCAGTGGCGGAATCATCAGCGCGCGGCACTAAGCGGTTCAGATTGTTCGAGAGAATCCACAATGACTATTTTTAAAGGACATTATTTAAGCGTCAATTTCCCATACAATCAACATACAATCAATACATAATCATCACAAATTCCAATCATCTCAAACAATTTTCAGAGTCGATTACAATTTATTACAAGTTTTTAAGAAAATCCTAAATCCATTTGCAGCGAGTAGAACATTAACTTGCAACATACGTTAGAATATACAAAAATGTATTGGCGAGCATACAGGTTTTGATATAATAGCATAGTAGATAAAAAGCGTCGCGAATTCCCACATACATAAACATGATACACATAACAAATAAACTCACAAGACAAATTTCTCATGCGATACTCTAGAGATGCTCGTGCGTTCTTCCTAGCTAGACCCCGTCGGGTGTTAGCCAAACTGTAGTACCATACTAGCCAAGGTGGAGATAATGAAAATGTGTCCTAGTTTACATGTTCCTAGCATCACGTATAAATATGCATAACAGATATTCGCGTGTGACAAATTAGTTTAGCGTGTTTCGTGTGTTTTGATTAAGTATGTTACACCAAAAAAGTGCATTAAAGCGAAAATGGGTCAAGTATACTCACAGTTGGTGCGATTAAAGGAGAGATGAGATCTAATGTAAGTTGAGGAGAGCGCCGGAGCAGCCTGTAAGCGAAACAGAAGTGCATCAGTCTTCCGTAATGCTGAAACGGATTAACGGTTGAAGGAACAACAGACAAGTTCGGGCGAACTTGTACCTTGGGGTACAAGTTCGGGCGAATTTGACTACCTAACTTACTGAAGGTACAAGTTCGGGCGAACTTGTCATGTTTCCTGAGAAACTAGACAAGTTCGGGCAAACTTGTCCTGTTTGATGAAGGGTGATACAAGTTCGGGCGAACTTGTGTGATTTTGATGAAGAATTGATCAAGTTCGGGCGAACTTGGTCACCAAACCGGTGGCAAAGTTCGAGCGAACTTGATGTATTCGAGCGAACTGACTGTTTTGGCATCCAATTCATGCGTTTTCGCCTCATTTGCTGAGGAAATCGAGTGTCCATCCCTCCAACCTTAGGCTACAAAGCAAAACCTAGGCTGAAGAGGTCTTTTGGAGCGAGTTTTAGCCATTTTACAGAAACTCGGACTAATCCGGGCGAACTTGAAGGTTTGAACGGTTTAGTCCAGTTTGTGCAAAGTGACGATTTCGTCCTTGTGCTTCCGGATCTGAGATCTAGCTTGACAACACCTCGTTCCACTTCAAAGTGAATGAAACATACGTCTTTAGTATATTGTGTAAAAATCGATGTTTAAAAGGTTTTACTTAGATCTAGACATAGATCTAAGTGAAAACAGAATTTTTTTGCATAAAAAGATGAAGATTTTCGTAAACAGAAATCGAAGGTAAAACCTTGTGCAAAATCGTTGTAAAACGTTGTTGTAGCTTGAAAACGGGTTGGTTCTTACTTAGAAAACAAAGGGTTTCGGTTTTGGGGAGCTCGGGCGAACTTGCAGCAAGTTCAAATGAGGAGAGGAGCTGGGTATTTATAGGTGAGGTGAGAATGGAGCTGGTACGCAAGTTGGCGAACATGTATCAAGTTCGGCGAACTTGCTTAAGTTCGGGAACTTGTTGTTTTTCCTGGTTTATGAGACAAGTCCGGGCGGACTTGTTGGTTTTGAGGGATTTTGGTGGCTGGCAGTTCGGCGAACTTGTGATATCAAGTTCGGGCGAACTTGACCTATTGGCCAAGTTATGTTCGATTATTTCGCGTTAAGAGTTCGTTTGGCGATTCGGTTTGCATTAGATAGTTATATTAAGCGTTTTAGCAAGGCAATCGATTAAATTAGGTTAAGATTCGATAAGATAAGCGAGGTGGCATGCGGCTTTGTTCCCAATTCTTGCGAGAGTCGCGTTGTAGTTTAAGCGAGCAGATAGCCTTGGAAACTTCACGCAAAGCTTGTAGTATTTAGCGAGTGCGATATCAGTGTAAGCGTTGTGATGTGTGATGTGGTGTGAAAATATGCGATAGCGTTGTAAGCGATTTAGGTTACATTATGATCCGAATCTCTGGTGCTAGGCGTAACAAGAGTGACGAGCTTGCGAGGAAGCGGTTTGTTACAATATGTAGATCCTGTTTCTTATGCCTATACTTCTCCATCAATCTCCTTAGAATATGTATAGCTTTTGTAGTTGATCTCCCTGGCATGAATCCAAATTGGTTTACCGTAACCTGAGTTTCTCTTCTGAGTCTAGTCTTGATTACTCTCTTCCATAATTTCATAGTGTGTCTTAGTAACTTAATCCCTCTGTAATTCCCACAAGATTGGGCGTCACCTTTGTTCTTATATAAAGGTACTACTACAATATTCCTCCATTGATCTAGCATTCTTCTAGATTTTAAAATAAGATTGAATAAAGTAGTTAGCCATTGGACTCCTTTTTCTCTCAAGCACTTCCATACCTCAATCGGTATGTTGTCTGGCCCAACTGCCTTAGCCCTTCCCATCTTTTTAAGTGTTGTTCTCACCTCTTTGCATGTGATACGTCGACAGTAACAGTTATTCCGTTGTCGCCTTTGAGTATGTGAATTTTCATTTTCTTGTTGGCAGCTCCTCCTACCATTGAAAAGATTGTAGAAGTACGCTTTCCATCTCCTCTTAACGCCGTGTTCTTTAACCAAAACGCATATGTCCTCTCCCTTTATAAACTTCACTACTCCGAAGTCCTACCTTCTACGCTCCCTAGTTTTTGCAGTCTTGAACATGTCATGCTCCCCCTCCTTTGTTTCCAAGCGTTCATACATCCGCTTATAAGTTGTGTTCTTTGCATATGTCACTGCCTTCTTCACCTCTCTCTTGGCATCTTTGTATCTCTCTCTCAAAGCCAATTGCTCATCGTCATCTGTACACATCAAAAGATACCTACGCACCCTTGTTTATTCCTTATTTTAGTATGCACATCCTCACTCCACCACCATGACTCCATATGACCACATATCTTCCATGTCTTGAGCCTTAGAGTTTCCTTTGCCACACTGGTAATGGTATTTGCCATGTCGTCCCACATTTGGTTTGTGTCCCCGTCTATTCTAGGCGATGTCATCGATATGACCTTATCCCTAAATAATTCATTCTTGTCGCCCTTCAAAATTCTCCATCTGACCCTAGGTTTCATTACCCTCTCTCTTGGTCAGCTTTCATCTCATGACTATATCGCCACCAATAAGCGGTGTTAAGCCATTGTTGTCTCCCCTAGTGGCGGTATATTTGGAATTTTAAAAAACATTATATTATATTAGTAAAAAAATAAAAAAAAAGGTAATCGACATGAATTTATAATAAAAAACTAAATCGATGATATACGGTGCCGGTACCGGTAATATTAGAAAAAGAAAATCATTAAAAGTTAAAATCAAAATACAAAATATGTTTAATGTTAAAAGTAAATATAATTACAAATAAATATTAAAAAAACTACATATTGTTAAAATAAATTACTACTCATCAAGCTTTGAAATTATGCATAAATATGTGTGTGTGTGTATATATAGGGGAGGGATAGAAGGAAAACCTATATTAGTTAAGAAAACTAAGAAACCCAAATGAATGGACCTCATTTTACCACTTGTTACATATTTTTGCAGACTGTGTTACGTGTAACAATCAGAGGCCGCCACGTGTTACGTGTAACAGCTTTTGCTGACTTTCAGTTTTTCAGAAAAAGTAAAAGTTGTTACGTAACACGTGGCAGCCTCTGGTTGTTACACGTAACACGTCTGCAAAAAGGTGGAACATGTGTCAAAATGAGGTCTATTCATTTGGGTTTCTTAGTTTTTTTAACTAATATGAGTTTTTTCCTATAATTACCCTATATATACACACACACATATATAATTGTTTAAGGAGTTGATCTCATAGTTAGCTGATTCGTACTTGGACGCTAGACAGTGAACACATAACATAAAAAGGCCCAACATAAAATAAGTATAACTTAGGGGTTGTTTGTTTAGCTCTTAATGGTTCAACATCTAATGGTTCAGACTGTTTGTTTCACGAGCAGATGTCTGAATGGTTCAGACATTTGCCTCTGAATGGTTAAGCATTATACTGAGTTTGAATGGTTAAGACCTCTAGTCTGAATTGGTCAGACATTTGCCTCTGAACGATAAAGAATTATATTGGCTCTTAGTGGTTCATACCTCTTACTTGTTCAGCACTTAACCATTCAAAAGTTATCAAACAAACCTTTAGCCGCTATGAATTAAGTTACACGGCCATAACTAATGGACTAAAAAATCTCAATAAGCCGGATCAATTAGAGTTCCGATTTCCACACTTTTTTAGTGTAGAAAGAAGTTGATTGTCTTGATTTCCATGTCTATTTATGTCTTTCATTTCAGTAAGTACTAAATCAAATGGACCCTCATGTAATGTTTTCGACATTGAATATTAATATATTATATATCACTTTTCTTGAGAATTTACTCTCCTTTTTTTCATGCTTCCACCCTATGTTACTAGAAGAGATTCAACTTATTAATTTATTACATACACATAAGGTTCCAAATGTCTAGCAATGTCTAATAAAAAATAGCTACGTCACTATAAAAAAAGACAAACAAGTAATTAATAAAGTTAAAAAAAGTTAACAAAACATATATAATAATATTGGTTTCACTTATAACGAACTAACTTGATGCTAATTATTTGTCCACCAAGAACCAAAATCTGTTTGTATTATTAAACTGTCGATGGAACCTAAAAAGAAAACTTTCTTTATAACCTCCAACAAATCATGAAACCACCAAACGAATCCCATTGATATCTACAATTCATGTTTATAACAAAGTTTCTCCTTTTTATCATCTCCAAACATTAAATCCTTTCCTAGTATTCATCGTACAAACATCTTCACTTGTATTATAAGAACTCTCCACCACCCTTTTCTACTTTCCAAATTGTCTCTTCCAGTTTCAGTTTCTAACTGTTTTCATCTTTCTAGCATGACCACTTTGTCCCTATCTTACGTGCCTCGTTTCAGAACCACATTGTTGTTTAACGACAATGACATTCGCTCGATGGTTTGGGGTTACAAGATCTTTGGAGCTTCCAATACAATGAAGATGGGCCGGGCCACGATGTATGCCACCCCTGTGGCGAAGGGTGTGAATGGAAAGCCTGCGGTGGTGGAAAGGACGATGATCCCGACTCAAAAGCAATTTGTGGACACTTTTCGACAAGGTATAATTATCTTGGATGGTGTCGGGTATCGACAGACAGTTGTTGTGAGGTCATATGAGGTTGGGCCAGATAAGGCTGTGACACTTCAAAGTATTCTTAACCTTCTCCAGGTTCAAATTAGTTGTGTTCATTTTTTACTACTACATTGGTAACTAATAGTTTTAAGACTAAATTTGTTAGAACTAACACGCGTGCAGGAAACCGCTTTGAATCATGTGTGGATGTCCGGGCTTCTTGGAGATGGATTTGGCGCGACTCATGGTATGATGAAGAACAATCTTATATGGGTTGTTTCGAGAATGCAAGTTCGAGTTGATCAGTATCCCATCTGGTAAGCTTTTGCTACCGTCGCTTGTGTCTGTTGACCCCCTAGAGTGGCGGATCTAGACCTGTTTTGTGGGTTCACATGAACCCACTCGGTTTGGAAAAAAATGGGAAAAAATAGTGAGAACCTTGTATAGTGTAGAATAAAATTAGTGAGAATCTACCAAAACTAACCCTACTGGAAAATGTTCTTGGATCCGCCACTGCTCCCTAGCCACGAGAATTTATTAAATTTTTACATATAGAATCTGAATTTTTTTTAAAGTATGATTTGCGCCCTCTAGTTGTTGCCCTTAAAAAAGAGTCTTGTGATGACCTTGATAAAGAAATTCGGGTTCCGCCACTACCAGAATTTACAAGATTTTTATGTTTAAATTATGAAGTTTTTCTAGAAAGAAAAAAAATGATTTGGACTCTCTTGTTGTAGCCAATAGAAAAAAGAGTCTTATGATGACCGTGCGACAAAGAAATTCTGGTATCACCAGTACCAGAATTTGTTGGATTTTTTTTATATTGAACTGTGAGTTCTTTTTAAGAAAAACATGAGTTGGACGATTAAGAAAAAAAAGTTACGGTTTCCCAATACAGAAAGTAGTTGATTAGACTAATTGTTTATCGTAGGGGAGAGATACTAGAAATCGACACATGGGTAGGAGCATCGGGAAAAAATGGAATGCGACGAGATTGGGAAATCAGAAGTCATACCACTGGCATTGTATTCGCTAGAGCAACAAGGTATTAATCTTGCCAAATATTAAAACCAAAATAATATAATGTGTACATCAGTTTTAAAGACTAGTTGTTTTAATGTTACAATGTGGTTCATTTCAACTACTTATTTTGTCTGTAAATGAGTTAATAAATGCTAACATATAAATACAAAAACATTATATGTTTCGAAGAAATAAAATGAAACTTACAGAAATTTGGTAATGTATGCAGCACCTGGGTGATGATGAACCAGAAAACACGAAGACTATCGAAGATGCCGGATGAAGTTAGAGCAGAAATCTCACCATGGTTTATTACTAAGCAAGCTATAAAAGAAGAATCAGTTGAAAAAATAGACAAGTTGGATGATAATGCAAAATACATTAACTCAGGATTGCAGGTAATTAAACAATCAATGTCACTTAAATTTCATGATCCCTTAAACATAATGTAGTAATCCACCTTCATAAGCTGTTTTAAACGAAGCAAGTCGGTCTGTTTAAGATTTATACAGTTCAGTTTTGACGATTTATCACTTATCAGCCGGACAATGTTTTGGAAGTTCAAACCAGTCGATAAACCTTTTTTTGGAATATAAATCATGTGTTAAATCATAAACCATCCTTATTATTTTTAAAAATTTAATACAAAATAACGAGTTTGTAAAAAATATTGGTTCAAACCGACAAAACTTGAATGCCAAAATGTCGCCCATCCAACCCAGGAGGTTTGGTTTGAGTCCCAGTGGCGGATCTATGATTTTTTTCCAGTGAGTTCCTTTTGGTAAATCTCACTATTTTTGTCCAAATCACACAAGGTTGTCACTAATTTTTTCCAAACCAAGTGGGTTTCTGGGAACCCGCAAAACATGGCTGGATTTGGATATGAACCACCATGTAAACAATGTGAAGTACGTTGTTAGCATTTGGGTCCACTGGGTTTAACGTTTTATGAAACTGTAGTTACCATTCGGCCTAGAATTTGTATTACAACCATTGGAATCAAACTATGAACATCCCTGATTCTCCGTACAACTCGTTTTTGTAGCCAAAGAGAAGCGATTTGGATATGAACCACCATGTAAACAACGTGAAATACGTTGGTTGGATGCTTGAGGTAACAAAACACATTTTTGACAAAAATTTTAAAACATAGGAAAAACAAGTTGTGAATATCGGGTTCTTTCTATGTTTTAGGCGATTCCCGAAGAATTCTTGGAGAATTATCAGTTATCAAACATCATACTTGAATACCGCAGAGAATGCGGGAGTTCAGACGTGGTTGAATCTCTTTGTGAACCCGAACAAGTCGGGATCATTGAAGACGTTAACTATATGAGTAGGTGTCCTATCGGTGCTGGTTTCTTAAATTGCTTGGTTAACCAATGCATTAGGTTTACACATGTTCTTCAAGTTAAAGAGGACTCTAAATGTCAAGAAATTGTGAGAGGAAAAACAACTTGGAAGAAAAGGAACTATCACTATCCTTATTGTGGCTAATTAGATTTAATATTGCTTTCTTGGTTGTTTTATTCATGTATTTTAAAACAAATGAACATAATTGAAATGATTGTGATATTTTAAATAATCATAATCGGTTGTAATAAAACATGTAAAAAATATGTTAATATGTTACTAATGTTTGAAACCGCAATAAACATGTCGTAAAATATTTTTTGTGAAAACATGAGATAAGAAAAAATATCTGACAAATATGAAAATCGTATAAATAGCTGTAAATATTACTTCTATTACGTCACATGTAACAGTTATCTAACACAAGTTTACTCTTTTTACTCTTATTTATATCTGGTTGTCACAGCTCTCTACTTAAAATTTATCATACGCTCATTTCAAATCAAATAATAAACCTCATGACTCCAATATGAACACCCATAAATTGGTGGAAATGTTTGGTATGATGATCATGTTTCATGTTTGTCTCTACATAATATACAATCTAACTAATTATTCCAAGGGTCGATGAAAACAACTTTGCATTTGGACAATTTCATGTAATTTAATAATTATTATTTTTAAAAAGATCTAAAATTAGGAACCTCCTTTAATAAAACTAAGTAAATAATCATAATTCTCTAATCTTGAAGTAAATCTAAGCTGAAATAATATGAAATTTACAGTTTAAAATGAATAAAATTTACAGCAATATCCAAAGAACTCCTGCCATAAAAAATCGATTCGTTTCTCGTTCACAACCCCACAAAAAGCTGGAGGCGAACGATAAAACTATAAAAATCCTCTGAGCAGTTGGTTGACCGGCAGAAAAAGTCAAAGCTGCTTCTTGCTTAAAAATCTTTGAAATTGCCACGTCCACAATAGCAAAAATCCGAGAAGCCCGACACCAACAGATGACCACAAAATCACGAGCCATCGAGGCATTGGAGCTGGAAACAAACCTATGAAACAATATCTCGATTTAGAAATTATATGGCAGTTACTTTTTGAGTCGAATGAAATAACTTGTCGTCAAGCCAAAACCGATTATTCGAATTCTATATTCAGACAATAGACAAAAAAGCTAAGAATGAAACAAAGTTAATGTCGATATAAACAAAGTTTGACTTTTTGAGTCAAATAATAGGTTTGACCACAAAAGTCAATGACAGCTAAAACTTACCGTGCCCAAATTTGATGCAAATGAGGAGTTCGATGATGCAGATTGCAAGAGAAAGCCAACAAAAAGCTCCAATTTTTTTTACGGGTTTTCTGAAACAATATAATCGAAAGTAAGAAAAGAAGCAATCGTTTTTGCAATAAAGATTTATATACAAGTACACATGAAGAAAAAACAAAGCTTACTGGTCTTGTAGGTAAGAATTGTACTCCCGAACCGTAGGTATTGCTATAAGCCACCAAAGTACTAATCGGTAAACGATGATGGGGTTTCTAGGAGGAATCCAAAGGCAAAATTTGAGGAAAAATGTATTGAGTTCGACGGTCAAGAACACAATGCAAAGGGTAAGAACTTGGATGAACCGCCACGGGCCAAGAAACGGATGCCATTCGTCTTTGTCCCAATGTGCAGGAGTAAATTGGCACAATGTTCGTTTTATCTGGTTCAGAGAATGTAATAAGTTTGATCTCAAAAGTCAAAACAAATGCAAGTTAACTCTAGAGTAAAATGCCATCTTCGTCCCTAAGGTTTGGTCAGCTTTGCGACTTTCGTCCAAAGGTTTGTTTTTCCACATCTGGATTCGAAAGGTTTATAATCTTGCCATTTTCATCCACAGCTCGTTAACCCCATCCATTTTTCTCCGTGAAGTCAGGGGTATTTCCATCTTTTTTGTTAACTTAAAAGGCAATTCGGACTTTTTCACTTTATGTACAAGCATTTCGCATAATGTACAAGTATTCAAAAGACCGAATTGCTCTTTAAGTTAACAAAAAAGACGAAAATACCCCTGACTTAAACGAGAAAAATGGATGGAGTTAACGAGCCGAATGAAAGTGGCAAGATTTTAAACCATTTGGATCCAGATGCGAAAAAACCTTTGGACTAAAGTCGCAAAACTGGCCAAACCTTAGGGACGAAAATGGCATTTTACTCTTAATTCCAGATTCCTTATATGCCTAAAGTATTCACTAAAAATGCAAGTTGACATTGATTTACAACATAAGGGGCAATTTGGAAATTTTGGCATATAGTCAAACGATTGGCAAATTACGTATCGAGTCAAACATTGTAGTTAGTTTAAGACATACGGAGTAGAAGATACACAAACGGAGACGTACTTTGCCCAAAATGTTTGGTTGACGGCTAATTCCGACCCACTCATACGTTTTACCATCAAAATAACGTACAGTATGCATTCCGGCCCAAATACCTGCCAAGTAAAATAAGCAAACGATTACCATTATAAATATGAAATGAATTATGGTAAAAACTAATAATGTTTCTAGAAAAAAAAAGTAGCATTAGGGTTTTACGAATTTCTCACCCAACCAATTGCAAATTAATACATCGAGAACAATGCTGTCCCACCAACACTCGTTGAAATTCGGTAACCTATGGCGAAAAGTAAGCTGCAAAAGGAAGGTGAAACATTAGGCTTTGAAAAATGTGATATTAATAGTACGTTTTCGACTTGAACGAAAAGTTGACCAATTTCAACCGAACGTGTTTTGACCCGTTACCAAACACCATCTTACCCGCCCATTTTGTCACCTCTATTTCAGAGCAATAAAAGTTAAACAAGAAGGTGGAAAAGTCAGCTCTGACCTCCATCAATTCGAATCCGATCGATAATACCCACAAAAGGGGTTGATTACGAATCATTATTGCCTTTCCCCACCACCCAAATAAATGAGCCAAGACAAACTCATCAAAAAGCGTCTCCTGAACAACAAAACATATATTTAGCAGACTTCAAAAGACAATACTTATACAACAAGAAAACAAAAAAAAGGAAGAAATAAAAAGTTTGAAGATTGTGAAAGAAGAAATCATACATAAACATTTATAAACCTGTTAGTAGGATTCTCGGGTACGTATATTCGACAATCAGCCCCGTATGATCTTTCAGGAAGTTCTACACAAACATTACATAGATATATTATAAATCAAGACATTAGGTAAATTAACATAACTACGGTTCCCTTTATGAAATTTGCAACTTTTTTTACTTGATACTTATTTTTTTCTAACGTGTGACCGTTCTCCAAATATCTAATATATTGACATGAAAACTTCTCAATAAAGAAAGAGTAAATCGTCATTTTTGTCCCTGAGGTTTGGCCATTTTTGCAACTTTCATCCAAAGGTTTGTTTTCCGGCATCTGGCTCCTCGTGGTTTCAAAATCTTGTCATTTTTGTCCAAAGGGCCACCAAACCTCGAGGGACGAATGTCGCAATAAATTGCCAAACCTCATGGACGAAAATGTCAAGATTTTGAAACCACGAGGACCCAGATGCCGGAAAACAAACCTTTAGATGAAAGTCACAAAAGTCGCAAAAGTGGTAAAACCTCAAGGACGAAAATGACAGTTTACTCATAAAGAAAAGTAGTGCAATAAGTTACCAACACCAAGATCAGGATGGAGATACTTCATAAACTGCCTAGCGTCATCACGGTTCTGAAAAAAATATTAAATGATTTCGTATGGTGCGACAAAAATTAAAAAAAAACACAAAACTACTGACCTGAAAAAGTATAAATGTCAAAGAAACGAGGTAAATAACAGCCATGCCGTGAACGAGACGCCAAATTGCAGGATGCGGCCTAATTAGTAACCTACAAGATCATGCACACTTGATAGCAACACAAGCACTTTATCTAAAAAAAAGACAAATTAACATCTTAAGAGAAAATCGTGTAACTTACGTTGAAGGAGCTTGAAGCAAGCAATAAGTCAGAAAAACCGCAATCATTGCCCATATCCCCCTTCAATTTTAAACGAACATTCGGATGTTAGTTGCTTTATAGATAGAAATCATGTCAAACAAGCGTTCACCTTTTGACAGATGTTACGATATCATCTGATGAATTGCTTTCGGGGTCAAGAGCTCCACTTGCCCAACTGAAAAGCAAATTTAGCGAACAATGAATTCAAAATAATTAAAAAAAACGAAAAAATGAAGATTATGAGAAACATACATTAAAAGGCACGAGCCGATAAATAACAATGTAATGGTTCGAGGTTTATAAGCCCAAGCGGTCCATGGGTCCAGTTCATCATCATCAGAATTAAAAGTGCTCAATTGACTTTGATGAGCCACATAGTCTTTTCTCCTTCCTCTCTTATGACCATTAGGCTCCATAAAAATATCGTACTATCAATAAATAACTTTGTTAAATCACTGCAAGCGGTACCATTATACAAACATGTAATCCAATAATTAAAAACAATAAAAACCCAATATAACAACATTAGAGTTGAACATTCCACAAAATCAGAACATTTTATTTACAAACAATTGTAATAATCTTTGCCCCTTTTACAGTTCATAAGTTTTGGGAATCACATCATATAAAAGATGCCCACAAAAAATAAAAAGTTAGCAACTTTAACCACATAAACACTATACACAACATAATCATTAATCACATTCATCTTTAATCATTAATCACAAAAAAAAAAGATATTTCAAACAAATCTATTAAACTAACAAGATTCTATACAAATCATTTCCCTCTAACCTCTTCAATTTAAAAGAAAACATAAACAATAACACAATGTTACACTTTACATGTTACAACCAATCATATAAGAATCAAATCTAAAAACATATAAACTGATACAAATGACAAAACCCTTTTAACACTAATCAGATAAATGCTACATGTTACAAACAAAACCCATAAACCCCATTTCAATTCACCACCCAATATGAAAAACCCATATCAGATAGTAACAAAAAAGGTGAAATTTTTACATAAATGGGTGCATGAAACGGGTACAGAGAGAACGGAAAACATACATGCGAATAAGAGCCCTAGGAGTAAGATTGGAGATGAAGAGGGATCTGTAGGCGTCTGATCTGGGAGAAAAAATGGTAAAGATATTGGGAATTTTGTTGTGAAGGATTTGTATGTATATGTATTGCTGCGTCGGAGAGAGCAAGTACGAACGGTCAAAGAGACGCAAAATATTTATAAAGATATGTAGGTTTTGTATACCGTAATTTTCCATTTTTAAAGAGATACATTATACACCTATTTTTCATACAATATCTACTATACTAGTTTTTGCCCCGCCTGGCACTAAGTCGGATATTTCTTTCTCATAACATGTATGTTGTTGTTTCGGTTACTTGTATATACTATCATAACACGATCTCAAAAAAAAATTATATCGAGTCAAACAATTAAAATAAAATATTACCATACTTTTGCTAATAAAACTATAAAACGATGGAAAACTATAATTTTAAATTTGGGGCAAAATTGTAATTTTTCAGGACAAATGAGCGTGTGGCACGAATAAAAATTACACTAATTAAACTAATTAAAACAAAACACTACCATAGTTTTGTCAAAAAAAAAACTAAAACGATGTCATAACTATAATTTTACATTGGGGGCAAAATCATAATTTGACAGGGAAAGAAAAAAAAAACGATGACAAAATGGTAAATCTGAACTGTGGGAAAAATTATAATTTGGCTGAGAGAAAAAAAATAATTGCAAAATTGTAAATTTAGATGAGACAAAATTATAATTTGGCTGGGCCAATGGAAAAGTATCAGGCAGTTGCATGGCACTAGACCTCTCCATGAAATTTGTAATATGTATAAATGATGCATAGTGGATTAATTAAAAAGCGTAAAAATAACTATTATGTTATTGCAATATAATCAGTGGAGTTTTTGCTAACCCGTCATTTTACAATTTTATAATGGTTAACTAAAAAATTTAAATAAAAGAAAGAAATTTGGTGATTGGTTACAGTGGTGGACCCATCTCACATTCAAGCTTCAACATTCACGTCCGTTAAGGGCTTGGCGGGAGGGGCTTTGACACCAAAGTTTTTGTGTTTGGCGCCAATCCCCGAGTATAGGTGACACGGAAGGGACTTAACCCCCACAACGTCTAGTCGAAAATATGACTTTGATTTAGATAAGAAGGATAAATTGGAAACATAAATGTTTAAATTGTATAGTTGTTTGAGAATATTTGTGTTTGTTATACTTTGAAAGTTACTATGCGTCTATGCCAAATTCTTTTTTTAGGTTTATTCATATTTTCTTTCAATGTTCTTGATTTAATATATGTTTTTTTTTAAGTTTGCCAACCATATTTAATATATGTTTTTTAAAGTTTGCCAACCATTATGATTTGTTTGTTATATAGGACTATTGGTGACTTGTTTGTTAGGGGTGAATATAGGGGAGGTTTTTAATTTGTTTGTTATTTAGTATGGATGTGTTGATGGTAAATAAAAGCGACATTCAAAACAAAAAGTCATTTTTTAAGTCTTGAAATTAAACATGATAAATAATAATTACCATAGTTTAGCTATTTATAATTTTTTTATTGAGATTTAGGTTGGAACAGTTTGTTTTTTGGTTTTAAAGAAAACAACTAGAAATAGGATTTCTACAAGATAGAAGGTAATCATTTGAAGAACTACATACAAAAAGTAGCTACACATTTGTAGATGAAGCTAATTAGGTTTTGTATATTGGACACGATGAGATACTCACCGAATCAATGAGATACTCACCATTCGGCGTGGTTCATGTTATCCTAGTATTTAGAATAAGTGGTTGATATCTAATGAGATGCCCACCATACATGTGGGATCTTTTCTTTGGAAACCAACTAAACATATAAAGAGTGATCCTATGCCTTTAAGGACCAAAGGTGATGGAACATATCAATGGCTTGCTTTAGGATCGATATGACAATAGGGAAGCATGTCCTACCATATTTCGACGAATGCAACCATGGTCATACCCATGATCTCGTCTAGCAAACACTTAATAGTCGAGGATCGTGTAATTGCCAAATATGGCAAACATGTTACAACTCATGAGCTCAAATCCTCTTGTAAATTCCACCTTCACCCATAGGTAAAAGAGTGTGTTGAGTTCTAATTATAATTTCTTACATTTCTTGTCCATACACATATAGTTGGATTAAGCACCCCTTAAGATAAAATTTCCTCCATAATCCAACATACAAGCAAACATAGTTGTCAAAGGAGAATCCATAAAATCCAACCTAGAACCATATTATTGACTTCTTTTATGTTATCTTCTACATCATGGCCTATCAACTTCCCTTTGGCTATACAACACAATTGAAGTCAAAGTTAGATCTTATTTGGTTTGAAAAGCATGGTATATATAGTCAAAAAAAATACTAGTATATTTCACAAAAGCTATTCTAATTGTAATTGTTTTTTATGAAGTAAACGTGTTTGTAAAAGGTTTGCAATCATTTTTATAATTATGATTTTTTTTCAAATTCAAAGTTAAAACAAAATACAAGGACAATAAGATTTGGTTGGGCAAAATTCTAGTTGACAATGTATTGCTTATCACTAAAATTTATAATAGTCGTTACACTTGATGAGACTTGTTATGCTCACATCACAACCCAAAGATGTCATATGCAAAATATATATTGTTTTGCTCCACCTAAAATTTTACAATAATTTTCTTTTTGTGAGATTCTTTTGAAGTAGACTGGTATCACTTTGATTTAAATGATATTGATGCGAACACATGTGGCTTTAGACAGTGGCCGATCTATGATTTTTTTCCAGGGGGTTCCTTTTGGTAAATTCTCACTATTTTTTTTTTCTAAATCATACAAAATTTCCAATAACTTTTTCATTTTTTCCAAAACCAAGGGGGTTCCAAGAACCCATTGGATCCGCCACTGGCTTTAGATAAAAATTTGTGTGACTTAGAATGGTGTTTAATCTCAGTACAACCATTACTTTAGATAAAAATTTATGTGACTTAGAATGGTATTTAATCTCATTACAACCATTACAGGGATTTTGGACTCATTACACAAATAGATCGATCTTGTTTGATAGAAAATGGAACGCTAAAAGGGTTAACTAGAAAAGGAAGCGTTATGAATGGATGCCCCAAAGTATTAGACTGGTTTGAGTTTGTTTGCTATTGTGACGAAAGGTTTAGAAAAGGATCATTAAATTACAAATCATTTAAAGAAAGAATAACATATAAAATAATAACAAAATGAATTAAATTAAATTAAGTAAGCTGATGCCAAAATTTGTTAGTTTTGATATTTGTGGTTACAAATTTATAAATTAAAATAAATTAAAACCATCTTAGGGCACATGTCAATCACTTAAGCTATTAATTGCCATATGGCATTGTTATAATCATTATTATTTTGTTTTAGGAGGGAAAACACAAGGCTTTTGTTTCACTTTTTTTGTCACAAATTTTAAATAAATCAGACTTTTCTTTTTGTATGGACTATTTCCTTTTAAAGAAATTACTTGTAGAAAATATCATGGATTTGTCCTCCTTTTAAAACATATCCAGTTTCCTTTATTATCTTTTATAATAGTGTTTTCTTCATCAAAAATTATTTGCAGAAGCCTGCGTATGATTAGTTATTTTACACCGATTTTTAACTAGATATTTGTTGATCCGTTAAATTTTTCAATATTAAATTACTTTAACATTTCCAATGAAAACTTCGATGCTATTTTAAAGGTTCAATTGTATCTTTTGATTTATTGACATATAATAATATTTTTTCCTTCAATATATATCTGTCAATAGTTTATTCAAGATGATATAAATTTATTTTTCTTATCAAACTTTCTGTAATAAATCTTAATCAATTAACGATTGCATAAGTATTTTTATATTAAATAATAAAAAATGTTTTTGATTATTTTGATGTATCATTGATTTTTAGTTACATTCTTTTTAAGATTAATCAAATCATTTTTATGTTTATGAGATTTTTTTACTTTAGTTTCGAGATTGTTTTCTCCTTTATATAAAGTTTGTTTTGTAACTAAATTGTAAATGCAATTTCGTTATAACTGTCATATTTTTTTCCTTTTTGAAGTTGTCATTCTTAAAACACTCAATAAAATACAATGATCTTTAAAATATAATCTGTAATTGTAACTGAAATTATAACTGACTTTTAAATATTATAATATATATTAACGCATTCAAGTTATAAAATGTCACACCCCGACCCGCAGCGGAAAAAGGTGATCGGGGCATGATTGGGTTTTCATCAAAGCTCATGATATTTATTATAATGTTTCATATTTATTATTACAATTTAAAGGAGATCATACAATCATATCATACAAGTTTAACATGTTCTATACATCCTTCTAGGCTTCATTATTTTTCTTCTAAGGCACTTTCCTATGTGTTCCTTGCTTCATCCTGTCCACCTGTATCATGTGTAAAAATGGTTTTTGGATCAACAAAAAGTTGGCGAGTGAATCCTATGAAAAACATTTAAACGAGTTTATTGTATTGATTATAAAATAAAGTGCATAACCACATATGAGTAAATGTAGATGTAAAATTTATTCACAAAACACATAATATTAAATATTGTACACACATACAACAATTGATTATTTTGAGGCACGCGTTGTTCAACTCGTCTCTCACGAGGAACTGATGGGCCTAATGAATGAGTTTTGAGGCACGCGTTGTTCTACGAACTGATGGGCCTAATGAATGAGTTTTTAAGGCACGCGTTGTTCAACTCGTCTCCCACGAGGAACTGATGGGCCTAACAAATAATTTGCATACAACTTGACAATATGTAATACATAACAACAAACAATATTTACATTCTAAGTTTAGATCATAATATGGTATAGCACGAGTTTGAATAAGCGAATTAGTTTAAGCGACACATGATACACCCCAAAACATGAATAAAAAGGGGAATTTGTAAGAATTCACTCACATTGGGTGCGTTCGTTTGATGATGTTGAATGCGCACGAGTTTGGAGTGTTGATCGACGAGGAA
Source organism: Scalesia atractyloides (assembly GCA_947069175.1). Taxonomy (NCBI): domain Eukaryota; kingdom Viridiplantae; phylum Streptophyta; class Magnoliopsida; order Asterales; family Asteraceae; genus Scalesia; species Scalesia atractyloides. The sequence goes on from CAMTDV010001634.1 coordinate 21,216,536, forward strand.
TAACTAACCTAAATAATACGGAAAGGTACGGTAAATAAGTGGATTTTATTAACAATTTTAATAGGGTTTTTAGATTTATTTTTGTGAGTTTAAGGTTATTTTCTAACTTTAAAACATTATTTTTAAGTATTTTTAATTGATTTTTAAAATTATAAATAAATAAAAATATAAAAAAATGTTGACTTTTTGGGTTGACCATTGACCATTGACCGTTGACTGTTTGACTGTGACTGTTGACTGTTTGACCGGTTCGATCGTGTGTATGTATGCGCCGGGTAAGGCTCGAACCCGAGACCTCCCGTACGCGTGCACGCAGCTCTACCAACTGAGCTACGTGTCTAACCCGAAATATTTCCGTTTTTAATTATATTTATACACTATTTAATTTAATCAGAAATCATTTATTTTTAAAAAGGATTTAATTGTATCGGACCGGTGCACACAACAGGTCTCGAACCCGGGACCTGTTGTTTAGTGTTGTACACAGTCCACCGCTGGACTGTGTGTCTAACCTGGTTAATATACTGATTTTTATTATACTTAACATCTTACAGCAAGTTGATCCGGTTCGGTTTAAAAAAAGAACATTTTATTTCAGAGAGTGAGGTTGTGTCAGGGATCGAACTCGCGACGTGTGATAATTGTTTGCACACAGTCCACCGCTGGACTGTGTGTCTAACCCGTTTATATAACTTGTTTTAATTATACTTATACATAAGTTCGACTTCATCTTCTTCGTTCAAAGACACAGACCACGATTTTTCAACTGTTTTTGTTTAATTCGATTAACGAAATTAATAAGCGATTGAAATGTGATGGACAGAGAGGGTTTTGGGAATGAATGTACCGAAACAGATGTCTTTCTCCGAACTCCGGCAAGGATCGTCGGCTCTGTTTTGTGAACTCCGTCTGCTCGGATAAATCAACAGTTTTGATCGATTAGATGTGAAATTGAGTTACTAAACAATGATTAACAGAAGGTTTGAATGATTATACCGATTCACAGCGTGATTTTGGAAATTCCAGAGGTTTTCCGGCGAGTGCAGAATATTCTGGCTACGTCGTCTGGGATTGATTCTGGTTGATGGATTGAAGTTAGTAATAGTCTAACAATGGATTGAAACCGAAAGAGTCGAGGTATTTACTGTTTTGATGTAAGTCTCGGTTTTCCGGCGACTTGCAGAGAATTCCGGCGATGTATTTCTTGCGACAGAGATTCTTCAGGGAGTTTAAGGTGAGTGTGGGTGATTTCGGTATGAGCTCTAAAAGTCTTATTTTAGAGTAAGCAGAAGGGATGAAATGAATTCGGTTTTCCGGCGATAACTTCCGGTTAACTTGCAGAAGATTCCGGCGACTTGCGGCGAGGTTTTCTGAGCGAGTTAGAGAGAGTAAGCTTGATAAACTCGCTAGCTCAAATGATGAATAAAGTATAACTCGGATTGAATTATATTTTCGGTTTCGAATTCCAAAATCATACGGTTATTTTTTTGCCGATTTGAATGAGTGACTTAAAGATTTTTCAGTTATAACCGACGTTGAGATTAATACATCCGTTAAGTCAATAGAAAACGTCAATGATTGGCGAAGTCGTCGGGATTTCCGGCGAGAGTGATTTAGGCGCGCTGAGTGACTGAATTCAACTTCGAGGTTTATTATAAATGTTATTTGTTTCACTGGATAGCACAAGTGAGTCAAGTGGCGGAGTGGTTGAATGTTTGTGTGTTAAATCTTGGAGGTTTTATCCGGCTGACCTGGGTTCGAAACCCGGCATCAGCAATTTATTTTTATTTCATTATTTATTATAAATTTTCAATTATAGATTTTAAATTCTAATATATTTATTAATTATGTATTGTATAAAATTAATTTGAGCATTAAATACGCAACGAAATTTTTAACTGGATGTTCGGTTAATAAACGAAGCGGGTTTGGTTAACCCGGTTTTTGACAGATGTTACATAAAATAATTAAAGTTTTTAATTATGTTCAAGAATGGTAATAGTTTAAATTGCCTTCTTTTTTGTTTAAATAAATTAATATAATAATTATTAACTTTTGTGTATTGTTATTATTATTTTTGATGAAATCTTGAATAATAACTGCAAATCATTTCTATTTAAAATGTTTGCATAACTTATAAATAAACAACAGCTTGATGTTTAGTCAATGATTGTTAATAAAAGTTAAACCTAATCACCATTAAAGGTTGGTTTGTACTTAAAAGGATCAATTTTTTTTCTCATGAGTAGTGACACTATAAAGAATAAAAAGAAGATACAAAGTTTAGTTACTGATATTATACAAAAATGAATAATCTTACAAATAAGACGACAAATGTAGGGTACAAAGAAATATTTAGAGATTTATAGATTACTTATATGTTTATTACTTATATATTGTAATTACAAATGACATTGGTGATCAATGGGCAGAGGTAAAAACATTTAGGTACACTTAGATTTGAAGGTCTTAGGTTCAAGACTTCAAATCTCATATAAAACAGAAATAAAGAACAAAAAACTTGTATATTGTAATTTAACCTTTTTCCATATTTAATGCAGCATTTCGTATTATTATAAAATGAATTATACTATATATTAAATAAAGTAAAATATATTATATAAAACGACCTGTGATTTTTTTTATATTTATTTGTTAATGAAAATTCATGTTAAAGGGTGGGGGTATTAATGTATGTTAATAATCATAGCACATAACCAATTATAAGTATAGTAGAATCTACATCTATGTGTAATTTATTAAATTAATAGATTTATAAAAAGTATTTTCTTTATACCGTCCGTATAACACACGAGATCTTAAACTAGTAACATATAAAAGAATAACAAAATGAATCAAGTAAATTGATGCCAAAATTTGTTAGTTTTGATTACATAAAACATTATGAAAGAGTAAAAACATTATGAAATAATAAAAGAATAAAAATAAAATAAATTAGTGACATTATTATTATCGTATTTAAAACCCATTTCCAATCCTCTTTACCTTACCAAAGCTACATAATAATAGTTAAAAATGATATTATACAATTTTCCCGATCCAAAAGTATTAATATAAAGTATTTAAACATTAAATAAAACGGAATAGCATAAGAAGGTGGTCCAATCCAGTCAACTATAAAATTAGGTCAACCTTACACGACCTATGAACATCACACACTGCAGTGATTCTGACATGTTTTTATTTTTATTTATTTTTTGTTAAATTAAGAGCTGTCATCGTCGATCAAGAATCTTATCTCCCATTTGCCCATTTTTTATTTTGAATCCCACATTGTTTGTTAATTTTGACCCTCTTTTCTCTATCTTCCATTCCTCCTTGTTCCTTACTTTTAATAATTAACTATTAAATAATATTATACGTATATTACACTACAATTATAATCGTGTGTGTTGCGCTGGAGACATCATAAATGCAAAGTGTTTATACAATAGATAGACCATTGTTACATATTTACAATGTGATCGAATACATAAGTTTCATACAAAATCTAATATAATATAAGTAATAAAGTTGTTTGTTTTCATAGGAGTATGATCAAATACAAATCATATTTCCTCTAAAATTGTAGGAATTATTTAAAAAGCGTCATGTAATATCCAATCAATTATAGAGAAGTGGTAAAATATAATAACCTAAATAATATCAATTGTATTGAATTCTTTATAAGTATGCCAATGAATAATCAGTTCTTTTTTTTGAATCCTCCTTTTTTTTCAGTGTGCTGATATAATTCATACGTGTGCTAAAATAATTATCTTGTTTAATTTATATGTGCTAATATAATTTACAAGTGTTACTTTTATGTATGTGTTGTTTTAGCATGTGCTAGTTTAACTTTTGTAAGTGCTAGGATTGTTCTTATAGTTTTTAGGACAAATGTAATTTGTATTGTAACTAGAGGTGTGCAATACCCGAACCGTTAACCGAAACCGAACCGAAAATCGACAAAACTGAACCGAAATTAACCCAAACCGAATTAACCGAAAGTCGGTTAATGGATATTTTTTATCATCAGTTAACCGAAATTAACCGAACCGAACCATTCATTTTATATATTTCTAGCTTTTATACCTCCATTTCATGTATTTCATGTTTTATACTTTCATTTCATGTAATAATACCTCAATTTCATTTATTTATACCTCCATTTCATGTATTTAAACATCTATTTCATGCATTATACCTCCATTTCATTTATTTATACATCCATTTCATGTATTTATACATCGAGCTGGGGTCTCACTGGAAGCAGCCTCTCTATTCTTACGGGGTAGAGGTAAGGCTGTCTACATCTACCCTCCTCAGACCTACTTTAGCTTTGCTATTGGTGGAATTTACTGAGTATGATAATGATACATCTATTTCATGTATTTATACCTCCATTACATGTATTTCTACGCAAAAAAATTAGCCCTTGTTTGAATTGGTTATTAACCAAAAATTAACCGAACCGAACCAAAAACCAACAAATTAACCGAATTAACCGAATCGATTAACGGATAACTTCGGTTACGGTTACGGATAATGCCAATAACCGAACCGAACCTTGCACACCCATAATTGTAACCATCCTTTGAAAATACAACAAAGACTTTACAACTATAAAGATATTGCTTTTACAAAAATAAGAAATCCAACCGAATTTTTGTGTACTACAAAAGTACGAGCATCATGGTGTTGTGGCAACGTCTTTTTTCCACCACTAGTTCCATCCAATTGCAGGCTCGTCATAAACAGGGCCTTAATTGGCGGTTAGGCCCATCAGTTGATATGACAAAATAACACCAACTGTCTTGGAATTATGTGTGCCGATTGACCTACAAAATTAATAATTCATTATTTGTAAACATAACAAAAGACGGGTAATTAATAAAACGATAAGTAGTACGCTTACCATGTTGTAATCAACTTCGGCTGTCACACCCCAACCGATGGCAGAATCATCGGGGCGCGGCCTAGGCGAACCAGATTGCTCGAGAGAATCCATAACATGATTGACGAGAATGCACACGAATTGGTAGAGATTCACTCACAGTGGATGCGTTTCTTGATGACGATGAATGCGCACGAATATTATGACTCAACCGACGAGGGAAAAACTAACCTAAAATAATAACGAAATGATTCGGTAAATAAATAAATTTTATTTGAGATTAATATTTTTAATTAGTGCTCTTAATGGGTTTGTTAGATTTATTTTTGTGAGTTTAAGGAAATTTTATAACTTTAAGAATCTTATTTTTAAGTATTTTTAAATGATTTTTCAATTAAATAAATAAATAAAAAGAAATAAAAAAAGTTGACTTTTTGACCGTTGACCGTTGACCGGGTCTGACCGGTCAGACTGTGTTTTCTATGCGCTGAGTGAGGTTCGAACTCGGGACCTCTCGTATACGTGCACGCAGCTCTACCAACTGAGCTACGTGTCTAACCCGAAATATTATCTGTTTTAATTATATATATACTAATTAACTTTAACCTTATTTAGTTTATATAAAAAATGATTTAATATGGCCGAACCGGCTTCAGAGACCCGGAGTCGAACTCGGGACGTTCGGTTCGAGTGCGCACAGCCCAACCAGTTGGGCTGTGTGTCTAATCTGCTTAACTACTGAATTATATTCCTCTTATAAACATTTTGTGACTTGATCTGATTAGGTTCTAAAAATGTTGGTTTTATTTCTGAAAGTCGGTAACATGTGCGATTCGAACTTGCGACGTGTGTATTGTATGTGCACACACTCCACCGCTGGACTGTGTGTCTAACCCGGTTATATACCCGATTTTAATTATACTTATACACATGTTTAACTTCATCTTCTTCACTTATAGAAATACAGATCAGTGAAATTCGACTGTTCTGTTTAATCGACCACAACTTATACTTGATTGAAATGGAAAGAAGATTAAGTAATATGGTATACCAAACAGAGAGTTTTCTTCAGAATTCCGGCAAGATTTCGTCGGCTCTGATTTTGAGATTTTCGGCTCTATGAACTGTTTTTAACAGTTTCGGTTATTGGTTTGAACAATTAAAGTATAAATCAAGAGATAGCAGGGAGGTTTAGACAATTATACCGTCTGAAGACAACTGCGGTTTTATGTTCAGTGATTCCGGCGAGTGCAGAGGAACTCCGGCGACGTGCTCTGGAAAGATTAAAGCTTCGAAAGAGTGTGCGGTTCTGAGCGAAAGGGTTACCAGATGTTTGAGTGGGTATTTATAGGGAAGAACAGCTGATTTGGGTTTGAATTGAGGTCAAAGTTCGCGATTAAAGATTTCCGACGGTTATGACTGGAATTGAGTGCCGGCATCGGTTATAACTGATGTCGAAATCAGTTATATGCGTTTCAGTCAAGGAGGATATCCAAAATCGCGGAAATGTCGGTTTTTCCGGTGAGTGCGAGTTTTGGGCGCGCTGATTCACAGATTTTGACTTTCGGTTTTATTATACATGTTATTTGTTTCAGTATTAAACACAAACGAAGTGTGTGGCGGAGCGGTGTGTTGTGTGTTTGTGCTTGCGGGTGACCCGGGTTCGAAACCCGGCGTCTCCATTTTATTTTTTATTCACTATTTATTATTATTTATAAATTATGGTTTTTAAATTCTAAAGTATTTATTAATTATGTATTGTTTAAAATTAATCTGAATAATAAATACGCAACAAAACTTATAACTGATTATTGATTAATAAACGAAGCGGGTTTTGAAACCCGTTTTTTCGACGAATGTTACAGAAATGGTCGAAGTGTGGAGGAGCAGCGGACAGGTTAGGGCGAAGTTGTACTAAATCCTTTGGATTGGTACAAGTTCGGGCGAACTTGACATGCTGATCTTACAGTTGGTACAAGTTCGGGCGAACTTGTCTGGTTTCCTTAGAAACTGTACAAGTTCGGGCAAACTTGACTAATTTACTTGAGATTTGGACAAGTTCGGGCGAATTTGGTCATCAATTTGATGACAACTTCGAGCGAACTTACTCTTTTTGGAGCGAACTTGCTCTTTTTGGAGCGAACTTGACTGTTTTGGTCACCAAATCGTGCATTTTCGCGTCGTTTGCTGAGGAAATCGGGTGTCCATCCCTCCAACCTTGAGCTACTGAGCAAAACATAGGCTGAAGAGGTCTTTTGGAGTGAGTTTCAGCCATTTTACTGAAACTCGGGCTAATCTGGCGAACTTGTCGGTTCGTACGGGTTAGTCCAGTTTGTGCAAAGTGACGATATCGTCCTTGTGCTTCCGGATCTGAGATCTTGCTTGACAAACTCCTTTCACTTCATAGTGAACGAAACATATGTCACTTAGTCCGTATTTTGTGTAAAAATCAATGCTTTAAAAGGTTTTACTCATATCTAACACTTGGTGAGTCGAAATCATCAAGATTTCTAGCTTGGGAAGCCAAAGCTAAGCCCAAATACACTCGTTTAGTGTAGATCTAAGTGAAAAGAAGAAGTTTTGAAGAAAAAGATGAAAATTTTCTTAAACAGAAGAGTTTTGATGAGAACAAAGGTAATCTTTGTGAGAAATCGTAGTAAAACGTTGTTGTTTGCATCAAAACGGGTTGATTCTTACTTGGAAATCAAAGGTTTTCGATTTTGGGAGCTCTGGAGCGAAGTTGCATCAAGAAGAGCACGAATGGAGGTGCTGGTATTTATAGGTGAGGAGAAATCAAGTGGGTAGTGATCAAGTTCGGCCGAACTTGGCACAAGTTCGAGCGAACTTGGCACAAGTTCGAGCGAACTTGGCCAGTTCTGCTTGGGCTTGTGCAAGTTCTAGCAAACTTGTTGATTGTTTGGTGTTTTGGTGGCCTAAACAAGTTCGGGCGAAGTTGGGGTGCCCAACTTCGGCCGAACTTGACCTGGTGGCAAGTTTCGTTCGTTATTTGTTCGATAGGTGCTCGTTTGGTGATTCGGTTCATATTAGATAGTTATGTCAAGCGTTTTAGCGAAGCGTTAAGCGTCGTGATAAATAAAAATAACGTGATTTAGCGATTTATGCGAGTGAGAGCGTTGCGATAGCGAGTACAACCATAAAACATAAAGCATACGTAACACATAAATAACATAATGTAACATAATTATCCGCGATTTGAGTTTACGTTGAGAGTTGCGAGTACTGAGCGATTTAAATGCGATAAATAAGCGATATAATATGCGTTTTACAATAATCCAAACCATTATAATAAATCTCAGAGTACAAAGCGAGTTCAAAACTGAAATAACGATAAATAACGGCATTCGGATAACAGTCCGAAAGATCGGGTTGTTACGTCGGCACACCCATCCCAGCCTACATGTGAATCTGAAATACGCGCCCAACTGGTCAAGTAATAAGGCGAATCGACAAAACAAACACAACTTTGCATAAAGTGTATAAGATATTGCACAAAAGAACAAAAGTGGATAAGTTGCACACCAATATAACACCAACTAAACTAAAAAGCCTATCAACCATTGTTGGTCACAAGCAATCAGAGCTCAGATTAAATTAGGCATGGTTGCTTATTAAAAGTCATCTCAAACACCTAAATTAAAGAGCCTAATCAAGAACGTGTAATATTAGGTATGACGACAATGTTAAACACACAAAAACATATAAAAGATTGCTATGAAAAAATCATACCGGGGGGGGGGGGGGGGGAGGGGGGTTATGGCTTCATACCTATTCATAGGAGCATTTTGCCAATGCTTCTTGAATTACTTAGGAATGAATTTATCCACTATGTTAGCGTCTGACTTAGTAGTCAACATTCTGTTACAAAACCAATAATTAAACGTTAAACCAACAAAGCAAAAAAGTTAAAAGCATTAATCCACCATAAGCCCCCACAAACTTGGGTAGTACAAACCAAAAAGCAAAAGGAACAACACAATAAAGCAAGGAAATCCAAGAAAGGTCACGATGCAACCAACAATGAGCATCGATGTTACTGATTAACATTACATAAATAGATTTACAGGTTCGATTATTAGCTGCGAGCTGCAACTGGTGGTTGAATTAAACTCACTTTCGTTACCATGCCTGTATAAAAAAAAACATCTTCATAGCCATAAGTAAACATAAGCTATAAATACATCATCATAAAAACAATAAACAAACTATGAAAGCCACTTACTTCATAGAAATCCAAAAGCCATTAGCAAAGCCAACCTAACAAATAAGAAAAAGGTCTCAGATGAGGTTGCCCACACCATCATCGAGAAAATAACCAAAAGAGTCTTCACAAGTTTTTCGGAACCCAATCTGCGTACAAACTACGTATGATCAACCAAAATCCAAAATTGTTATACAAATTAAAAGCAAAATATAAGCCAAAAAACAAATTAATATGAACAAAGACTCAAAATCGCAACAACGGAATTCGCTTTCGCCCATATCTACCATGGTTGCACTCATAGCCGTAAAAGATGTAGAGAAAATCTCCAAACACAATTGTCATCTACATTGCCCAACCAAGATATAGATCAGATCTACAAACCCCGATATTACTACTTGATGTGTTACAAAACACACAACTTTTCCCTTGTATTTTGTATTTTATTTAATAGTTTTTTAGTCGCCTTTAGTCTTTATTGGTGTATATTTTATTATTTGGTGTTTATATATGTACCATGTGAAAAAGAATTAAAAAGGAATTGAAACGGTGATTAAACGAGCAACCGGGAACAATAATTGAAGAGCATAATGCTAGGACCAAACTTGACAAACTTGCAAAGTTGGTTAAATACACATGGTGAAAAAGAGAAAGCAACAATTCTCGTTGTTGCTAGTGTTTTAATAACACAAGAATTAACCAAAAAGCCCTTATGAAAATTCCAATATTACATTCATGTCATTGCCTTCCATTAATTTTGTTTTGGGCTCCATAAGACACATAATTAAGCCAATTTGATTTTTATGAAGCAAACATGCAACAACCCATTACACTTTAAGAAGATCCGCATGAATGAACCCAATTCGTGAGATATGTGTTTGAATCCAATTCGAACAATTTTAGTTCATATTTATGCGATATTAAAACCTTCTGGACGAATATCTAGAATAACTACGGCTTTGGACGATACATACTGTCACGAAAGGAATAAAGTCTCAACCAATATTGGGAGGCAATTGAAGTGAAGAAACAAAGTTGCAAACCGGTTAGATATCATCGTTTTATTATTTTTTTCGGTTTGAAATATAATGTATGCAATTTTATTGAACTATGTTGATTCGTTTTTCATCACCATGAGTGGCTAAATACTTTGAACTACCTAGCTCATGGTGATTGCTATTTAAATTCGCATGCACTCGGTTTTAGATATTTATTATGTTTATTGTTTAATGCTTTGGTAAAAAATATTTTTATCATTCGGTTTAATACGTATGTGTAATTTTTTTTGGTTATAATTTATATTAGTTTCGCACGATCCTTGTGTTGATTGATTCCGTATTATTTGATATAAGTTTCATGTGTTTATCGCTTACTTTGTGTTTGTGGATCGAACTTGTCGTTTCTTGTTTATGAAAAACCCTAGGAGCGAGTATTGTCTTAGCAGAAACGAGTGTTTTGTTACCCTTGAGACTGGGGGAGATAGGGTATAGGTTTATCTAGTTCTTTAGTATACAGGTTTCAGTGAGACTAGGAGGAGATCCATCCTAGTAGCCTTTAGATCCTAGCAAATCCAAGTTAAAACCGTAAATAGATAGATTACTCTTTTTTCATCTTCGGGTGAGTTGTGATTAGTGATACTGGGAGGAGATATAATCTTAGGTACTTTAACATATTAGTAGGTGAGACCGGGAGGTGAATCGAAACCACTAAACCGTTAAATTTAAAACACCTAGTTTGGGATTGTTGGGTAGCATTAGTGAGACTTGGATGAGATCTAATGTGTCTTAGCAAACCCTTATTAGATGCATCATTTGAAAATGGTTAAAACCAAATATCCAATTCCGAGAGTGTAATAGTTAACTAATAGAATCCTACGCCTAGGTCGTTGCTTGTCCTCTCTGATTTCAACCCAGTTTAGTTCACCTTAGTATTCGTGCTAGGTTATTAGTTAAAAGTTAGTAGTTAATAAATAATTAAATAAAAATCCACAAAAATATACTTTAAAAACTGACTTTTATTCGACGATAGTTGTTTGTTGAGAGTGCTTGCATAGAGTCCTTAGGTTCGATATCTGGTCTTACCGGGTATACTACACTTTAACCGGTACACTTGTCGTGCATGTGTGGTTTAGTTGTTGAGTCCGAATTAAAACTTTCTAATATAATTAATTATACACTATTCACACATCACTACTGCTACAATTGATCATCATTATGGCCTCGTCATTAGGAAAACGAATACAACAATGAAACAATATGGAAAATAAACCTGTAACGAATATGTTACCAAAAATATCAACCAATAACGTCTCAGCAGAGCATCACATACCCGAAGGACACCATGGTCCTTTTAAACAGCCCAATTAAAAGCTTTATATGCATTGTTGATTTTACCTCAAGCTTTGTGTGTCTCAACATAGCATCATAGACATATAAACACAATGTAAATAGTCTGGTACGACAACAGAGTCATCCTCACCCATCGAATAACTAACAACTCATAATGTTTCAACAATACTCATCTCAACAAAGCATCATAGACCAAACCAAAGATGGGAAACAGCCTCAGAGGGCTGAAGATCCACCCTCACCGACCAAATATCCTTCAATACATAACCATCCAACAACAATCACAGAAGCATAGCATCATATACCCATACGCAAACGGCAAACAGTCTCGGACAACTAAATAGTCATCCTCAAACCGAATACACATTAACACATAAACATCCAACAACCAGTGTCTCAACAAAGAATGAAAGACCCAACCGAAAAGTATAAACAATCTCCGACAACCAAAGATATATTGAAAAGAAGGGCAAGTTGAGCCCAAGATATATTGGACCGTTCGATATCGTCGAACGTGTTGGATCTGTTGCATAAAAACTCAAGCTACCTGAGAGGTTCAGCGGAATTCACGATGTGTTTCACATTTCAAATTTGAAGAAGTGTTTAGCTGACGAATCACTGGCTATGCCACATGATGACGTGCAGATTGATGAGAACCTACGGTTCATCGAGAAGCCTGTGGCAATTGAAAATCGACAGGTCAAGAAGCTTTGCAAGAAGCATGTGCCGATTGTAAAAGTTAAATGGGACGCTCGTCGAGGTCCTGAGTATACTTGGGAAGTTGAGTCCGATATGCGACAAAAGTACCCATACTTGTTTAATTAAAATCTCAAGGTCGAGATTTATTTTAAGGGGGGTGAGGATGTAACACCTTGTGATTTTACGTCCAATATTTTTTCGACACGTGTCCCGGTAATCCTCGTGTGCCAAACGGGAGGGACCAAGGTTGTCGAAACGCTTATCTTATCCTCAATTATGCTACGGAACGAAGTCGATGGGTCAAATGTGAAAATGGCAATTTTCATGTTCCGGGAACCCCTTGCGGACCGCAAGATAGTAGCCATACGGTCCGCAAGGCAGTCAAAGTTTTTATGTTTGACCAGGTACCATGCGGACCGCAAGGCATATGCCATACCGTCCGTATGGCAATGCCAGCGAGCAGAAACATGGCAGAGCCATGTTCTGCCACCTCTGGACGTTTTTGTTGCGTTTCTTGCATGTTTTACACGTCCTAGGACACCTAATCTCCACACACTACATCTGGTGACCCTCTGAGATCATCCATTGGCATTATAATTGATGAAATTTTTAGTGTTCTTCACACTTTTCATCACCAAGTTCATCCAACTCTTGCTTGTGGAGCTTCTGATTGATTCCAAGCTTCCCAATTCGTTCCTAGCATATACTTGAACCCATTGTAAGTTTATAATTCATGCCAAGTTGATTTTCCATAGCTTTTTGCTTAGATTAAAGTCTTGTCGTAAAAATGACTTGACTTTGTTCTAAATCAGTGTACCTTAAGCCTTTGCGCGTAACGAAAGTGGTTACGTGATTGTAATAATGGAGGTATTAATCCCTCAAAAGGGCATCTCCAGATTACCACGAATTCAAGACCAGTTGACGAGTCAAACGAAAAGACAAAGAAAGTCAAACTGTCCAGATTTATAAAAATTCATAACTAACAATCTAATACGTTTTGATGCATTAACAACCTAAAAAGAAGTATTAGAACATATACCAACTGATTTGGCTCGTCAAGATTTGGTCTGGGGACGGTTTGCAACCGAAAGTCGCTATATTTGACTTTTCCTTTGACTTTCGCGTCTGACCCGATTTAGCCACTTTGGCTACTGACTTTTGGTCCCTTTAAGACCATATTTAAGTATAGATGACTTCCTAAGTTTCGTCACTCAGTTCATTAGAAATCTGAGTTTACATACAAGTTCCGCTAAAATTACATAAACTTTGCAAAAAGGTCATTTTTGTGCACATCATGATTTTATGTCACACCCCGACCCGCAGCGGAATAAGAGTCGGGGCATAATTGGGTTATCACCAAAGCTCATGATGTTTACTAAGATGTTTCATATTTATTAAATTCAAATTACAACTTAAATATCCAAATCAAAATTCATACAATTACAAGGAAATGAAACTATATAAATAATCAAAAGCTTAAACTGATTTATTCTTCTAGGCCTTCCTATGTGTTTCTTGCCTCAACTGGATCACCTGATATTTTGGGTCAACAAAAGTTGACGAGTGAACCTTGATAAAACATTGTTATTAATTTCTTGTTTTATTTAATAAGGAAAATTTGTGCAATAATCACATGTGGGCAAACATATATAAATAAACACAAACCACTTTGGATGAGTATATGATATGAATGATGATGTATGCGAGATCAAGGCTCAATCAAACGGAGCCGATCTAATGAGGCACCTGATGCTCAACCCGTCTCCCATGGGGAACTGATGGGCCTAATGAAATGCGTGCACTGAAAATGATAAATCCCATCTACATATAATCCACACAACAATTGATACACATTTGATCACGGATATGATGAATGCACAAGTGTTTATATATATAATAAAAGAATTATACGACACATGATACACTCCAAAACATGATTAAAACGGGGAATTGATAGAGATTCACTCACATTGGGTGCGTTTTTTGATGACGTTGGATGCGCACGAATTTTAGGATTCGATCGACGAGGGAAAAACTAACCTAAAATAATAATGAAATGATTCGGTAAATAAATGGATTTTATTTGAGATTAATATTTTTAATTAGTACTCTTAATGGGATTTTTAGATTTATTTTTGTGAGTTTAAGGAAATTTTCTAACTTTAAAAATCTTATTTTTAAGTATTTTTAAATGATTTTTCAATTAAATAAATAAAAAAAGAAAATAAAAAAAAGTTGACTTTTGACCGTTGACCGTTGACCGGGTCTTGACCGGTCAGACTGTTTTTCTTATGCGCTGAGTGAGGTTCGAACTCGGGACCTCTCGTATACGTGCACGCAGCTCTACCAACTGAGCTACGTGTCTAACCCGAAATATTCTCTGTTTTAATTATATTTATATACTAATTAATTTTAAACTTATTTGGTTTTTATTAAAAATGATTTATATGGCCGAACCGGTTGCAGAGACCCGGAGTCGAACTCGGGTCCTTCGATTCGAGTGCGCACAGCCCAACCAGTTGGCTGTGTGTCTAATCTGTTTAACTAATGGATTATATTACTCTTATAAACATTCTGTGACTTGATCTGATTAAGTTCTAAAAAAGTTGGTTTTATTTCTGAAAGTCGGTAACGTGTGCGATTCGAACCCGGGATGTGTGTATTGTTTGTGCACACAGTCCACCGCTGGACTGTGTGTCTAACCCGTTCGAATATCCAGTTTTAATTATATTTATACATATACTTGACTTCATCTTCTTCGTTTACAAGAACACAGAACAGTGAAATCCAACTGTTCTGTTTAAATCGATCATCAAATCTTATAATTGGTTGGAATGAAATAGATAAAGAAATTAAGGAATAATATGTACCCAAACAGAGAGTTTACTTCAGATTTCCGGCAAGAGTCGTCGGCTCTGATTTGTGACTCTCGGCTGAATGAATTGTTTAACAGTTTAGATCATTGTGTTATGCAATTAAGTTACTGAGCAAGAGATATCAAGAGGGTTTAGATGATTATACCGATCGACAGTGAGGCTTCGGTTTTTCAGTGATATTCCGGTGAGTGCGGGGATTTCCGGCGACGTTGTCTGAGACAGATTCTGGTTGAATGATTAAGGTTAATACATGCCAAATAATGGATTACAAACAAAAGAGTCGAGAATTTTACCGATTAGAAGTAAAGCCTCGGTTTTCCGGTGAAAGTCCGGCGAATACAAAAATCTCCGGCGACGTGTTTTGGGATGAATAAAGCTTCGGAAATGATCGTGGTTCTGAGCTAAAGGATTTTCAGAGTGTTCAAGTGGGTATTTATAGTGGAAACAGGCTGAATTGGGTTTGAATTGAGTCAAGGTTCGCGATTGAAGATTTCCGTCGGTTATGACTGAAATTGATTGCCGGCAACGGTTATAACCGACGTCGACATCAATTTGTGCGGTTCAGTCAAAAGGAATATGGCCAAAATCGCGGATTGCCGGATTTTCCGGTGATTGCGAGTTCTGGCGCGTTGATTACCGGATTTGACTTTCGGTTTTATTATATATGTTATTTGTTTTAGTGTTTATCACAAACATAGTGTGTGGCGGAGCGGTGTGTTGTGTGTTTGTGTTTGTGGGTGACCCGGGTTCGAAACCCGGCGTCTCCATTATTTTTTTAATTCACTATTTTTTTGTTATTTAATAATTATGGTTCTAGATATGTTTATTAGTTATGTATTGTTTAAAATTAATATGAACAATAAATACGCAACAGAACTTATAACTGATTATTTGTTTGATAAACGGAGCGGGTTTGGAAACCCGTTTTTCGACGAATGTTACATATTAAACACCCATGCATGTAAATATAAGATATAAACTGAATTGTAAACATAATTTGATTATGTTGACCTCAGGAATCTGATTATAATCTGAGTTTTCGCAAAAGATGCGTTTATAGCATTTAAATGACCAAATTACCCCTTTTCTACGAAAAATGACGTAAAACAATCTTTTTATAATCAAACTTAAACCTACTGATGTAATAAGTCAAATGACATATTTTTGGTATATATAAAACAGGTCCTAACCTCAGTTTATCTCAAACATCGAATATAATGGCATTTACCGACTTTTGCGCCTTATCGGCGCATAGTATGGTTTAAAACCATAACTATGAGCCAAGACTTGTTACCTATGGGAATTATAAACTTGTTTTCAACATCTTAACAGTAAGTACAAGTCTCGAACTCAGAATCCCAATTTTGGCTTCAAAGCTATGTGTGAAATTACTAAAATGCCCCCACGGGATATATGTTATTCCAAAACCGTCAAACACACATATATTTGAGATCCTACTGTTATAACATTATAGAATAAATTTTTTTACAGATTTATAAAGGTCTTGACATCAGACTTATTTTAAACATCTCTTATAAACCTTAAAATGACCAAAATACCCTTGTAATGCATAATTCGGTTTTAAATACACCTCGGGCCTATCTTTTGCAAAGGAACTGATTTTATAACATATTTTAAACATATATCCATATGGAACTTGTATATGACTCTCTCGGTTACCCGGTTTCGCCTATGTGCATTCGGTTAAGCTTACGTAGCTAATTTACGTACTTAAACCGAAACGGGTTTAACTTTGTCATTTCTCTACCAGAATCTAGAATGTTGTTGGTTTACCCATATTAGACAAGTCTATGTACTTGTTGGGTCCAACTAACATCCTACTCCAATCACCGCTTAATCTAGCGTATCGTATTGTATTGTTTTAGCATAAGACTAACCGGTTCGAGTCTAAGACTTAACTAAGGACCCGTTAGCATTATAATATTGGTTAATAATTACCATCACTCCAGACTAAACGCCTTCCGGTAAATTGTACCCGTACTTGCTTTGATCTGCGGCTGAGTTCTGACTTTCCGAAGACTTAACTTCATGTAAATACCCTTAACTTATTTTCCCTATACGGGCTTGGGATACGGTAAATTATTACCGCTTGGTCGGGTATGGGATCATGTTTTATCTAGTTGTGGTAATTAACTAGAATCTTGCATAACCTGGTTTTGATCTGTTTTGTCTAAAACTAAAACATTAGGGGTGGACTTGACCGTGTCCGGGATATCCTTGGCTCACTAAAGTGTTAGTGGCCACAACAATATAGCATGACGTGTAGGCATACACTGGGTAATTGCTATCTGTTTTCTATGTGAAAGTTCAGAGTGGTGTGTCAGTCGATCAGGTCTCGGTTTCTGTACCGGGCTCCATATGTAAAAGCCTGACATGTAAATCTGTAAACAAGGTCATTTGTACTATCCCAAGTTATTTATGAAAATGTGTCAAGTGCACCTATAACCATTTTCGAAAGGATTTCCAAAATGAGTCGGTTGAGCGTATTTACCAGTGTAAACTGACGTATTTTCAAAGATTAAATACAGGTACAAGTACGAAATAGGCCGGAAGCTGCGGGGCGTTGACATTAAGGAGTTGCGACCTTAGAGTTGAGCCTGTAGAGTCTGTTATCTTTTTTTGTGTATGTTTATTTCCGATCCGCATGTGGATCTTATTACAAGTCATATTGTATATTTGTGTTTCGAACTCTTGGACAATTTTGGTTTGTAATAGTTTATATCTACTCCAAGCCTTCCATTGTGTTGCTCTGTGTTGTAATTGGTAATGATGATATCAACTGTACGTCACGATACTCCCATCGAGCCCACCAGAATACACGTGGAAATCGGGGTGTGACAATTAATTGTTCCATTGCTATTACAAATTTGGCATATTTGTGTGGTGTTCTTTGGAAACTAAACTTGAAACGGATGGTGATTTCTGTATCCCAATTCATGTTTAGAACGTTCTACGGTTTGTAACGGTGGTGAATCTGTATCCGAAAACGAGCCGTTGATCTATCTTAATTTACCGTTTTATTTGAATTTCATAGTCGTTACCAAACCAATTACTATCATGAGGGGTCAAACTTTTATACCTCCATCGACCTAAACGTTACAAACCAAAAGGCCAAAGGAACAACCCACCTAAAGCAAGTAAAAACAACAAAGTAAATGGTACAACCAACAATGCACATTAATCTTGCAAAGTAACATTATATAAATAACTACACACAAATAACTGATATACAAATAACTATTACGTATAAATGCAACATACATACTAAACACATTACATAATGTGTATAGGGCTGTAAACGAATCAAACGGGGTCTTGTGCATCTTCGTTTGTTTAACATTGAGCTTGCTTAAGAACACATATCAAATGAAAATTCTTTTTGCATCCCTTCATTAAGGAATTGAACTTGTTTACGAACGGTTCATCAACACAAACGAAAATTTACCATTTTAAAAAAAATAAAACAACATTCTTAATCCCAAACATTAGACATAATCATCTTGTTAAGCGCTTGATATTAATATCATAAACATAAATACCTCAAAACAAAAACACAAGTTAAACATGATAAAAATAAACATAATCATCCCAAAAAAATGTTTCAAGGATCTAAATTTCTATGACTGGACATAAATGAAATATGACAAACGACCATGAACAGATGTAAACAATCATAAACTAATAAACGAACATATTACCTAACGTTCATGAACACAATTAAATGAATGCAACATTTGTTCGTGTTCGTTCATTTAATTAACCTGACAAAATTCGTTGTTCATGTTCATTTATTTATTAAACGAAAAAACGTAAATAAACTTCTTGCTTAAGGGTTCACGAAGCGTTTACTAAGCGTTTGGTTCATTTACAACCCTAAATGCAAATAATTACGAACAATTATGTATATAAAAAAACTATGCATCTAATACTAATAAAAGACTACAAATAATTTCACGTGACAATCTCTCCTTTAATTTAGTAATAATATTATTATAACTATTATTATTAATATCTTATATTATACATCCAATTTATTAACACAATAACAACAGATAAATACAAATATGTAATATAAATAAAATATTGCATTATCTTTTGTTGTTTAATAAAAAAATAATATAAACCCTTTAAGTTTTTATTTTTAATTATATTTGTTCATTGAAATATTCAATGCGTAATTTTATCTATTGAAATTTTATCTACTGAATGAATTATTTGTTATTTATTTTAATAATCCTTTAAGTTTTTATTTGAAATATTATTTATTCAATGAATTATATAATACATAAATATTGTTTATTTGTTATTCAATGAATTATGTTTACGGGTGACTGTAACAACTACTAAAATCCTTCAAACGATACGGCGAAATTCAGTTTCAATTGATATCGGTTTGGTTTGTTATGGTACCAATACTTGGTGTCGCAATCGGAAGAAAAAAACCAAAGAAAAAAGTTCGTGAAACATCTTATTGTAATACTATAAAGAGATTAAATTAGTTATTCCTTACAAAAAAAAATTAACATCAAAGTGAAAATCATTAGTGAAATCTACGCCCAAACTAATGTTTAAACTTTAGTAATATAACATATTCCTTGTGTGTAGCTTTTCATTTCAAATTATCTATGATTTAAGTTGCGTAAATGACAAATCTTAGCGTATGTATTTATTGGTCTCTATTAACGTAGGTTTTGTGTCTTCGTTATTCACATACCATATAAGTTATTTTTTTATTTATTCATTTCGAGAATGAAATTTTCTTTTAGAGTGGTATAGTTGTAACACTCGAGAAAAAAATACACAATATTATACTTGAATAATATTTAAATGATAAAAATTAATTGTGGTTTTATAGAATATGAAATATTAAATATATCATCTAATAAAGAAAATATAATTAGTTCTCTAACAAATATATAATCCGATAAATAAAATATAAATAGTTATTCTAAAAAAGAAACAAAAAATGAATGTTCTATAAGATACTTCAAATTTAATTTCCAAACTGTTTTATTATCATACATACAGTTTTAAGCAAAATATATTAGATATTATTAAACTAATATTATTATTAATTAATAACATTAACAATGTTATTCCTAAATTAATTGAGAAAATAACACGTGACATTAATATATTACTAACCCGGTTTTTATTAATATTTTATTTTTTACTCAATCCGTGTAACACACGGGGTGAATAACCTAGTGTTATTACATAGTAAATCAACGTTTTTTAAATGTTTTTTTGGTGAGGTATAGTTTTTTTTTTGGGGGGGAGGGAGGGGGTGTTAGGGGTGGGGGGTTTAGGTTTTTGCATGTACATATTCTTTTTCTCTTATAGACAAGATTATAGACACTTGTCACTTTATGGTTTCTTCTTACACTTCTTATTTTTGTACTTATTTGTAGAATAACTCAACTCTTAAAAGTATAATTCTTTCCGTTCGAATAAATTATTATATTCATTACATTACATTAGATTTAAATTGTCATGTTTAGTGTTTTCTTATAAAAATATGTGTGTTTATATTATTATTATTCTTATTATTATCATTAGTATTATTCATAAATTGTTATGTAGCTTTTCTATAAATTTTAGGTTGTTTGAAAAAAATAAATAAATAAATAAATACCGTTTCATAATTAGGTTGCTTATTTGAAGAAAACAAAAGTTAGAATACCGTTTGATAATTATAAGAAACTTAGTTTGTACATTTAATATTTTTAAGGCTTTGGAAAAATTAAAGTTATTATTTATGGAAAATGATATCCTCCAAAATGCGAGGGGTTTAATAATTTGTTTGTGAGTAAACCGTCAAAATGGTCACTGAGGTTTGGTTACTTTTGTCATTTTAATTCAAAACTCAAACATTTTAAATCTGGGTCCCCGTGGTTTCAATTTTGTTGTCATTTTCATCCAAAATCGATATTTGGTCAGGTCTTTTACTTAACATTCAGCTTGTTGGTCTTTTTTCTCCCTTTTAATGAAGGACAAAATGGTATTTTAACATTTTATCATAACAAATTAAAAAAATATGACCATTTTGCCCTTTATTAAAAGAGAGGAAAAAAACAAAAAAACTGAATGTTTACTGAATAATCTGATCAAATTTTGTTTTTGAAGAAAATGATAACAAAATTGAAACCACAGAGACCCAGATTCAAAAGGTTTGAGTTTTGGACTAAAGTGACAAAATGTATCAAACCTCAGGGACTATTTTAACAGTTTACTCTTTGTTTGTCAATCACATGTACAATCGCTAATAGTTTGTGAAATCGTCAGTTTTGAATGCTTAGAGAATGTGTTAAGTGTTTTTTTTAAACCCCAACTATTTCATTAGATCATAAAATAGTATAAGGGGCCAACTGGAAAACCAAGTCTCTAAAAGCTGTTATATGTTTGAGCCACAAAAACGACTCCTCCTATATCCCGTCTACCACTTTTAAAACCGAAAACGGAGTGCTATTGAAGACAATCGTTCAGGTCTTCCAAATGTTCCAAATAAGCGCGTAAAGGATTATATCAACTACTTTTTTCCACGATGACAAACCTTTAACCTCATCCACCTTCTTCAAAAAAAATTAAGTATTTGCTAATAGGCTGCTTGAATAAAAATTATGAAAAATCTTTTCAAGAAGTTGACTACAATAGATTGTACTCTTGTCTAGAGCAACTTTGTCTCACAAAACTTGTAGTTGTGTTTAGTTAAAATATAACTCATAGTTTCTTACATAACTAAGCAGTACTGAAAATATTTTTTGAAACATGCATAAAGAATTTACCATTTTATACAAAAGATATTTTCCAAGTATTGTTTGTTATCACCAAGACTCGCTTATATCAAGTTTGATATCTTTTATAAAAAGATATTGGCATCTATAAATTTATAGTTCGCTAGCTTTTACATCGATCAAGTTTAGCAGACGTTACATGCAATGACGGAGCTTGAACGAAAACTTAGAGGGGGTTGGACTCTCAAAATCAGAAGTCAATTGGGGCGAACTCTTAAAAGTCCAATATTTTACACTAAAAAAACAAATTTTCGGATATTTTCGATAAAATAAACATTGTGAGCGAAAAATTAGTGGGTCGGGCACCCCCAGGCCACCAAAAAGCTCCCCGATGCTTACATGATTGGTTAATTGTGAGAACATGAAAAGTTTTAGCTTCTATTATGATTATTTGATTTTGGTGTGTTTTATGATTTTACATTCATTAACAGTAAAGTATGAATGTATACCATTTTTAAAATATTATTTTCATATATAAAGTGTTACAATTTTTTTTCAACATGTCATTTGTCACATGAAAGAATACCTTATGACTTATCAACAAAAGTCCAACTCCTTATGGCCCAACCACTAATTATATAAATGGGAATAGGGTGGGCCCGAGGTCTGCCCACCGTTATGTGACTATGATCTGATAAGCCCCATCTCAAGATTGTTACTTGCATGAATGGCCACACAGAATATGAATTATCAAATGTTAAAATAGGGATGAGATCGGTAGTATACCGAAAAATACAGAAACCGAAATAGAGCAGAACCCTAAACCAAATACCATACCAATGATAACCGGTTTCCGTAATGATATCTGAAATATACCCAAACTGACTAATACCAATAGTCGTCGAAAACGATTACCGATACCAGTACAGTATGTTACGGTACCGGCAAGGAGCACAACCCTAAACCAAATACCATACCAATGATAATCGGTCTCCGTATTGATATCTCAAATATACCCAAACTGACTAATACCAATAGTCGTGGAAAACGAATACCGATACCAGTACCAGTATGTTACGGTACCGGCAAGGCCGACAAGGAATCTCATCTCTATATTAAACTATAAATCAAATATTATAAATGAAAATATCAAATGAAGATAAAAGAATTTAACTGATTAGAATTATCAAATATTCAAAATGAAAATAATTTTCTAAAAAGTGTATTAAGGTTTTGTTGATTGAATAGGAAGGACCACAAAGGTAAATAGTATATGGTGTTGCATAATAAATACATATGGCCCTCATTTTGAGTTCAATAGACAAATGGTCAAAAGCATCTCCACATTTAATTTAGCCTGAATATAATTGTCGTGAAATCAATGATTATAAAACAAGGATCACTCTGTTTGTTTGTTTGTTTCTTCCTACCCTACTTTTGTTACTATGTGATGCTTCTCTCAGATACTAGACAGACCCCATTTGCATTCATTGCTGGATCCAACTCCAAACAGCAACTTAGAATAGATACATACATCATTTTACAAGATTAAATGTATTATACCCATTTTATAATTCACATTGTAATATTGTATTTACCAACTCTATACAAAAAATCAGTCATCTCACCAAGGATGGTCAAAATTAGTCCAATTAATGGTCAAAAGCTAGTCCAATTCCAGCTCGATCGTCGAATGCTTCATTTAGTGACATGAAAAATGCTTCTATCGGTGTTCTTTAAGCATCCGAAAATCTCAAATAAGAAAGGTTTAGTCAATTTACGACACCTCCTAATTCTGGTTCGATTTGCTCTTCTTCAAAACCATCGATATGATGTCGATCGTTTCACGTGTCACAACGTTACCACCCAAAAGCCAATCCAAAGCCTTGAAAGCCGCGTCTTTTTCAGCTTGTTTCTTGTTGTTACAAGGACGGCCCATGATTTGCACGCCATTGAATTCACAAACGGCCGTAAACTGGTTGTTTGACAAGTTAGTCTTGTAGATTGGTGTGCTATAGCCTGCTCTCGCAAGTAATGTTTGGAGTTGACTTTTGGAGTTGTCGCCTCCCGGTCCACTTTCTGTCGCAGATACTAGCGGCGGTGGCACCGCTGGTGAAGCAATGGAAGGTACGGAATTGTTACGTATCACCTGGTGGTTGTATACGAACCTGCCACTGCATTGATCCCCTGAGAGCAACAATTGTATGGCAGATAAAAGCTCGTGGTGGGCTTGCAGGTTCATTTTTGGATTCATTAACTGAGACAAAAAAAAATTAATTAGAAAAACATGATCATAGCTCTAAAGGTAAACAACGGTCTGACTTCTGTTTCACGTACTTCAGTCTGGAATAACTCATCGAGCTCCCGTTTTAAAGTTCGATATGTTATTGCTATTGCAGGTTCCATGAAGAACTCAAAGTATCCTCCCAACATTTTCATGTGTCCCTCCTGTTTAAAATAAAGGTTAGATTATCGTTGTAATAATATATTTTAGCAATCATACCTAACACATTATCTACAAAATTAAAAAAAAAAGTAACATGACAAAGGGGATATAGACTTACAACATCACCTATAGAAATGCTTCCTCCAAATAAGAGCAGCAGTTGAATCAGATACAGCTGTTGAATCTTGAAGGTAAACAGAGTTGACTTTGACCTTTTTGTTGAAGACCAGCCATGGGTATGGTATTTTAAAATCACGTGCATTAACCGATTTCTGCAAGTAAGAAAAACATATCGACTTTATAGATGATGATGATGATGATGCACAACGTTTATCACATAAGAATACAGTTTAAAAATGTACAAAGTTGTGAACTTACGGAATGTAGAGACACCTGCCCATCTTCCATTGTTTTCAGTGATAACGAGTTATCCTTGTGCTGGAAACGTATTCATGTTAGTAGATATAATTATATAAAGACAAGATTGATAAAAAGAAGTGGTAAATAACTGAATATTTTGATATAATAAATGCATATAACTACCACAACAGAGCAGACTCCTGGATATAATCCCGAACAAATAACTGCACGGACGAGATTTTCATCATAGCTATAAGTGTTGTAACTGCTCGCCTTGTTGTCAATAAAACGGATACTTTTAAGCACAGATTGAAATTCCCTTCGAAGAGAATCAATAGCTTTCATTGCTTGTGGAGAGAGAAAGTTTTTCCAACAGTATTTATGACCCATACGCTTTCGTTCAGCTACTTTCCAACCGTTGTATGCCCGTAAAAGGGCAAGATGATCACTAAATCCATGGGAGAATTGTGCTTTAGCAGCCTCTGCCAACTGTAAAAGGCATAAGAATTATAATACTATGTTATAAACATCTATTTATGTAATAAAATGGGAAGCGTAATTAACCTCTTTAATTTCCAAAGGTGCCAGAAAAGGATCCCTAACACTAAGACCCGCTACGATGGTCAATATAGGGTCAAGGCAATTTAAAAATGCACCCATTACAAGCATCTTTCCATGTTTCGGCTCCATTGGAAGCATTGCCAAGTAGCCACCTGCAACGACTCTAGTTTAGAAAAAAAAGATATATATATACATGTGTGTGTATACAATACATGGAAATGACAAGATGGGTGGTTCAGTTTTGGGTTTGAATGTCCATTTTTAGTACGGGGTGAAAGTGAACAAGCCGGGTTGACCCACAACCATTTTTGATCAAATTTAAACTGATTTTAAGTAGTTAATGTGTTAATTATGGTTACAAAATATTATAAATACATCAATAATCTGCATCATAAATATTAACGACGAGTAAAATATCATTTTCGTCCCTAAGGTTTGACCACTTTTGCGACTTTCGTCCAAATGTTTGTTTTTCCGGATCTGGATCCAAAAGGTTTGAAATCTTGCCATTTTCATCTAACTCGTTAACTCCATCCATTTTTCTCCGTTAATGAGGGGCATTTCCATCTTTTTAGACATTTTTATTAAAAAAACACTGCAAGAAATAAAGACCCACCTCTGTTGACTTTCTCCCCACCTAAACCCTTAATCATCACAAAAAAATGTCTAAAAAGACGAAAATACCCCTGACTTAACGTTAAAAAAATGGATGGAGTTAACAAGTCAGATGAATTGGCAAGATTTGAAACCTTTTGGATCCAGATGCGGAAAAACAAACCTTTGCACGAAAGTCGCAGAAGTAGCCAAACCTCAGGGACGAAAATGACATTTTACTTTAGAAACGACCTAGGATGTTGTATCATCCATCACTCAAAGTTAAGTAAACTTTGGGTGAAATTATATGTGTCTGACGTGTTCGAACCATTTGACGATTGCCCACCTAGCTATAATGAATTTATTTTGTCCATTTGAAATAAAAATTACCTCCTAAACCAACCCATACATAAGTAAATTGGTAAAATATGCCACCTCTGATGAAACCCAACATACCCAATATGGTCAGATTTTCGTTCTCATCCAAAGCACCGATTAGCTTGAGATATTCAATAGCATTTTGAACCTACAAACAAATGAATGATAACTGTTAACTTATATAACTATGCAAGTAAATTTTGCATCAATTTTGAAACGAGAATGGATTTGAAAGTTAGCATTACCGCTAACAAGTCAGGTGAATGCAACGCCCTGGATAAGAACCCAGAAATACTACCAAGATTCAAACTTTTGATTTGCAGACAAAGGGATTGCAAAGGAGTCCGCAGTATTTTTGGCAATTGATAATCAGCGAAAGAATCGTAGATGCATCGGGGATATAGATGGTAACATTCTCCTGGTTGAACCCGACCAGACCTTCCTCTCCTCTTAACGCCAAATAACAGAGAAACCGTAAACCAATATACTTCGTAATACAAAAATAATCGTTGATCATTACATGTTTGCGATGAAACGGGTGATTTTTTATACGGGTCAGGTTAGATTGACCCACAAACATTTTTGTTCATTTTCTTAGAAAGGTCTTGATCAGATCAGTTAATGTATAAAATATGATTACAAAAACAATATTACTACGATGACAATGCAATTTTTTAAGATAAAAATGATTTAAGAGGTAAGAGACTAGGGTTGTACTCGGGACATCTGAAATTCCATATACTCCTTGAACTAGTATCGTATTTAATTAGTGCATATTCTTCTCTGCTAAAAGCAGATGCTCATGATCGTACATATAAATATGTGATATACGAATTTCTTATAACGAGTTTGTTTAGTTAATAATATGTTTAACCAAATGAGGACGGATATTCAATTAGTTGTCGATTAAATGTGACAAATAAAGAAAACGTATATACGTCATAGTTGTTAATAGCGAACTATAGCGACAAGCTACCTATACACTACGTAGCGATAGCGATGAAATAGCAGGCGTTATTTTATGTTTAGCTATACACTAGAAGGAAATTTTAGAAATATTTTTTATGTACATGTTGTCAAAGTACACTGTTTTTATATGTTTTTTAATTAAACTAAAATCCCGCTATTTTATAGGTATATTTTATCGCTATTTATATTAAAACAAAAAAACCTTCTAATGGCGCTATTTTCATGCTGGAGGCACCAAAATTAGATTGCGACCTATTGCCGCATCGCCACGCTAAACGCTATAGTGGGCGCTATGCTCAGTATTAACAACAGTGATATACTTTGCTTATTACATATTGTAGAATTCTAACGGTATTATTACTGCATTATTCATATCGCTCTCGTCAAACATAGACATGCAAATCAATAAGATGTCTGAATCTATGTCCAAAACTAGAGATATCCATATCTGGTGCAAATGGATGTGAACATGGATCTGATTGTATATGATCCATATACAAGGCAAACTTAAATATGAATAAAACAGTTTATGTAATAAACTAATTATCCGAAAAGGAGCTTACTTGTTTAGCAGAAACCTTGGATATCCAAGAAGGAAGCAAGCAAGGAGTATTGTTGACCGCATCATATGATGCCTCTTTGGCCTTACCACAATCAATGACAAAAACCAAGTTATCAATCGTAATACTGGTTTCCGCAATATTCGTAGCCAACACTATCTTCCTCAACCCATCATCTACATTCTCAAATATTAACCTCTGCATTCATAACAAAAAAATATAAATACTAAAAATCAGATAGAAAGTCTAATGATGCGCATTTGGACTACCTGCTCTGAGCTGGACATAGAACCATGACATGTCAGTAACAAAACTCGATTTGGATCTCCCAAAACCGAATGAGCTTGTAGCTTCTCCTTTAAGGAGATTATGTCATCCCACCCGGTCATAAAAACTAAAATACCCCCGGGTTTTCCGTTCTCGCATATGTTGCATAGTAGGTATTCTATGAGGTTGAAATTTATGCAATCGGGATTCCAGCAAAGCAAAGAGTCTTGTGTCTGTTGACTGTATTCACTGTAGTCAGCAGATCCAAGTGCTTCCTATTTTCAAATTTACACAACTTGTAAATTATAATTGTATACCTCACCATAAACCATGAAGGAGAGTAAATTTTTATAAATAATAATTGTATACCTCGACAGCTGAAGCAATAGGGCTCTTCCTTTTGTTTGAAGTCTGTTTATTCAATTTCCATACTTGACCGTAATCATCGATTTGATTGTCAGCTGTCAATCTGTATCCGGTGGATTCCAGGATATTTTCCAGAAAATAGGTACGTACAGGATGCGTAATACCCTGCATGCAAGAAAAAAATATAAAAGTGGCAGTTTTTATCACCAAACACCTGACTTATGAAGTATACTTCATGCAAATATCTATCTAACTTATAATAAAAGACTACAAATAATGCCACGTGTCATTCTCTCCTTCAATATTATAATTTTTATTTATAAATTATTTAGTATTAATCTTTAAATATGTTTTTTTTTTCTAATAGTTAGTAAAGGATATCACTAAATACTATATCAATATAATATTCTTGATTTGTTTTTAAATTAGATGGATATCACTAAAGACTATATCATATAATATTCTTGATTTGTTTTCAAATTAGATAAACATTGCTTAAAAACTTTGTCAGACTAATAAAAGATAAAGAAATTTTAGCCGTATTTTTTTTAATAATTCACACCAACAAATTAGTTATTACTATAATATAAAGTCATAAATTTTAATTTAATAAATGTACTAAATATTCGAGACAAATTATACATAACTAAATGAGTTTAAAATTTTTCATATTTAGCTCAAACGTTTATTACTATATCTCAACAAGTTTTGAAATTATATGTGTTGCAAGGTGGTTAACGACTATAACAAAATAAGGGCGGATAAATTTATTGCTTATCAGAAAAAGAATTTCTAATGTTTAATTACACGATATTAAATAATTAAGAAGTTTCATGATTGATGATTAAGGACTTTAAAAACGGGTTAGACATTGATTACTATGAGCAAAATGTTATGATCTTGTGGGATAATTAACAGATAGAGTGCTAACAAACATTTTTTATTATTCAACCCGTGTAACACACGGGACTATAATCTAGTACATAAATAAAAGAGTAAAATGCCATTTTCGTCCCTGAGGTTTGGCCAGTGCTCAAAGATTTGTTTTTCCGCATCTGGATCCCCCTGTTGTTTAAAAACCGGATAAAGTTAGGGGCCGTGAACTCACCTTTATTTGCTCGATTAGTGTAGCAAAGAAGTTGTAAAGGATGGGACCGCTAATTGCGTCCTAACAAACCAATTGATTTCAAGTCAGTGTGTGATCACACCAATACAAATTCTACACTTAATTTACGCACAAAGTGATACACACAAACAACATATCTAACACTCAAACATGCATGCAAGTATCCTCATGTGAACCTAGTGATCAAAACAACGTATCATAAACATAAACCAATCCATGCCACAATTTGGTGCACACAATCACAAGTTATCAAATTTCAGCTTAACACTCATAATTCAGCTGTTTTCTAGGATTTTTATAAAATAGTTCCAACGTTCCAAAAAATTCCAATATTTTTACAGCAGGAAGGTTTAAATCTTGCCATTTTCATCGGGGTCGTTAACTCCATCCACTTTTCTCCGTTAAGTTAGAGATATATCCGTCTTTTTTGCTAACTTAAAAGGCAATTCGGTCTTTTTCATTTTATGTAAAAGATCGAATGCCCCTGAAAAGACCCGGATTGTCCTTTGGGTTAACAATAAAGACAGAAATACCCCTGACTTAACAAAGAAAAATGGATTGAGTTAACGCAATGGCAAGATTTCAAACCTTTTGGAACCAGATGCGGAAAAACAAACCTTTGGACGAATGTCGCAAAACTAGCCAAACCTAGGGACTAAAATGGCATTTTACTCATAAATAAATAAATACAGATTACCGATATCTGAATCACCGGAGCACCATTAAAGTAAGAAGAGAAAATCTCCGCATTTATGGTTGCACTCATCAACACAAGCCTTAGTTCAGGCCGGCAAGGAAGTAATTCTTTCATAACAGTAAGCAGAAAGTCTGGCACGAATAAGAAAACAAATATTAAAAATGCATTTCATATCCAGATTTTTTTGTATACGGTTACCTTCATCAATTCCACGTTCATGAACCTCATCCATGATAACATGAGTCACACCTTTTAAATCTCTATCAACTAACAATCTCCTCAATAAAACGCCACTGGTACAGAACAACAGGCGGGTGTTCTTTCCTTTCATACCCTCTAACCTAACCTTATATCCAACCTTCAAACAGAAGAAGATTTTAGAAGACGGTAAATTTGCAATTTAAAAAAATGAAAATAATATGATTACGTTTTCACCCAATTTTTCCCCTCTTTCAATGGCAATTCTTTCAGAGACAGACATAGCAGATATTCTCCGGGGTTGAGTACAAATGATGCTACATGTGGACCCTCGCATAGAATTAATCTCGGATTCTAGAATAAACTGGGGAACTTGTGTTGTTTTCCCGCAGCCAGTTTCACCTGAGATGATAACAACCTGTAACAAGTACATTATCTTACAAGTGAACCAAAACTAATTATAGATAATGTACAATGGCAGGACCACGCACAAAGATCTCAAACACTGAAATACCTGATTCTTTGATATAGAATTCAATATAGCATCCTTCTCTTTGTAAGCAGGGAGACTCCTGCGGAACTCAAGCATCTTCTGACCTTCTGAAGATTTCTATAGAGAAGACAATTATTCCAAGACTATCATATAACTGGTAAATAACACGTAAACACATAAAAAAAGATTCAAAAAGTCATGCAGTGGAAGGCTTTCCCATTGCACATAGAAAATATGAAATACATGTAAATGGCCAGTTAAATCTTGAAATTATATAACATTGTTTAGGGTAACCTAACCTGCCAAGCTTGTTGCTCCATGCTCAATTGCATACTTCTTTGAAAAAGGGTATCGTCTGATACAGCTTTATTTTTCGGGAGTGACTCTTTTTGCTCAAAGGGTCCAGTATTAGCAATGTTATTATTAATAATTTCAGTTGGAAACATGTTATCTTGAGATCCATCGATGCTCTTAGGCTTCTGGGAAAGATATTTTTCAAGATGATCATCAACTCTCCTATGCAACACAGGAGACAAAATCACCTGCTAATTCTGGAGAGTTTCAGTATATGCTTGTAGAATGCAGATATTCGACAACTACATCCAATACAATTTTTATTTAATTAGGAAAAACATAGTTTTTAAAATCAATACCTCCCTCTGTGGCCGCTTATCATCCAGTTCAAATCTGTAATTTGGCAATGGGACTTTGCTGACAACGACCACTTTGGCATACAAACGGCTGCAAATATTTACAGTCAAAAAGCCACTATATAAAAAGGCATATTACAAAGCTGATGGTGGTGCCTAATTACCTA
Source organism: Scalesia atractyloides (assembly GCA_947069175.1). Classification (NCBI taxonomy): domain Eukaryota; kingdom Viridiplantae; phylum Streptophyta; class Magnoliopsida; order Asterales; family Asteraceae; genus Scalesia; species Scalesia atractyloides. The sequence goes on from CAMTDV010001634.1 coordinate 21,248,162, forward strand.
TATAAACCTAATTCACTTGCCAGAGATGCTATTTGATCATAATCACGCCTGTCCTTCTTTTCCTTTAACACTAATTCTTGTTTATCCTTGCTGTGCAGTAATGACGTTAGCTTCCATTTCCAAGATTCTATGTCATCAGCCTCAAAAACATCCTAGAAATGTATGTTCAGTTGTTTATATATATGATGATAACACGTAATGTAGATAAAATACAAGATGTGTGTTATGCTGACTATAGCAATAAAAAATAACCGAAATTCAAGGTTTCTTGACAATTTCTCATGGACTATGGATCATTGTTATCATAACTAAAAATCAATCACTCCAAAACTTTTGCAAATGGCTCAAAAACATGAAACTTGACATTCAATCCCGTAACTTTCTAGGCTAAAACATTTCAGAAAGCAGGCCTTTGTTTCGCAAAGGTGTAATATAATTCTAATTGTGTTAGTAGCATGAGACAATGAGTTGAAAAGCTACTGCTAAAAATTAAAGACCTAAAAAGTAAAGCAAATTCGATATATGTCGTGATAAGATCAAAAATCACAAGAATAATACATGTAAATCACAAGAAACAGAAAATGCAGTTAGATAACCACATTGAAATGATGATAAATTATCAGTAAATATTATCCATCAGTGTGACAGAACATAAATCAAAACAAATCATTTCAAATAACTAATAACTGTTCAACACAACTCACAGGATTAGCGGAGACCTCAAACTCGCGAACATAATCTACAACGCTTACGTCATCAACAGGCGATTTATTAGTCTGGTGGTCATTGTGAGGAGGCAAGTACGGATAAAGAGTTGATAAATTATTTAAGTTATCTACACTAATACCAGATGAAGTGGAAGAGATATTAGGGACAGAAGCAGAGGAAGTAATGACGGAGCGACGGTGGCGGTGCGGAGGCACGAACAGGTAGCGGTGAGAAGAAAGAGGTGGCCGGAATTTGACGGTGGTCAGATGGTGTAATGAGGTGGTTCTGCGAAGGGTTTTAGGGCACGAAAAGTCGGTGGATAAATGAAGTGCACCTAGTTCCATATACACGGAAGGTGATTGATTGCGGTATCAGTGGTGCGTATGTGTCTGCGACGGTGGTAGTGTGGGAATGGTGGTGATTAGAAACAGAATGGCGGTGGTGTGGCTGGGGATACGGTTATTTCAGTAACGATCCATACGACAGTAACCTATATCCGTTTTCACTTTCAGTCGGGTCGAACAGGAGAAACAATAACTTCTAATTCGAAATATATTTCTATTTCTATTTCTATACTATACAAATTTCAATTGGGGGAATACTGCCACACACCTCTACTATACAAAAATCAATTCAGAGAATCGTGCCACACACACTTCTCCGTTACACCAAACAGTTTACTATTTTTTTTACACCTTACAATTCTATTTCTATACTATACATAAACTAACTTGAGGAATAGTTCCATGCAAATTGCCTGACACTTCTCCATTAGACCAAACACTTTACTATTTTTTTACACTTTAAAATTACGATTTTGCCACCAGTTTAAAATTACGTTCTACCACCACAAAATAAAACTTGAAGTTGTCGAGGTTGAGATGTGGAAGCACGCGTCAGTTATTAAAATGTAAAATCCCAAAAATACTAATTACTACTGTTCATTCACTTCTTCTAAAATCCCAAAAATACTAATTACTGTTCATTCACTTCGTCTATTAAAATTACGGTTTTGCCACCAGTTTAAAATTACGTTCTGCCCCCTACTCAAAATAAAATTATGCTTTTGTCTCCATCTCAAAATTACGATTTTTCCATCCATTCAAAATTACGATTTTGCCATCAGCTCAAAATTACGTTTTCGCCCCAGTTCAAAAGAAAAGTATATTTTTTGCCACCGGCTTAAAGTTACGATTTTGCCATCTTTTCAAAATAGATTTTCCCCCGTTTAAAAAATTATGATTTCGCTCTCAGTTCAAAACACGTTTTTGTCCCTTTTCAAAATAAAAATATGGTTTTGGCTTCAACTCAAAATTACGATTTTGCCTCGGTTCAAAATAAATATATGGTTTTGCCTCCAGCTTAAAATTACGATTGTGTCTTTAGTTCAAATTTATATTACTGTGTTAACCTAAGTTCAAAATTACGAATTTGCCCGTGCGTAAACTTTCAATTTTGCCTCTATTTTCAATTTACAGTACTGCCATCACTTTAGCTTTTGGCAAATTACGATTTTACCGCAGTCAAACAATAAAACTTTCCCTTAGTATAAAATAGCAGTATTGCCATTGTTTTAGTTTTTTTAGCAAAACTATAAAAATATTTTGTTTTAATCGGTTGACTCGATTTAATTGTTTTTCGTGTGAAGGAGCTGCCTAACACTCGCTCATTATTCGGCCATCGTCCCGCAACGCGGGCGGGGCATCACTAGTTGAGTACAAAAGAATAAGGTCTTTGTTACTTATTCCTAGTGTCGTACTCATAAACTTTTTATTTCATAGAGATGAGTGATGACGGGGAACTTGACCAAACTTATGTGGAGGGCGGGCAGAATTTTAATGTATAAATTATATGACAAATTTTTTTTTTCATGGGGCGGCTGTCTTCCATGGTTTCTTTATTGTGTCGACGCACTATGATGTGATATTGCATCATTAAAATCACTTTTTCTCTATCAATATAGCGCGTATCACTTTTACTATTTACCAATAAGGCCTTTTTTGTTCACCTATAAGAACCCATAAACAATAAGTATAGAAGAATACACATTTTATCTGACAACGTATATGATGGAGGCGAAAACGGTGGTGTCGAGCTGGTGGTTGCGTCAATGGAGGCGAAAACGGTGGCCAATCTCAGGTGATGGAGGGAAGTGGGTGGTTTAGGAAGGTTTTATAAGCAAGAGCATTCAACATCTTTGGCCGTCTATTGAAAATCTAATGTCAGATGGCCCTTACCCGTTATTACTCATTGTTTAATTAAATCGACTAATTCTAACCCGTTTTCTAATTTAAGTCGCTCAATACAAACCCAAATGAGTATTTTTTTATTTTTTTTACCCGGGATCACCATGATTGCAAGGATTAGCTCTCACCTCTGCGCTTTCGGCTGGAGTAAAAACTTAGCTGTAAATATCATCATTTCATGGGGTAATTTAACAAATATCCTGAAAACCTCCAACTCACTCAACAGGCTCGCCCTAAACATGCACTCATCGTCTTCACAACATCTAACCCTAACACTATAACAGCATGCACTGATTTCACCCATTCAGTCTCATCTCACAACAATCATGCCTTCTGACGGTGCCGCCGCCGATCGCCAGAACAATCCTCCGGTGACCACTGTCTCCGCCGGCAACGGAATTCTTCAACTTCCGACGACCTTCAAGTTCCGTCTCCGATCGAATCGATGTCAAAATCACAATCCAGATAGCTACGAAGATCTTCAATCGGAGTTCACTCCTCTGCTGTTCACCTCACTGGAGCGATACTTACCGCAGAACTTATTGAATGCTCCTCGAGGTACGAAGCATAAGTACATGCGGGAGATTCTGCGTCGTTATTCCAATGAAGGAGACCGTAGTCGAGTGAGTATTCTATTTTTCATACGCTAGGTTGTATTAAACGGATTGTGTTAATAAAGGGCGTAGCTTAGTTGGGGCCGGGGGCGTCCGACCCCCGAACTTTTCGCTCAGTAGTGTCCGGTATATAGTTTTTGTATAGAATTTTTTTAGGTATATACGTTTTCGACCCCCCGGTTTAATAATTTTGTAGGTATAATTTTAGGTTCGGTGACTTCCTGTATTCATAATATTATTATTGTATGCCATCGGTTTGGAAGTTGGATATTGTTAGGGAATGTGTTGCTAGTAGAACCAAGGTTAATAGATACTTCAAAATTTAAAATGGATAAGAGTTTTTAGAATTTTTGATCATAGAATTTACTACTTTTGATGGTTGCAGGGGTATGAATGAGCAACTTGTCATGTTAATTCGCTATCGGTCTTCTTTTTCTTTCTTGTAATTCAGGATATCCTCAAACTTTGCCAAGAGATTGAGTGAAGTCAGGTCTGAATTAGGAAAACAGTTTAAAATTTTTGATTGATTTAGTGATAGTATGTATTTTGGGACACTAGATTGATGGAAAGATATGTGAACCGGGAAGTAGGTACTCTTATTTTTGGTGCTTCTGTAGCTGACAAGCTTAGATTTAGGTAGTGTTTGTTTCACATAATGGAATGGAATCTGGATGGATTTGAAATGTAGATTCCATTCCTTAACACTGTTCGTTTCAACAAAAGAAGGAATGTGAACGAACAACATAAGGAATGAAATCTACATTCCGAAGGATTTCAAGGGATTTAGGTTCAATTTCAGTTCCTTCTTGTTGAAACGAACAACATAAGGAATGGAATCTACATTCCAATTTCATCGAGATTCCATTCCATTCTGTGAAACAAACACTACCTTAGTGTTATGTGTTGATTCTATTTGTAATGGGTGCTAACTGAACTCCTGAAGTGTAGGAATTTTTTTCTCTTTGTAATTTGTGTCTGAAACTTTTAACTGCCTTATCCGTCAGTTGGTTCTATGCCTTTTATTTGTGAAGGAGAGATATTGTAAGGTATAATTTTCTTCCACAAGTTATTAAGATTTATTCATGCTCACAAGAAGGTACAAACGTTCTGCTCTGTTTTGAATATGGATACTATGTTGGTGTCAAGTACTTGGAAAGGCAAATTATTGTGGTAATGTGAGTTATATTCCATATGTGGGAACTCATGATTCATGGTAGATTGGTAGCTGACTAGCTGGGCTTTTCACGTTTGCTGTGTTTCTTCATGTTTAGCTGACCTGCGAAAACAATGTGAATAAACATTCGATAGCCTTTCCAAAATTAATTCTTATAGTTATTATTTTAAATGTTATTTAGGTTTTTTACTGGTAACCAGGTAAGTAATTAATTTAAAAAAGGGGTAACTTTGTAGAATAGTAACCAAGTTTTAAAAGTGTTCCAATTAGGTCACTCAAGTTTCAAAAGTGTTCCAATCATGTCACTCAACATTCATTTTTTATTAAAATTAAAGGGGGTTTTTTCATCAATTTCATAAGTAACCGTGGTGATGTGAATTTTTGTTTCTTTTTTCCCTTTCATTTGATGCTAACGTCCAGTGATGACGTGAATTTTAACTTGTTTTTTTTAATTTTTAATGTAATTAGTGTTTTTATTTTTAATAAATAAAATTTCATATATTAATATAATCCGACCTTAGCATCTTATGCTCCATTTTTCTCTTGACACATGAAAAAAAGGATATGACTCAATTTGAATGTTAAGTTATCTAATTGGGACAAAAACGATACGAGTGACCTAATTAGAACACTTTTGAAACTTGGTTACTATTCTGTGACATTTTCCCTTTAAAAAACATGGGGAACAAGTTACTTCTTCTGCAGGGATTAAGATTAAAGTATCGTTAATTATAAACATGGCATTAAGGTTGTACCTTATTTGGCTTGATTTGATTAGTGGTTTTGATGTCATTGGAGGGTTGGTTTACCTCTCGAATCAGTCGAAAGTAAACCATGGAAGAGCCAATCAACCTCTAGACGTTGATTATTTTATCTTTATTGTTTGGCTGTTCCATTTCGGGCTGCTTGCATTCTAATATTAATTCATAAGTTATCATACTTTTACTATCAGTTGTCAATAATATGCTGTATAAGTTATCATGCTTTTAAGTTAGCACTATCAGTTTGCATTCTATAAAGATTATTTTCAAGACTTTATGCTGAAATTTAATGTGGTAGCCAAGCATATTTTTCATCACCTTATTTCCACAGGTTCAGAAGCACAGAGAATACAGGGAGAATATTACATCCAACTATCAGGTAAATTTTAAGGTGTCCCTATAGCTTATCTACATTTGAAGCGAGATATAAGGATTCTTAAACCATTTAAATTGACACAGCCTTTGTATAGAAGTTTATATGAACTGAATGCCACAACCTTCTTCGTGCCATCCTTCATAAACGCATTCATGGTCAATGATAACAACAGAGACGAAAGGATTAAAAGCATAATGTCTGAACCTGCTCCAGGAGTGTATGCATTCGATATGCTGCAACCATGTTTCTGTGAAATGCTACTAGCTGAGGTAATACCGTAATATTTACTTATTGTCACCTGATGTTCTGGATGCTAATTCTGATTTTATATATTTTTAGTTTAGATTTTATGTTTTCTTATCAGGTTCTAATTGCATAGGTAGAAAATTTCGAGAAGTGGATTCGTGAAACAAATTTCAAAGTTATGAGACCAAATACGATGAATAAGTTTGGTGCCGTTCTTGATGACTTTGGAATGGATTCCATGTTGGAAAAATTAATGGAAGATTTCATACGGCATATTTCAAAACGTAAGTTTATTATACAAAGTATATCAACTAAACGTAAGTTTACTTTCAAATATTTTGCAGTTTTCTTTTCTGATGTGGGGGGATATGCGCTGGACTCACACCACGGGTTTGTGATTCAGTATGGATTTAACAGAGACACCGATCTGGGTATGTCATCTGTTCATTCTTTGTTGTTTCTAGTGCTCCTGTTTATATGAATGTAAAACTTGATGATTAAAGAATGCGCGATGTTATCTGTTCCTTCTCATCTCAATAGTTTTTCTTATTTTCTTATTTTTGTGACCTTATCACAGTGAAAGCGCAATCTGATAAATCTCATTCGGCCTATACTGCTACAGAACAACCCTAAGTAGGACTTAACTTTTGTGCTATATTTAGGGCTGCAAACGACCCGACCGTTCGGTGAACACTTCGTGAACCGTTTGGCGGGTAGTTCGTTTGTGTTTGTTTGTTTAACAAATGAACAAAATGAACGAACACGAACAACAAATGCCGTTTGTTTAGTTAAATGAACGAACATGAACAGAAGTCGCGTTCGTTCATTTATGTTCGTGACAGTTCGGTAGCATGTTCGTTTATGTTCATTTGTTTTCAATAGTTCATTAGTGTTTTAAATTTTATATTTTATTAAAATACTTCAAAAAAAAATTAAAAAAAATATTTAATAAGTATCAATGTATTATATATTTTGTTCATAAAGTTAACAAACGAGCACAAACAAAGACGAACACGTTCATTTCCTTAATGAGCGAACACGAACAGATTCGGTAAGTGTTCATGAACACATATATTTCCTTAACAAACGAACATTCGTTCGGTTCTTTTGCAGCCCTAGCTATATTTACAGTGTTCACAAAATCTGTATATTTACAAAGAAACTATCACTCTACCTTACCTCTGCATTTATTTTCAGGGTTCCATGTGGATGACTCAGAAGTGACCTTGAATGTTTGCTTGGGGAAGCAGTTCTCGGGTGGAGAGTTGTATTTTAGAGGTGTGAGATGTGATAAACACATGAATGCTGAAGCACTACCTGAGGTACACATGCTGTTATGTTGTGATATAACTATGTATTAAAACTGTGTACGCAACATGACAGTTGTTTGGGTGAAAACTTACCTGAAATTGCATATACTGGTCGACAGGAGATCTTTGATTACTCTCATGTACCGGGGCACGCGATTATACATCGTGGCCGCCATCGACGTGGTGCCAGACCTACCACAGCCGGCCAGAGAGTCAACTTGCTGCTTTGGTGCAGAAGGTACGTAATCCTTTCGACTTTGCAGTTTGCTATTAATGTATTGAATATGGTTAAATAACTATATTATTAAGATGCTATTCCAACTTTTTAAATAAAGAGATTCACTTTGGGTCGTTTTTATTTGACTAAAAACTGTTTCTAACTAAGTTCCTATTATCTGAAAAAGATTGCCCGTCAGGCCCGTTAGATATAATATAATTTAGTTTCATTGCATATATGTTCTTTCTTTGCAGTTCTGTGTTTAGAGAGTTGAGAAAACACCAAAAGGATTTTGTAAGCTGGTGCGGAGAATGCCAACAGAAGATGAGAGAACGTGTTCATCAGGCTGTCACGGCAAAAAGAGTGGTATCGTTTGTCTTCATAATCCTTCTTTAAATCTGGATTAGACATTTATTTAATCTAAAAACAAGAAAAAATAAAGGGTAAAATAGTCTCGTTTTCTTTTCGCAGGAGTTGTTTAGAGGTCAAGAAGAATCTGCTTCTTGAAAAGGTAGTGGAATCAGTTCGCCATTGTTTTGTTGCTAGATCAATGTACATTTATATCCTTTCTCAAAAATATTAAAAGCTTATTCATAAAAATCGTGATTGCGATGAGACAATCACCTCGCGATCCCGTGTCAATATCAGACATGAAAATGTTTCAATGAATTTAAAGTGGGTTCGTGAACATTTGTTAGAAATTTTGCAAATATGAATAATAAACATAAAATAGATATATTTTTTAGTAATAAAATTAATATGTGAACATGGTTAATGTTTTATTAAATGAGATGTTGGAGTGAATCAATATAGGTGGAAGTGCAAGCTAAAGACTTTTGAGACAATGTTGGCAGTAAAAGAGCATTGTCAAGTCTGCTTTTCTTTTAATTCCAGCAAAAAACACCTCTTCACTTTATTTTTCCTTGAAATGGCAAAGAAAAAGATACCCTTGTTGATCTTGTAGGCTCTAATCCTATGTAAAATAAACATTAAGATTATGTTTCAGAACATTTAATAGGTTTTGTATTTGAAATTTATAGTTTAGGGTTTTTTTAAGAATTGAATTCTTAGATCATCTACACATGAAGTAATGTTTCATAAACTTTGACCAACCAACATTTGGTAACCCTTGGAACCTGAGTATCATAATCCTAGTTAGATGTAACCTATAATCGAGAATCAAGCAGATCGACTCTAGTCCGAAGCTACGAACGACGTCTGAGAAACCAAACACTGTGTATTCTGACAAGCAAGAGATGATAGCGTGTTCATACATCACTATGTACCGAATATCGATCCTTAACATTATCTAACAAACCATCGCTCGACCGTTTACAACCTCATGAAAAATCAAACATGGTATACAACTGACGGAATAATCTTAAAAAGTTTGGACTGAGTTGAGACTTCATTTGAATTTTTTTTTTGTTTATAAATCTGGCTGGAGCTATAAAAGTTGCAAAAAAGTCAAATTTCTGACCCAAATCTAGCCCCATTCAAATCTGACCCAATTCAATTTTTGCCACCTCTCAGTCCTCCCCTACAAAGAATTACTGCATCCGCCACTGATCATTACGGTGCATGAATCAAATAATGACCAATGTCATAGCCGAGTCAAATGTGGACTCCTCGCTTCCTATATATACACTACCCTAGGTACGCTTTGTGTCTCTTGGGGAGAGATCAGGGTTCAATTACTGGCATGACACGGGATTAATATGATGTAATTTATAAGTAGGGATCATGTCACCTTTCGTTCAAAAAAATGGTGAGAAAGGTATAAATTCTACTTAGTACAACATTTACTCTCAACATGTTTAAGCTTTGTTACGATGCATAACCCTTGTGACAAGGGTAACAATATTCTTTAATTTCTACAATAAAGAAAGTGAAAATATCCTTTATTGGAACACAATAACAAAACAAAACATATCCATCTCCTGTTTGTTTTAACACTTGTAACTGCTGGCTTGCAACATATACACACACTGGTATGAGTAGATGATACAAATATAAAGCTAAATAATCAAATACCAATACATAAAGATTTTATATTTTTAAATAAGCTCAAAACTACATGATTGTTGTAAGTGATGCATACCTAGTAATACTATAATAAAATCCTACCCCCAAATATCGAATTACCCCTTTTAAGATATTCGTTACAATACCTTATACAAAACTAAACATAAAAGAAAAAAAAAACCTTAAATTTGTTAACCTAGTATGCATCTCTTACATCCCCATGTTACTTCACTATACGATAACAAAATGACCAAAGGGTAGAAAGGTCATTTCACTCCAATAAAAGCTAACTAATATTCGGACCGTTGGCCTCAATTCCTCAAAGCAGATGCAATGTAACATTCCTCTTCCGGTTTTGCCCTTCTTCATTTCCATTTTCTTTTAAGCAAATGAAGAAAAAACATGAAACTTAGAAGAAGAAATTAATATTGCAAAGCTTTTTTTTTGTTGTTGAGTAGTGGACTTGTCTTCTAATGGCGGAGATGTACCACCCTCCACCTCCGCCGGAGGAGTCGCCGGACTTCCTCCGGCAACCACCACTCATTCTTTTATTTCTTGGTAAGAGTAATATTAAAGGCCATGGGTGTTTATAAGCAGGCTATGAAGCTAGGTTGGGTGAGAGATTGAGAGGAGAGGGGAGATGAGAGGTTATATATAAAGGTGAGATTTCTGATCTTTATTATTATTATATTATATTTTTGGTGTCTTGAAAGTAATTCTTTTTTACTTTTTGTTTTATTATATTTTTGGGGTCTTGATTTTTATTATATTTTTGGGGTCTTGAAAGTAATTCATTTTTACTTTTGTTTTTATTATATTTTTGGGGTCTTGAAAGTAATTCACTTTTACTTTTTGTTTTTGTTGCTGTTCATTTTAAAGAGGGGTTAGTTGGATATTATTAGTTTTTAATTAATTTTTAATTTACCAGCCAAAGGAATTGGAAATTAATTGTGAAATAATTATTTACTTAGGTCATTGGGTGTGGGAGGGACGGGGAGTCGACCTAGCCTTCGGCTCCGACGAGCCCCCTCCCCCCCCCCTGCCGTGTTTTCTTCGGTGGCCTTCTCCGCATCGTCCCTGATGTCATGTTGTGTGGTGAAGGTGTTGATTGGAAGGGAAGTGGATGATGGGAATAGAGGGGAAGGTGAGGGAAGGTCTCTACACCCCATGGCCTTAGGGTATACGTAGTGGGTTAAAGCTTCCAGCCTCAGCCCACATTACCTTTTTGGAGCGTCGAAAACACACTTTCAAGGCTCTCACTTTGGAAAGCACCCACACTTTCTATAGGTGGGAGAACAACACTTATAAAATCAGTTTTGGACTCATTACCATTATACTACTTTTCCCTATTTCAAACCCCTTGCATAGTTATAAACAAACTTAAAAAAACTTAGAAGGGATTTTCTTTAAGGTGGAAATGAGTCTAGAAATAAGATGCAATGGGTTCATTGGGACAAGGTCATTGAGTCGAATGCAAATGGGGGTTTGGGCTTGGGATCTCTAAAAGATATGAATAACGGGTTATTGGCTAAGTGGGCATAGAGATACAAAGTAGAGGTTGGAAGGAGAAAGGTTGTCTCTTGTATGCACTATGATCCAAAACATGGCAACTTCCTACCGTCTAAGCAGTGTTTATCATGTGTCTGGAATAACATCATTAGAAAGGAGGCGGCACTTAGGAGAGATAATATTCATCTAAACCGCTTCATTAAGGGATGGTGGGTAATGGAAGGGATGTTCAATTGTGGACCGAAACTTGGGCTTTCAATCTCCACTTTAAATACCTATTTCCAGTTTTGTTCTCACTTGAAAAATTCAATGGTTACGGACAGAATCATTTCCCCAGGTCAAGCGACAACACCGAGTGGTGCTGGCATAGGATCCCTACAACAAATATCGAAATGGTGGAGCTGAATGGTATCAATGCAATTTTGTCACAGATTAAAATAACTAACCGTAACAATTGTTGGGTGTGGTAGGTCGATGACTAAGGGACCTTCACTGTCAAATCACGTAGGAAGATCATCACATGTGTTAATCTAATGCCAAGTGACTTTGTCTTTGAATGGAACAGGTAGATACCACGCAAGCTGAACATATTTGGCTGGAGAATGAGTATGGACCGTCTCCCTACAAGAATGACGCTAAAAGACACATAACTATGCCCATGACTCTATGCCCTTATGCAACAAAACGGTTGAGATTGTTGATCATTTATTTACATATTGTCTTGTAGCATAGTAGTATGGCAGATTGTCTCAACTTGGCTTTCAATCCCACCCATATATGCTTTCACCACCACATGTGATCTACTCAGGTTGCATAATACTCTACCTGGACTAGAACCGAAGAAGAAGATGATTCACACTATCTTGTTGATAGCATGCTGGAGCATGTGGAATTATCGCAACGAGGTTGTCTTCTATAGCAAAAGGATTGACATCTCGAGGCTTTTGGCAGACATAAAGGTCACTAGCCATTTGTGGGTGAAAAACAAAGTCAAAATGTATACGGTAGAATAGGCCAATTCGATTGCCTTTGATTTCTTATAAGCTTGTTGTATGTTGTTGTATAGTCTTTGTTTCTAATAAAATTTACGTTAAAAAAGTAAAATATAGGCAACATAATATGTGTTATTTTTTTGTATATTCATTTACAAAAATATATGATTTCCATGAGGTACAACCAAAACCCTAATACTGCTTTTATAATCGTAATTTTATGCTCAATCAGATTTTCATCACTTAAAATTAAATGCACGATAACTTTACAACTTTTAAAATATAGTTGCAAATAGGAGCTAAGGTATATCATATGGAGTTATTTCAAACAAAATTTATAGTGTTTAATGATAATCTGTGAATGTTGTAGTTGATATAATGTATTGATACATTTCATGGTTATTTTTATTTTATTCTAACTTTTTAATGTTTTGAGTATTTTTTAGTATTTTGATGATTAAAACAAAAACTACTTTATAACCACAAAAAAATAATAATACTTCGAAAATCAAAATGCTAATTTTGATAATAGTGTGCGTTGCAAACGTTTCGATTTTAGCATCCCGTTGTTATCGAGTGAGAGGATGTGGGGTTTGCTTGCTTGGGACCTTAACTTGTAATTCTTCTCTTTTTTTTCGACCTTTTAAGAAAATTGAGTATTTTTAGTTGATTCTTAAATTCTTCATTCGTCACCTTTGTTCTTTAGCAATACAAATTTCTAGAAATAAAATCCTTTTGTATATTGAACGTAAAAGAGTTTTTTTTACCGCCAACTAAATCACTAGATAAGCATTCTAGGATGTCCTCAATCGAGCAAATGCATCCCCTCCTCCGTAACGGTCAGAGTTGAAATACATATCCGAGCACCAAGCCACCAGTTTTAGGGAAAACCCGCCGCCTGAAGGCCCACTGCGGTAAAACCCGGTTCGGACTCGGTTTCGAACTAGCGACCTCCAGAGTGGCCTAGTTCTAAACTTCATTGCCACCATCAATTCCTTCAAAGTAATGTTAGTGGGAGTTGAACTTGGGACCTTAAGGAGAGAAACTAAGTAACTAACCACTAGACCAACTTGTTAGGACTGAACGTAAAAGAGTTAGATAAGATTAACAAGATAATCTAGCGCCACTTATGCTATAGTCTAGTGGTCAAGAGGAATTATCTTTGTGGGGATACTAAAGTTCAATCCTTAGAAGGTGCAAGTATTTAAGGGGAAACATTAGTCGTTCCAAAAAAAAAAAAACAAGATAATCTGACAGTTTTTACGGGAAAGAAAATAAAAGAAAGATGTTACATAGACTCTTATTCTACCGGCATGGAAACGTCTGGATGAACTCTATGATTTGGATTTTAGGTTTTACTTTTAGATTTTTTGCTTGTAGATTTTAGAATTTCTATTTAGTTCATTATGTCTTTTTATTTAGTGTTGTGTTTTTTTCGTCATTGTGTTTTTTTTTTTGCGATACATTGTGTATTTTTTCCTCGACATTGTGTTATTTTTGCGATTCATTGTGTCTTTGTCCCTTCTCATATATATGAGACTTTGTAGGTAACTTTACCTACGAAAAATTAATTTACATTTACACGTTAGGCGTTATTTATATGTATATTTATAATTTATTGCTCTATTATTTTTTCTTTAAAATGTAAAACTATCCATAACACTACTCTTTAGATGGCAATTTGTCAAAGGAGTTCAACTTAATATTTAGATGGCAATTTGTCAAAAGAGTTCAACTTATTATAACTCTAATGTCTTGTTTTATTAAAAACTTGCTAAAGACTTTGTTGAAAAGCTCTTTTGGCAGGGAAAAAGCAACGTCTATGGTTAGCTCCCCTTCATTAATAAAATATTTGCCGTTGGTAGTGTTGTTAAATCGTTGCTAGATTATATATAGCTCATTTTGATATGATTAACCTTTTTAAGATCTTGTGTGTATGAGAAAAAAGCTTGGAGCAGTAGGATTCTTATTTTATAAGATCTTGTGTGTATGAGAAAAAAGCTTGGAGCAATAGGATTCTTATTTTATAAGATCTTGCGTGTATGAGAAAAAATCTTGGAGCAATAGGATTCTTATTTTATCAGTCTTGATATATTTTTCCTTCATTTGTGCGGCACATGCTTCGTTTCTTCATATATCATAGTTGTCTTTCCTCTTATGATGTTAAAATGTGTCATGTTGTTTGATCCTAACCAATAACCATACACACACTCTTCTATATTCATCTAGTGTGATGAAAAAAATAAAATAAATAAAAATTCAAGTGTGATAACTTTACCATGATTTGAAAATGGTGCAACAAGTGATTGTTTATAAGAACACTAGGCTAACGCCCACGTTAAACGCGACTTCAACCAAAAACCTATTATTTTTATTCAAATTTAATACTATGTAAAAAGACATACATTGGAAAACAAAAGGAACAAAATAATTCAAATCCCGAAAAAAAATCCTTGTAAACAATTATATAAAATTGCAGGCTTGTTTATGGATTAAAGTCTTGTGGTGAGAAACCAATCTCATAGTTCTGTAAACGGACTTTTAACATCAAATCTTATCTTTAAGAGGTGGAGAAAGGGATAAGTAGAAGACTAAGAAAGGGATAAGTAGATTAATCACCTAAAAACAAACACCTACTGAGTCTCATAAAGGGGTTGGGGTAGGGGTCATATTTAGCAAGATAAAATACATGGTGTTTGCTTTTTACAAATCCCAGTTAGTAGATTTTCCATACCATTCCACTTCTTCTTCATAATATACAAAAACCAAGTTCTTGAATTGAATTATGGTTTGCTACGACAAAACTCTAGTTAATGTCCATCAAAAATACACCACCACTTCCAAAACCAACACCGTCTATTTTGGATCTATATATGAAATCATGTATGCTTTCTTAGCATGGTGTGAAAAACTACAGGACTAAAATATTAACATATAATGTATGGTGAAGCATTCAAGATAGGAGTTTAACCATCACTTTTGTTGGTCAGTTCAAATTAACAGTAGTAGAACCAATAAGATTTATGAACAAATCATAACTTTTGAATACAGTTCTTTACCTGCCTCTAAGCTTATGTTTATTTTGAATCATATACTCGTAACACTCATGTTCTAAGAAAAAATGATATTATATTTACAAGTTTATCCTTGTTGCTTGCATTCTCTCAACACATGAATCCATTAGGGATGCATTGCACCACTTTCTGAACAAACTTGAGCTAATAACTCATCAACTCCAAGTGCAATAAGATTATCTTGGTACTCAACCACGCACTCAGTTACTTGATTCATAACCAACTTACATGGTACTGTTATGGGTGGAAATTCTGACCTATATCCTAAAACATATCTTGACATTATATGCTGCGACCAGGATACCGATCCAGGATATTGGTAACATCATGTGGAGGTATCCTATTCGCTACTAACGTTTTTCTTTAGCTGCAAGGTAGCAACGGATATGAGGGCTTGGTCTCCCTGAAGACTCGCTTAAGACAGTTAGTAGATGAACGTTGGAAGCTGGAGAAGGAGTCCACAACGGTCATAAGGGAATATTCGCACATCCCTAGAATGTAGGATAGTTAGTTATTTTTGTTTACTATATATAGGGAGGCTGGATCAGCAGTAAGACACTCTCTACTTGCAGCAACAATCACAAACACTCACAACACTTACACTATTCGATCATTGTAACACTTAGAGTGATCCAAGCAGTATCCCGAAGTTGTATCCTGCTGTTTGATCAATAAGAAGAACAAGGCAGCTGACGATTGTCAGCTCCCGAGGTTTTATGCCGGCGATCTAATTGATCAAGGGCTTTCCTCGTACATCCTGTGTCAATTTCTACTTTTAATGCATTACTTGTTATTTTGATATAGCTCATTATCCTGCGACTATATCCTGCGACTGTTTTCATAATCAAGCAACTTAGCATATTCCTTACAAATCACAATATCACGCTACCTCACATACTAAGTTTGATCACTTAATTGCTTCGGTAATTTTTTACCAAAACAATTTGGTGCCCACCGTAGGGCAAGTGGTGCTATTTTTTATCAAAACTTTTCTAAGATCACTAATCGGTTCTTTATTCTCTAATCTTCTTCAGTGCCCGCATCAACCTCTGCTGTAACTGGTTCATTACCTCTTCATCCTCTACCAGTCCAGACTTCTCAAGAAGGAGTGAAAGCCAAACAGCCCGTGTCACACCCCAACCGATGGCGGAAACATCCGGGTTAGTGGCACTAGGCGACCAGATTGTCTCACGAGAAAGTTCCATAACACTATTTAATCAAACAATATTTTAACGTCTAATATCCCATTCTATTAAACAATACGTCATCAACAATGTCACGAAATACATGATTTTCCAATAAAACAATAAGGTTCGATTTCCCTAGATCTATTACATTTGGAAACTAAACAAAACAAACTAAACTAAGCAAAGCTAAATTCAAGCATCCAAGCTAAATCCTCAACCTGTTACATACGTTAAAATACAAGTCAATACAATTAAGTAAAGGTGAGCATACAGGTAGTAATACTAACATAATAGAGAAACCTTACGCGAAATAGTCTAATTACATATCATGATACACCCAAACACATCACACAGATAAACATATTTCTCATGCTAACTACCGTGAGAAGGCTTGTGCGTCCATCCTAACTAGACCCCGTCGGGTGTTAGCCACACTATAGTACCATACTAGCTAAGGAGGCAAGTTAACGAAAATAAGTCCTAGTCACATGTTTCTAGTATCACGTATTGAGCATACATAATCAGATTATTCGCGTGTGATAAACAGTTTGAGTTGTGAAGTGATTTTGATAGAGGAACGTATGTAACACCCAAACAATGCATTAAGGCTAAAACGGGTCAAGTATACTCACGGCGGGTGCGTTTTAGGTAAGATTAGAGATCTGAGAAGAGTTGAGGAGAGCGCCGGATCAGCCAGTAAACGAACAGAAGTGCATCAGTCTTCCGAATTGCTGAAACGGTTAAGTTTGGGTTGGGCAGTAGGCAAGTTCGGCCGAACTTATATGTAAACATACAAGTTCGAGCGAACTTGTAAGGATTTGGTGAGATTTGAGTCAAGTTCGGTCGAACTTGGTAAGTTTCCTGGGAAACTTGTCAAGTTCGGGCGAACTTGTGAGAAAATCTTACTGAAATGACAAGTTTGGGCGAACTTGCAAGGAAATTGATGGAAAAGACTCAAGTTCGGTCGAACTTGACCCAGATGGGTACAAGTTCGGTCGAAATCTTGAACGAACTTGATGTTTTCGGGTCCTTGTGTTTTCGAGTCGTTTGCTGAGGAAATCGAGTGCCCATCCCTCCAACCTTAAGCCACTGGGTAAAACTTAGGCTGGAGAGGTCTTTTGGAGCGAACTTAGCCATTTTACAGAAACTCGGGCTAATCCGAGCGAACTTGATGGTTCGTACGGGTTAGTCCAGCTTGTGTAAAGTGATGATTTCGTCCTTGTGCTTTGGATATGAGATTTAACTTCGACAACGCCTCGTTCCACTCAAAAGTGAATGAAACATACGTCACTAGTCCGAATATTGTGTAAAAATCAATAATTTAAAGGTTCTGCTCAGATCTAAGTATAGATCTGAGTGAAAAACAGAAGTTTTATAGAAAAAGATGAAGATTTTCGTAAACAGAAGAGATTTGATGAAAACGAATGCAAAGCCTTGTGCAAAATCGTTGTAAAACGTTGATAAACATTTTTGTAGTTGAAATCGGGTTGATTCTTACTTAGAAAACAGAGGGTTTTGGGTTTCGGGAGCTCTGGGCGAACTTGCAGCAAGTTCAAATGAGAGAATGGGGCTGAGTATTTATAGGAGAAGGCAGAAATGGAGAGCTGGTGGGTCAAGTTCGGTCGAACTTGCATGAAATCCATGCAAGTTCGGGCGAACTTGTTTGGTTTTTAAAGGATATTAGTCAAGTTCGGCCGAACTTGTACATGTATGTACAAGTTCGAGCGAACTTGTGGAAAGCAGAAAACTCCTTGTGTCTCAGGCAAGTTCGGGCGAACTTGTGGTGTCAAGTTCGGCCGAACTTGGCCTGGTGACGATGTTTCGTTTGCCGATTTCGCGTTAGTTGTTCGTTTGGCGACTCGGTTTGTATTAGATAGTTATGTTAAGCGTTATATTTGATATAATAGTGCGATTTAGCGACTCAAGTGTGCGAGAGCGATGCGATAGCGAGCGTAATCATAACCACAAACAAACACAACACATAAAACCATATGAATAACTGCGAGTTGCGATGTGATGAGATTAGCAATGCGATTTAATAAGCGATTAGATGCGATATAACATACATAATTGTAATTAATTAACATAATCTTTTCTTATAAACGAAATCTCGGAATACAAACAGAAATACAACGAGAATAAACTGAAATGGAGTAACAACAAAATTTAGAGTTGTTACAACCCGAGACACCACTGCTGCTCAAAATGCTTCCAGATCCGGAGTTTCAGGAAGAACTCTGATTTTTTGCTTCTAATGATGAAATCTTATCTTTGTTTGGTAGTATACAGGATCAAATGAAGAAACAATAGGAAACTAACCAACTCATGATGAAGGAAATACGACTTTTGAAGTCCAACTCCAAGAGACCTGCTGAGGATATTGTTACCCCTTTGCAGCCCAGGATGTTGAACTTTAGTTCAGCAGCATATACTGAGGATAATCAGGGCAACGTCGTACCAAGTCACTCCCGGAGCAATATCCCAGAAGTCCCCTTATCCGCCAGGATATCGACTGTCAGGGATCCAGATATGCTCCAGGATATGGCCACAATCGCCAAGCTAGTAACTTGTCCATTAATACTAATATACCGACTGCTAACAACTTCGAATCTTCGCAGGATACAAGTGCAACATCGGCATTATCCAGAGAACTCTAGAAATTGAAGGATATGATATCAAGTGTGCCTGGGGTAGTGCAACCAATACCGGAAGTATCCCAGGATAGTCACATCACATCCTTCAATTTCTAGAGTTCTCTGGATAATGCCGATACCGGAAGTATCCCAGGATAGTCACAACATATCCCACTTTGCTCGCCATATTTGTGATGCTGAAATCCCTAAGAGATTCTAAACTCCTAACATGAAGCTTTACGATGGCATGACGGATCCTGAGAGCATATTGCTTAGTATAGGGAGAGGATGGAAGTAAACCCCATCCCACCAGACCTTAAGGAAGCATGCCTATGCAAAGGCTCCGGTTCCACTTTGACAGGATCGGCCATGAAATGGCTTCTTAATGTTCCACCTTATTCCATTACGTCTTTTGCACATTTAGTTAACTTATTTAATAGTCAATTTTCTTGTAGCAGGAGCTTTGAGAAACTAACAAGTGACCTATACAGGCTCACACAGGGACCACAAGAACCCCTAAGGGATTATCTTAAGAAATTCAGTAGGGAATCCCTGGATATCCCGAATCTTGATGTTGCTACGACAGTGCAAGCATTCAAGATGGGATTACAGAAGGATTCCCAATTTATCAGGATCTTGTGATGAATCCTTGCAGGAATCTGGGCGAAGCTCGAAATAGAGCTCTGAGATATATCAGGCTTGAAGATGACAAGAAAATGCAAGAGAGGATGAATGCATCCTCAACATATGAACCAACGAATAGGAAGTCGGAATCCTCATATAAACCATACCGTTCTAAGCCATATGCTAAAAATGACAACAAAAGAGTGAATGCTGTTGAGGACGAAGACGCTGAAGAATATCCTGAATTGTCACAATATTGTTTTTCAGTAAATATCCCTGAACTAATATATGTCATGCAGGGACTAGGAGATAAAGCAAGGTGGCCAAGAAAGAACCAGCAGAAGGCTGATTGGAAGGATAAGTCCAAGTGGTGTGCCTTCCATGAAGATTATGGACATATAACAGAAGATTGCATAGCCTTGAGGAAGGAGATAAGCTACTTGCTGAGCAAAGGCTACTTAAAAGATCTTCTTGGCAGAAAGAAGAATAAGGGTCAGGATACTAAGAAGGATCCTGAACGAGCAGCATCACCTCCTCCAGACGCCAAGATAATCAATCTCATATCCGGAGGATCCGATATATGCGAGACCTCATACTCTACCACTAAGAGGCATGCCAAGGAGGCTAAGGCAGAAAGGGGAGACAAGCCAACAAGGATGACAACGCTTACAACTGACAAAGTGATAACGTTCGATAATGATGACCGGGATAGCATTCAGGATCCTCATCATGATGGTATGGTGATTACTTTATATATTGCTAATCATTTTGTACGCAGGATATAGGTAGACAATGGGAGCTCGGTCAACATCATCCAGTTGGAAACCCTGAAGAGAATGAACATTCTAGAATTGGAGATTACCTCGAAATCCACTGTGCTCGTAGGATTCAGCGGAGAAGCAAAGAACACCGTTGGAAAGATAAAGTTGCCCGTATATGTTGAAGGAGTGAATTTAATGCAACGGTTTTGTGTTATGGATTCGTTATCCTAGTATAATATTATATTAGGCAGGCCATGGATTCATGATATGAAGGCTGTACCTTCCACCTATCATCAGTGTATCAACATCCCTACTCCTTGGCCCTCATGGTCAAGGTGGAAAACGAACAACAGGAGGCGAAGGAATGTTATTCCTCTTCGATGAAGGCCTCAACAAAATCTAGGGCATGATAGCAATTAAAGATACAAGCCCAGGATATCGTGGGAACTTCGGAGCAGGATGTTAAGAAAGTTATCGTGGATCAGGATAATCCAGATATCTCGGTGCTTGTAGGGGCCAATTTCCCTCAGGATATTGAGAATCAACTTACTAACTTTTGAAATGCAGGATGTCACGTTTGCATGGAAACACGAAGATATGACAGGTATATCGAAAGATATTATAACTCACAAGCTTGGAATTGACAAATCTTTCGGGCCCGTTCAACAAAAGAGAAGGAAATTCGCTCCTGAAAGGAATGCAATTATACAAGAGGAGGTTGAAAGGTTGCTAAAATCCAAGATGATCAGGGAAGTTAAATTTCCTAAGTGGCTAGCAAACGTGGTGGTGGTTCAAAAGAAGAATGGGAAGTGGAGAGTTTGTGTAGATTACACAGACCTCAATAAAGCCTGTCCTAAATACCCATTCCCATTACCTCATATAGATTCGATGGTAGATGTAACTGCCGGTCATGAAATGCTGAGCTTTGTGGATGCATCCTCAGGATTTCAGCAAATCCAAATGGAGCCATCTGACCAAGAAGACACAACATTCATGACACCCACATGTATATACTGTTATACTACCATGCCTTTTGGTCTAAAAAATACAGGTGCAACATATCAGAGGCTGGTCAATATGATGTTTAAAGACAAACTGGGGGGACACAATGGCAGTATATATTGACGATATGGTGGTGAAATCCAAGAAATTGGAGAATCACCTCCAGGATTTAGAATGTGCTTCTTTCAATATCCTGGACCAGTATAATATGAAGCTGAATCCTGCTAAGTGCCATTTGGAGTGGTGGCATGAAAGTTTTTAGGATACCTGATGACCAAGAGAGGGATAGAAACAAGTCCAGAATAGATTAAAGTTGTCCTGGATCTTAAATCACCATCCAATATGAGGGATGTACAAAGATTAACTGGAAGAGTAGCAGCTCTGAACAGGTTCATTTCAAGATCTTCAGAGAAATGCAAAGAATTTTATGATATCCTGAAGAAGAACAAAAAGTTTGAATAGGGAGAGAGACATGAAGCTGCTCTACAAGAATTGAAACGATATCTTTCAAGCGCACCTCTACTGATGAAGCCTGAGGATGGTGAACCCTTATCCCTATATCTCGCAGTATCAGGGAATGCAATAAGTGCTGTTTTGGTAAAGGATCACGAAGGTCAGCAGTATCCTGTTTATTATGTTAGTAAAAGTTTGTTAGATGCTGAAAGTAGATACTCACACTTAGAAAAATTGATATTAGCTCTAGTTATGGCATCAACTAAGCTTAGACATTACTTTGAAACACATAGGATTCATGTTAAAACCAATTATCCTGTTAAAAATGTGCTTAGGAAACCCGAGATGTCTGTAGAATGGCTAAGTGGTCCGTAAAACTAAGTGCATATGATTTAATATATGAACCTAGAAATACTATAAAGTCTCAGGCTCTAGTAGATTTTATGGCAGATTTTAGTAATGATATTCAGAATGAGGCTGACCTAGAAGTACAACAACTAGGTGAGAATTCAGGATCTTGGATATTGTATACTGATGGTGCATCTAATGTAAGAGGTGTAGGATTAGGATACTACTAAAATCGCCATAGGGGGACATATTACCCCACGCTATTAGGTGTGAATTTCCTACTACTAATAATGAAGCTGAGTATGAAGCCCTGATAGGAGGATTAGAATTGGCTAAGAATATGAATGTTGAATGTTTACAAGTGTATGTTGATTCCCTGTTGATTACTAACCATTTCAATGGATCTTATGCAGTCAAAGGTGAAAAGTTAGCTGAATATCTTGAAATTGTTAAAAAAATTAGCAGGATATCTCGAAAATTTTACAATGAGCAAGTACCAAGAGAAGAAAATGCTGAAGCAGACGCTCTTGCAAATTTAGGATCTACTGTCAGGATACCAGAAGGAACTCAGATACCAATACTACATATCATGTATTTGGCTATGGAACTTTCAAGTCTCAGGATAAGGAAGTAGTAACTGTGCAAGATCCTGGTGATAGATACGCTGAGAAGAATCTTGAATCCTGGATGAGTCCAATTGTGAAGTATCTTGACAAAGGAGATATCCCAAAGGATGAGAATCCCATAGCTTTCAGAATGAAGGTATCCCGTTTTATTATTATAAACGATGTTTTGTATAAGAAATCCCTTGTAGGAACATATCTAAGTTTCTTGGAAGATCCTGAAACCAAGGAGGTACTTCAGGATATACATGAAGGAGATTGTGGCAACCATACTGGGGGCAGATCTTTATTCTCAAAAGTGTTGAGAATAGGATATTAATGGCCGACCATGAGAAAGGATGCTGCATAATATGCTCGAAAATGTGATGCATGCCAAAGACACAACAATATACTATATTAGCCTGCAGAACCATTATATCCTATCATATCTCCTTGGCCATTTATGAAGTGGGGAATGGATATAGTGGGGAAACTACCTAAGGCTCCGGAGGAAAGGTTTTCATGCTGGAAATGACGGATTATTTTTCCAAGTGGGTTGAAGCGGAAGCCTTTGTCCAAGTAAGGGATCAAGAAGTGGTATCTTTCATCAAGAGGAATATCCTGACAAGATTCGGAATACCGGCCGAGAGACAATGGCTCTCAATTCATCAGCAAAAGAACTACTGATTTTTGCAAAAGTTGGGGAATTAAAATGATCACGTCGACACCGGTACATCCTCAGGCTAATGGACAAGCGGAATCCTCCAACAAGATAATTGTTAATAACTTAAAGAAGAGGTTAGGTGCCAAAAAAGGAAAATGGGCAGAGGAACTACCATTTGTCCTATGGGCTGATAGAATAACTGTGAAGAATGCTACTGGGCAAACCCCATTTTCTTTGGTGTTCGGGGCAGAAGCAGTAACTCCAACAGAAATGGTGATACCTAGGGCAAGATCAAGCCTACGGGATCCTGAAGCAAATCCTGAAGTCTTATGTCAAGAACTAGATACTGTTGACGAGACAGATGTAGCAAAACTAAGGATGGCAGCTTATTAACAAAGGATAGCCAAGTTGTACAACAAGAATTTAAGAACCAGAAGATTCCAAGTTGGAGATTGGGTATTGAGAAAAGCGTTTCAGAATACGACTAATCCTGCTGATGGGAAGTTAGCTCCAAAATGGGAAGGACCATACGAGATTGAGTCAGAATAAGGAAAAGGAACATACGGGTTCAAGACCATGGAGGGAGATATGATACCAAGATCCTGGAATGCTATACATCTTAAGGCTTATTTCAAGTGAGTTTAGAATTTGATTTCTAACTCACGATGGTATGAATTCTGTATCTTTTAAATGTATATTTTTAATTTAAGATATTATTCTTTAAAACCCAATACTGACTTAAGCATCGGAGGGGTATTAGCCAAGCTAACATCCACCTTAGTTTAAGTGTGTTTTGTAGGATATGCTTCAAGATACTTGCTCAAGATGGATCGAAAGATTAGAGGATTGGCCCCCTCTCTCACGTTTAAGGGATTTAGATCCCTTCACAGGTTTAAAGGTATTCACCTTTCTTCCGAATTGGGTTTAAACACCCCGCCTGGAGCGCAAGTATCCGGGTATAGTTCAAGATGGCGGGACCAGTTCATGTAAAAGTGGCTGAAAATTTTGTTATCGTTGGCTATGTCCGGATCCTTACGGTATATGAGGATTGATCACCCTCTATCGTAAAAGGGTATTTTCATACTCTCTAAGGTTTAAAGGTTTTCACCTTTCTAAGTCTTGGAGTTTATACACTCCTGCCTGTAGCGCACGAAAAACAAGGGTTTATCCCCAGAATACTAAGGGATTATCCCCAGGATACTAAGGGATTATCCCTAGGATATTAAGGAATTATCCCCATGGTACTATGGGTTTATCCCCGGCAAAATTAAAATCTTTGAAAATTTCCAAATTGTGATTGTGTTTACACACATTCTTTTATGAATAAAGTATATGAAGTTCAATCACTAAGTAAAGAAATCTTTGAGCATGCCGTACATTAATGCAATATCCTGCATAGACAGGGGACATCCATGCTGGGAACATTGCAAAGGATTCAAAGGTTGGAATTGAAAGTTTTTGCCTAAGTATTCCTGGAAATATAAATTGTTCAAGTGTAGGAAAAGTAAAATTGTTTAGGGATTACAGACCATTCAAATTAAAAAAGTGGGCTCCAGCCTAAGCAATAATATCCATCATCGCCCATAAGCCGCCCTCTCACAGGGGCAGCACCTTCAACCATAGCTTCACCTTCTCCACCGGCACCTGCGTCAGCTTCAACCCTGGATCCTTGCTAGCTTCGCCACCTGTCTCTACGGCCACCTCAGCTGCCTTGGAAGAAGCTCCAACTTGGGTTTGGCAGGATACTCCACGGGGTTCCCACCAAGATCCTTTAGCTTTGCCTCCCAAGCATCAATATTCCAAGTTGGACATTTGAAGCCCGCAGCCTTGGCTTCGTAAGCCATCTTTAGCCTGGCGTGGAGGAGGGAAATCACAACAGAACCTTTATGGCCTTCCCGATAGGAGTTCATATCCTACTCATGTTGGAGTTGAGCGGCATCCATCTTGCCTGGCATCCTAATTAGCCTTATTGACAGCGGCCTGAGCTTCCTGGGTCATAGCTTTGTATTTTTCCTCATAATGCTGAGACTTGGCGGCGGCTATCTTCCCTTGATCCACAATGGTGGCCTCAGCTTTCTTTAACCGGGCTTCCAGCATCTTGGTGGTCCCACAGGCGTCCTCGTAGAGATTTGTCAGGTGTTCAAGACCCTATAATCCAGAATGCAGATATCAGCATATATAATTTAATCATGATATCAATTAATCATATGTGTACAGGATACAGGATAAGGATACATACTGGTTAAGGAAGGAGGTCATGAATCCACTGGATTCAAGGAATCCATGGTTCTCACAGGAAAAAGCCTCAGGGGTAGCAGGAGAGTCTGCCTTTCTCTTACGGAACTGGAGCACGTGCTTGTGGCAGGGGAAGGCTTAGGCGTGACCGTTCCCTTGGAACTAGTTGCAGGCTTGGATACAGTGAATGGTTTGTTGGGTTCCTTCTTCACTTAGACAGGGCCAGAGTAGCTGTCGAGTTCTTCAAGATCGAAAACTTGAGGCATTTTGACCGGGTCTGCATAAAAGGGAGAATTCTCAATCTTGACTTTAATTTCTTAATTACGTAACTATGTGTACAAATGTGTATAATCCTTACCAGACATGTTGGATGAAGTGTGACAACCGGTACGTTTCAGCTTTTAATTACGCGATTAACAGACGTTTAAGGCGATAATGGATAGTGTTTAAGACACGTATTAACTCAATTAGACTTTTTAATGCTTAGGAATGCCTATTCGACCTTACATTACGCGTATGGCGATTTGTGGAATAACTGCATAACGATAAACGGTAACGAACTGGCACCGTACAAAAATACTGGCAACGCCAACGAATTTCGAATTATATACGTATATTTGTACACGAATATATTTTTAGGAATATATCGTGCCTTCGAATGTCTTAAAAGCAAACGTGAATGGAAACGTGGAAACGAGAACACATCGGTAGTTAACAACGAAATGGAAGCACTGGACTCAAGTATGTCTTGACATTCATATATTACGATATATCTAGCGTCGTTTTGATATTTTAGTACTCACAGTCGGAACCAGAGCGAAAAACGAATCGGAAACGATGATTAAAGCATATTACGCGATTTTAACGCAACAGACTGACGTACGTGCCTAATATCGAATACCGACATAATTTTAGGAGTACCGACCCTAAACAAGTATATTACGACTTATTACGAAGTTCGGGAACGAAAAACGGACCAGAAACGATAACATACACATTTACGTGGTTTTAACGAAAACGACGGGTTTGCGCGACTGATATCGAGTACATGCGTCATTATACATATTTATGGTCCTAAAAATTTAGTTTACGACGTTATACAACGTTCGTGTATGATAACGGGCTTTAGAAACATCATTGGGCCGCTTGAAAGTCTAGATACGCGATAACGGGCCTTGGGTCCAACCCACTCCTAACCCTAACTATATAAACTCATCTTCCTCGTTCCTTCACCATTTGAAACCTAGCCACACAAACAGTCCCTGCTCTCTCTCTCTGTCACGAAGTCCGGTGACCGGACTTAACCGGTGGAGCCGTGACGAGCCGGCGGAGGCGAATCAGATTGATCAAGATATTCCATAACGATTATTTAAAGACATTAATCAAATTCAACATCCCATACTATCAAACTCATAAAATCATTAAACAACCATTACATATCAAGACAATCTCTTAAACATATTATCCGATCCGATCTTCCATGATTTTATTACATGATTTCTAAAGCAAAACCTAATCTAAGTGTCCGAAGCTAAAGTCCTCAACCTGCCACATATGTTAAAATAAAAGTCAATACAATTAAGTAAAGGTGAGCATACAAGTTTTTCATACAATATAGATATAAAAACGTTTAGCATACACCACATGACGTACGTAAGAGATGTGAACTATGTAACTACTTAGATTCATGCAAACCAACAAACCGTGATTGATCGAGGCATGCGAACAAGCGTTCACATCCTAAAAGGGAAAATAAATGCGAAATAAAAATGCGAGCCTTAACAACCCAGGGCCTCCGGGTGGCGGGTCAACCTCTAAGTATACTATCATGTTAAGGGTGGCGTACAAGCAATCAAACAATACATATAATTCAGCAGATTTCACGTATAGTCTTGTAATTCAGCGGGTTGCGAATAAGCGTTTGAGAGTTGTGTGATGTGTTTTGGTATACGAACATATGTGACACCCTAAAAGTGCGTTTAAGCGTAAAAGGGTTCAAGTATACTCACAGTTGGTGCGTTTTAGGAGAGATTCGGGATCTGCGAGGAGTTGCGGAGAGTGCCGGATCAGCCTGTAAACGAACAGAAGTGCATCAGTCTTCCGAAATGCTGAAACGATTAAGTTTGGGTTGGGCAGAGGACAAGTTCGGGCGAACTTGTATGTTTCCATACAAGTTCGGGCGAACATGTGAAAACCTGTTGAGTTATGGGGCAAGTCCGGGCGAACTTGTAGGGTTTGTAACTGAGGGAGACAAGTTCGGGCGAACTTGTCTAATTCTCTTGAGAATTGGACAGAGTTCGGGCGAACCCTTGTGCCATTTTTGAAGTTTGGTCAGTTCGGGCGAACTTGATCACCAATCTGGTGACAAGTTTATGTAATCCGAGCGAACTTGATAGTTTTGGCATCCAAATATGCGTTTTTGCATCGTTGCTGAGGAAATCGAGTGTCCATCCCTCCAACCTTAAGCCACTGAGTAAAACTTAGGCTGGAGAGGTCTTTTAGGAGCGAGTTTAGACATTTTACAGAAACTCGAGCTAATCCGGGAGAACTTGAAGGTTCGTACGGGTTAGTCAGCTTGTGTAAAGTGACGATTTCGTCCTTGTGCTTCCGGATCTGAGATCTTGCTTGACAATGCCTCGTTCCACTTCAACGCCTCGTTCCACTTCAAAGTGAACGAAACATACTCATTAGTCGGAATATTGTGTGAAAATCGATGTTTTTAAAAGGTTTTACTCAGATATAAGAGTAGATCTAAGTAAAAAGAGAAGTTTTGTATAAAAAGATGAAGATTTCATAAAACAGAAGAGATTTGATGAAAACGAAGGCAGAGCCTTGTGCAAAATCGTTGTAAAACGTTGTTGAACGTTGTTGTAGTTGAAAACGGTTGAATCTTACTTAGAAAACGAAGGGCTTCGGTTTTGGGGAGCTCCTGGCGAACTTGCAGCAAGTTCAAATGAGAGAATGGAGCTGAGTATTTATAGGTGAGGGTGAAATGTGAGAGCAGACATCAAGTTCGGGCGAACTTGCTACAAGTTCGAGCGAACTTGTGTGTTTGCTGAGTTTAAGAACAAGTCCGTGCAGACTTGTGTTTGTTGAAGAGTTATAGGGCTCAACAAGTTCGGGCGAACTTGTGATATACAAGTTCGGCCAAACTTGACCTATGGGCCAAGTTTTGTTTGATTGTTTCGCCTTACCAGTTCGTTCGGCGATTCGGTTCGTATTGGATAGATATATTAAGCGTTGTAATTGATATAATAGTGCGATTTAGCGATTCGAGCGTGAGAGCGTTGCGATAGCGATTGTAACCATAACATAAACAAATATAACACACATAAAACATAATTCCACATAATTAACTGCGATTTGCGATGCGATAGATAAGCGGGGCCATGGCACAAGTGTTTATTAAACAATAACCCACTCGGCTCGTAAAGTAGTATAATTAGTTGTGATTGCGATTAGATTAGCGATGCGATTTATAAGCGATTAAGTGCGATATAACTGTAAATCAACATAATTTATTAACACAACTTTCTTATAAGTGAATCTCGGGATTACAAAAGATAGATACAACGAAAATAAAAAGAAAAAGATAACAACGAAAATCGGAGTTGTTACAGGCTAGGCCCAAAAACATGGATAACAAGATAACTTGGGCTAGGCCCAATAACACGGATGACAAGATAACATGGGCTAGGCCTAACGACACAGATTATGACATTCGGTATGTAGCTATGGAATTAGATGACAATATATCTATGTACGTAAGTAGGATTATGACATTGGTAACCATGAATCACTTAGTGACCACGATGTGTAGATCTACTGAGCTTGAGACCCGTTTCACTCCTAGTTTGTTAACCGTGGGGTGCTTTTGTGAGCCCAATTGAGAACAAAGTTGTCTTGGTTTGGTTATTTACTTTGGTACATAATGTTAGGGGGTTCGCTACCCACTGATTGATCCTTAGATTCCATAGGCATTCTACATACTACGATTTTATTACCGGTTTACAAACACAACAGTTACATGCATCGGTTTACAAACATAATGGAAACATTTTAATACCGATATACAGTTATGACATTTCATACGCTTTGAGATATTATGATCTCACAAACCGGTTTTCAAAAGCAAGATTCTCAAATGTTTTAAGATTCATTTGAAACAAAACAAAAAACAAACTATGAACTCGCTCAATTTTATGTTGATTTTTCTCATGTTTCTTTCTCAGGTTATATTGTCAAACTATGGCACGATTGGAATAGGAGAACCCATTTGGAACTCGAGTACTAAGTAGGCGTTCACTCCCTAAAAGTCTTAGCTAATAATTACTTCCGCTGTGTAGTGAAGATACCAGTCCAGTCACGCCAGCTCTGATATTTCGGGGTGTGGACATGAAGAGTATTGGCTTGAACTCGGGTGATGAGATGAGAAGCTTCTGTCACTTTCAGGTAACTTGTAAATGGCTTTGATTCTCTCTTCAGACTTGCAGTAGGAGGAGCTAGTTCCCTGAAATTTGCTGCATGGAAGAAACGAGGATATCAGTTTGGGATATAACATCAAGATATATTTAGGGATAATCTAAAACCCTAAATCCTACCAGTGGTCAACCACTTCACCGGAAGGCTGTCCCCTTCGGCGATGGAGTCACGTCTAACAAGAAAAAATTACGTTTCCACTCATTCTCATTTTTTGTTACTTTGAGGATGAGAGGGTTGTTAGAAGTGGAAAAGAGCAAGAATTGGCTATTGCCATGGGAATGAGACGGTAGGCTATGGGATGTTCTCGATACAGAGATCAGGGAAGTGGAAGGTTTTGATTTGATTGAGTACAATCAACACCCTCCAAACCATGGGCATTGTTTGAACAAAACTAAGACCAGTTTTACGAAAAAAAATTGCATTATGAACTCGGGGAAAGGATACCGGAGACCGAGAGAGAAAGGGTATGCCGAGAAGCAGATCCACTCCTTGGACGACACGTCTGATCGATGGGTTCGGTCAAACGGACAGATCACCGCTCCGTCAGGGAAGGCGCCGGAGGCCCTAAGTGCGGCGATGCCGACGTTATCAAAGGAGCATATCTCCTTCTCGGGTTTCTTGAGCAGGTTTTGGACAATAAAAGGGGAGGCAGATTCGCCGGATTGTGATCGAGTTCTGGCAGCCATCAAAAGAAAAAAACAGATGGAATTTTTAGAGAGAAAGTAATAGATTATACCTGGAAATTCTGAGAAGGATGGCTGGTTTTGAAACAAAAGAATGAGAAGATATAGGCTGGAGATAGGATACAATGAGTAAAAATCGCGTGGGAAGTTGCACCGTGTCACATCACATCTACATCCCAATAAGTGCCTCGATCGTTGGAAGCTGACCTATATCCTGAAAACATATCTTGACATTATATGCTGCGACCAGGATACTGATCTAGGATATTGGTAACATCCTGTGGAGGTATCCTATTCGCTACTAACGTTTTTCTTTAGCTGCAAGGTAGCAACGAATATGGGGGCTTGTTCACCATGAAGACTCGCTCAAGACAGTTAGTAGATGAACGTTGGAAGCTGGAGAAGGAGTTCACAACGGTCATAAGGGAATATTCGCAGCATCCCTAGAATGTAGGATAGTTAGTTATTTTTGTTACTATATATAGGGAGGCTGGATCAGCAGGAAGACATACAATTTTGTATAGTTTCACTCCTAGTTGCAGCAACAATCACAAACACTCACAACACTTACACTATTCGATCATTGTAACACTTAGAGCTGATCCAAGCAGTATCCCAAATTGTATCCTGCTGTTTGATCAATAAGAAGAACAAGGCAGCTGACGATTATCAGCTCCCAAGGTTTTATGCCGGCGATCTAGATTGATCAAGGGCTTTCCTCGTACATCCTGTGTCAATTTCTACTTTTATTGCATTTCCTTGTTATTTTGATATAGCTCATTATCCTGAGACTATATCCTGCACTATTTTCATAATCAACCAACTTAGCATATTCTTACAAATCACAATAGCACGCTACCTCACATATTAAGTTTGATCACTTAATTGCTTCTGTAATTTTGACCAAAACAGTACCTAAGTTTAATAATCAAATCCTGCAAATTTTACCTAAAACATATAAATTTAACTGATGGTACTTGTTAATATACCTTACTTGGTGTACCGTACAATCTGTGGTGGTGGAGATCGGACCCATCTTAACAATGCATGGCGGTAGCGTTCAGCACCTCAAGAGTTTGTTCAAACCCAAATCTGCATTAAATTTAGACAATGTGTGTGTCAAACAAACATAAGTGTGGGCTAGGGGTGTGAATTTCTGACACGACCCGAAAACCCGACACGAAACCTAACACGAAATTCGCGGGTTTAGGTTTCGTCTAAACGAAATCGGGTCAGTTTCGGGTTGAACCCGCGAACCCGTTTAGGTTAATGGGTCAGGTTCGGGTCAACCTGGTCGGGTTGGCGGGTTGACCCGTTTAACACATTTATACTATATTGTATTTTTTATAATATATTTTGTCATAAACTAAATGGGGCGTGTATTTTATGTCACGATTATAACTTACAAAGAGAAATTAACATAGATTTTATAATTTAAATATGATAATATTATATACATTTGTGTTTTTTAAGTAATTTTTAATTTTAATATATTAATTTCAGAATAAAAATTAAAAAATTCGGGTTAAACGGGTCGTGTTCAGGTCAACCCACGAAACTTCGGGTCGTGTTCGGTTCATATATATGATACGATTTTCGGGTCGGGTCGGGTTCGGGTTCATGTAAAATTTTCGGGTTCGGGTCGGGTTGAACCTGCCAACCCGCGAACACGACCCGTTTAGCACCCTAGTGTGGGCATAGACATAAAGTTCTATAGGCTAAATAAAATGGTGAAGAAGGTACACCACTAATTCAATGATCACTTATTATTTCACAGATTATCACCATCTAGAAATGCATGCAACTAATTAAACTGCCTGCCTTTAAATTTCCAACCTTAGCAGTCAAGGCGTCGATCGTTTCAATGTCTTGAATTATGACAGGTGCCTCCGTAACATCGTACATAAAGCATCCTACAACTTTGTAGTTCCTTGGTCTTTTGTCTTTTCTAATACAATTTATAAAGAGTTACATCACAATTTAATTTAAAAATCGAAAAATTGTAACGCTAAGGGGCAAGAATGGCCAAGCAAAGTTATTAAATTTACTCTTAGTCGTTTCTCAACTACAAACGACATGTAAGTTCTTCCAAGTTCCATGTGCTTTTCTAATTTTTCTTTCGCCTCTTCGAGGGATTGCAAAATTTTTACTATTTAAATATAAAACATTTTTAAGTAATTAAAGAGGTTTACACATTGAAAAATACCCATTCAACCCGTTTAAATCATTGAGCATGTTAACTTTTTGCTAGATTTGTTTATCTTACCTGTCAAAAACCTTGATCATAAAAAATGGGTCGAAAATGTAGCATCTAGATTAAAACAAAGGAACATACTTCAAAATGTAACGTCCAGAACTCCAGCTAGCAACAGAGAAACATACACGTTTTCCTTATTTAACAACCAGTTTAAATTAGGCACAAAATAAGAACCAACTTACATTCCATCATAAATTGTGGCAGTCAATATCATTTTTATGATTGTAGCAACCAAACTTGAAATCTTGAAAAACATATTATGTACAATCTTGAAAAGTTAACCTTTTTTTTTCAAATTTATACGTAAAAATGACTACTAAATATTCCATCAGGTGATAATATAAACATCTCTCACCTCTTTACATATTAGGCTTTTTATTAAGTAAATGTTAAACCATTCATAATTTTTTCATCCATTTGACTGTTCTTACATATCAGCCTCCTACAAACCCAAAATTTAACCCAAAAGTGCATGAGTGGTCGCTTCAAGGCCCTGAGGTGTTTTCCAGACCGCCTCATGCCTTAGGTAAACTTTTAAAAACCAAGATAAAGATTCAGAGACAAAAACCTTTGTAAGAGGGACACAAATTAAGCCCTCCTTTTCCTTTGGAGTACCTATGACAAATTCCCAATACCTTTAATAACATGCATCATTCTCTGCCTAAAGTTGTGATTACAGATAGGATTAGCGTAATAAACTGGTAAATCATCAGACATGTGGGTCATTATACCTTAAATGCATCTTTTCTTCTATTGATGTCACTAAACAACCAATGAAGATGATATATGCTCTATTTTGATCATCCCATCAGAATAATCATGCATTCCTGCTTCTTTCTCTATCAAGAGGATGGACTAAACCGCATTCACATATTGATAATAAAAAGAGGTTTTTGATCCGCAATCACATAATGAACATTACAAAAATTACATTATTTCACTAATACTCTTGAATAAAACCATTTAGATTACCTTATTCCTTATAAATACATTTTGAGTGACTCTGACTCGTTTGACCCGTATACATGGCCCAAAGGAAATGTATGAGAAATGTCAATGAACCACATCCATATACCTTTCGAGCGAGTAGACGGTAGGCGCTCTTGATAATTTTGAGGCTTCATTTTGATCAATAGAATGCGGATCACTTTCAAAAAAGAGTGCCTGCAGTATCATGTTGTACGATTAGAACTGAAAAATAAATAAAAAAGGTCAAAAACCAAACCTTTTATACCAATTTACATTTCTATTGACCCAACACATTTTAACTTTTTAATCACTGTCACACATCGTTACATAATTTATACAACAAAGAAAAGATGCTCTGATTCAATATGGGGTTTTCATAACTGAGTCAACATTATACTGTGTGCTTATAAGTGAGTCAACACTATCAGGTGGATCCACAAAATGATAGGATCGAACTAATCAAATTACTAAAACATAAAAAAGTAAAGATAAAAACTCATACCAGGTGCTCCTTCACCTACAGCAGAATGGGTATTTCGCATTATCCTAATGAATCGATCACGACTAACCCATTCTTGCATCTCACAACTTATATAATACCTTAAAGATTAGAATTTAAATTACAGCATATGCTCGATGGATCAAGCAGTTAGTAAATATATATTATTCATAACTTCAAAAAAGATAAATCATAAGAAATAGTAGTCAAACCTGAAGGTCTTTATCGACTTCTATGATACTATAGCACGTTTTCCAACAAAATATACATAGCTTATCGAGTCCCCGTTTCAACAAACTCAGGATAAATACAAAACTTTTATAAGGAAACTAACATCGTCGGAACTTACATTGGTTGTCAGAGTTATGTCACTCGCTAGTCATGGACCTTTGACTGCTATACCGTCTAGTTGTTACTTTTCAACTAATTCATTTATTTTCATGAATGATTTGGCTATAACACCGAAACAAAAATCACCAAAAACACCAAATCAGTTAAACTAAACACAAATTATAGAAAATACCAAATCAATCAAATTACTTTCAGACTCGCATACATGCCTATCATCAAGATAGTATGACAATATCGAAACCGTCGATTATAGACAGACATCAAACAAGACAGACGAATAAACCCTAAGTAACATTACAAAATTCAAGAACTCAGACGAATGAAAACTTTAACTATAAACAATGAAACCACAACAAATCGTCGATTTAAACCTAACGAATCAAATAGTACAATATTCGATCATCAAATCGTCAATTAAAACTGTTCAATAACATTAGACATTGACTGAAATTAGACGAATGAAAAAAGCAACCAGAAATAATGAAACAATATCAAATCGTGGATTAAAACCCTAACAAATCAAACCATTTTAATAATAGAGCATGAAATCGTAAAATTAGACTTTACCTTTGAGTTAGTGTCTTCAGATCCGTTGATTGTTAATCGAAAGTGATGGATGTTGTTTGGTCGCCGTGTTTGCCAGAGAATAGTGAGAAATACCGAATTAGGGTTATGAGGAGAATTGTGTAAGTTACGGTAATTTGATTAGTTATAAACTCGGACTACCCAATACTAAAACGGATTATCCATTTAGGTGAATGGTTTAGGCGGGAAAACCTAGCTGAGGATTAACGCATGTGTCCCCCAATTGTTTTCTTTATTTAATATATAGATATTGATATAGATTATAACATTTCAAAAATTAAGCATAATATATTGGAAATATTTAACTTCATAAAACAATAATATATTTACATCAACATTATGTTGGTGTTGCTTTGATTTCACTATCATAGAAATCTAACTAAAACTAGGTTTATCACCATCGCCGCATTGCGGCGAACTTCTTTTGTTATTTTGTTTGTGTTTACATATGTTTTCAAATCACCACGAGCGCGTTGCGCATGAAACTGCTGACAAGAATAAAAAGAAAATGTAGAAATAACACTAAAAGATAATCGAAAGAAAATCAACCAAAAAAGTTGTATGGTAATGATGTTGTTCGTATGAAACCTGTGGTCCGAGATGAACAAATGGAACTGGGTACCGGTACCGAATTTCCTGAATCAAAAGATCTTAAATACCAATTCGATACCGACTTTTGGTGTTCTTGGTGTTGGTTCGCTATCGGTTTTTACCTTCATATACCAGTACCGTAACCGGTATTTTCGGTACCAATACCTATTCGGTATTGGTTGGCACTGAGCTTATCCCTTCCCTCTAAAACTAAAAAAGAAAAAAAAGAAATCATTAAAGTTGAAGAAAATCAATAAAAAAAAGTTGTACGAAACTGTTATTGTTCGTACGGTACCCATGATCAGGGATGAGCAAATGGTATTGGGTAGCAAATGGAAACCTGGGTTCGGTCCTTGAGCCAAACGGGTTTTACCGGTATTTTCACCGTCGTGCCAACGGGCGGAAAAGATCTTAAATACCAATTCGATACCGACTTTTGGTGTTCTTGGTATTGGTTCGCTATCGGTTTTTACCTTCATATACCAGTACCGTAACCGGTATTTTCGGTACCAATACCGATTCGGTATTGGTTGGCACCGAGCTTATCCCTTCCCTCTAAAACTAAAAAAGAAAAAAGAAATCATTAAAGTTGAAGAAAATCAATAAAAAAAGTTGTAGGAAACTGTTATTGTTCGTACGGTACCCATGATCAGGGATGAGCAAATGGTATTGGGTAGCAAATGGAAACCTGGGTTCGGTCCTTGAGCCAAACGGGTTTTACCGGTATTTTCACCGTCGTGCCAACGGGCGGAAAAGATCTTAAATACCAATTCGATACCGACTTTTGGTGTTCTTGGTATTGGTTCGCTATCGGTTTTTACCTTCATATACCAGTACCGTAACCGGTATTTTCGGTACCAATACCGATTCGGTATTGGTTGGCACCGAGCTTATCCCTTCCCTCTAAAACTAAAAAAGAAAAAAGAAATCATTAAAGTTGAAGAAAATCAATAAAAAAAGTTGTACGAAACTGTTATTGTTCGTACGGTACCCATGATCAGGGATGAGCAAATGGTATTGGGTAGCAAATGGAAACCTGGGTTCGGTCCTTGAGCCAAACGGGTTTTACCGGTATTTTCACCGTCATGCCTACGGGCGGGTGGGTTACCGGGTTTTCCCGGAAGTGGTGGTGGACGACTCGGGTTACTCTCGGAGTATTCCGTTTGTCCAGTGGGTGCCCCGAAAATATCCAGGATTGATTTGTTGCCTGTTCGAAAAAACATAGATTGTTTGCCAAGTTAGACAGAATGCAGGGCTACAAGTCAAAACGAGTTTGGTCAAAATGGGAGAAGTTAAGTATTAAAAATTTTTTAATGGGTTGATCACGTATGCGTACGTTGTCAGCTTTGAAGTGGGAATTTGGACTATAAAGCTCCTCTCCTTTTTACTGTGGGGTTTGGCCAGGTGGTTCGGTAAGTAATGTGTTATAGAATCATGGTTATATAGCATTTCTGGATTCGATTACTTGGAACACCTTTTATGTCATTTTGGTATTATTTACAAAAATAAATAGTGTAAAACATCATATTTCCATTGGTGCTAAGAGGGACGTGTTCGTGGGACTCTAACCTAAAAAATTAGATGAACCCAAACCTGAAAAACGTGGCATACATATGAAGCCAAACACGACCCGAATATTCGAGGTTGACCTGAATATGATCCGTTCAACATGATGTTTATTATTTTTCATTTTTTAACATATAATATATTAAAATTAATTTTTTTTTCGAAAAAAACACAAATATATATAATACGATTACATTTAAATTATAAAAAATATTATGACAATTTCTAGTAAAGTATAATATCACACAAAATACACAATCTAATTTATGACATAAAAGATATCAACTCAACCCGTTTAGCTAAAGGGTTAGCACCCATTTAGACTAAACCCATACCCACAATATTTGTGTTAAGTTTGTGTTGTGGTAATTGCGTTTAAGGTACTTCTAATATTTTCTTATATTTTGACTTTTAAGAACATGAATTCTAATGCACAGATAAGAACTTCACTAAAAAGCAAAATATTAAATTATATTTTTAAGGTCCATCACAAATCGAAACAATTCACTCAACAATTGTGAAATAAATCCAACTTCTATGGACACAACTAGCCATGTAAACAAGTTAACCCCAAAAACTAACCCTTTATTTGCCAAGATTCGAAATTTATTTCAGCTACTTTTCTTCATTAATACCAGGCTTCAAAGGTTAACAACGAACATAACAATGATAAAGTAACAATTATCGAGCTCTTTGATAAGATTAAACATAATAGGTTGTCTTTCCTTCGGAGAATTTCGTTATGATCATCATGTGACGGATTTGAATTTTGGGCTTTGACATACATACCCGGTTATTATAACCATTGTTCCTGATCATTGGTTTATTCGTATGGAAAAATTGATCAAACTATTTGCATCACTACTTGATGGATCGTATCAAGCAAGACATGTCAATCAAAGATGACTACTTTATTTTATTTAACTTCATCCAAACATATATTAAATTAATAACGAATTACAAATTATTTTGTTAATTAAAAAAAACAAAACAAGATTTGATGTTAGAACGTGAAGCATGATATAATTGAAGCCGAACATATTTCGTTAAGTGATGATTGTTTTTTCAATTGATCAAAAACGAATTCGAGGTTATTGGTTACGAAGCTCCAGACAAGTAGCAAGTATAGAAGTATTAGAGTAATGGGCTTTCAATTTATATTTCAAACCACAAAAACGTATTTCCTTCATTTACTTATCTTTTCGGTTTTGTTAGATCTATAATACGATGCTTCGCTGTATTTTAATCTTCAACTTCAAATTTCCATAATAAGTTCATACGTACAGTTTCTTTATGATCAGTACAAACTAATTTTTTTCTAAAAATAAAAAACATATTATTTCTGAACATCGCGAAATTCGCAGGTAATAGCACTAGTTTAATATATAGATATAGATTATAACATTTCAAAAATTAAGCATAATAGATTGGAAATATTTAACTTCATAAAACAATGATAAATTTACATCAACATTATGTTGGTGTTGCTTTGATTACACTATCATAGAAATCTAACTAAAACTAGGTTTATCACCATCGTCGCATTACGGCGAACTTCTTTTGTTATTTAGTTTGTGTTTACATGTGTTTTGAAATCACTACGAGCGCGTTGCGCATGAAACCGCTGACAAGAATAAAAAGAAAATGTAGAAAAAACACTAAAAGATAACCGAAAGAAAATCAACCAAAAAAGTTGTATGGTAATGATGTTCGTATGAAACTCGTGGTCAGAGATGAGCAAATGGAACTGGGTACGGGTACCGAATTTCCTGAATCAAAAGATCTTAAATACCAATTCGATACCGACTTTTGGTGTTCTTGGTACTGGTTCGCTATCGGTTTTTACCTTCATATACCAGTACCGTAACCGGTATTTTCGGTACTAAAATACCGATTCGGTATTGGTTGGCACCGAGCTTATCCCTTCCCTCTAAAACTAAAATAGAAAAAAGAAATCATTAAAGTTGAAGAAAATTAATAAAAAAAGTTGTACGAAACTGTTATTGTTCGTACGGCACCTATGATCAGGGATGAGCAAATGGTATCGGGTAGCAGCACCAAATTTCCCGAACTAAAGAATTTCAATATCAATTCGCTACCGACTTTTGGCATTTTCTGTACCAGGCTAGTGCCGATTTTTAACTTAATGTACCATACCGAACAGGACCGTACCGGGAAAAAAACAATAAAAAAAGTCGTTACTGGCATCCAATGAATAGTGTTTGGTCCATTAGAAGTTGCCACCAACTTCTTAATGGACACCTAAAAACACTATTCATTGGCTTGGTTTATTAATAAATAATATATATAAATGTGGCAACTTCGCAACTTCTTAATGGACCAGGCATTATTCATTGGCTTGGCTTATTAATATATAAATAATGTCGATATATATTAGATACTAGGTCAGAATCTCGTGTATTACACAGGTTAAATAAATGTAATTTTATAATAATAAAGAAGTTATATCTTTAAGAACCATTTGTATTGTACAAGTTGAATAAATGTAATTTTATATACAAATAATAAAAATGTTATATCTTTAAAAAACCATGTGTATAACGCAATAAATGTAATTTTGTATACTGAATAGTAAAAAAAGTTATATCTTTAAAAAAACTCTGTGATGTTGTACTGGTTGAATAAGTCTAATTTGTATACCAAATAAGAAAAAAAAAAGTTACATCTTCAAAAATCCCGTATGTTGTACGAGTTGAATAAATCTAACTTTATATACAAAATAATAAAAACAAAGTTATATCTTTAAAAACCCACGTGTAATACAATTATTCAAATACGTTCATACCAAGACGCCTCCGTAGCACCCACCTGTACAGTGCTCATCTTCCTTTATCTCTCTGAAACGAAACGACGTATAAAGAAGTAACTGCAAAGACACAAGTATACAAGGCAACATCAGTTAACATATCATTAAGTTCTACAAGGGGAAAGGTTACTTACTACGGTCATCCTCCATATACACAGGCCTGTCGCGACGGTCTGCCTTCCAATGCAGGCTCATACCGGCTGCAACTAGAGCTTTTTTGGCAGCATGATGCTGGGAACATCTTTCAGGTCTTGGTACCATTCTTCATTGACCGGCACAGTTATAGTTTCCAAAGGGATATCCTCAGTGCCTCGGAAGGTCATCTTCATCGGTATCACACCGGCTTTGATGTAGAAGAATTTTTATTTACAATCATGATATGAAGGGGTATGGTCCCAAAAACCCTGCGCCAGCACAGAGGACCATACTTTTGCTCCTTTTCAAAATTACTTTGGATACAGT
Source organism: Scalesia atractyloides (assembly GCA_947069175.1). Lineage (NCBI taxonomy): Eukaryota > Viridiplantae > Streptophyta > Magnoliopsida > Asterales > Asteraceae > Scalesia > Scalesia atractyloides. The sequence goes on from CAMTDV010001634.1 coordinate 21,289,195, forward strand.
CTTGCGCAGGCTCGCGTAAGTAACCTCAATAAACTTGGGGAAAACTCTCTCTGGACAACCCTGCGCCGGGATACTGAGAAGGCCAATGATCTTGTAACACCCTTGCGCAGGCTCGCGCAAGGGAAAGATTAGGCTTAACAGCAGTTAAGAATTCCCAGACCTACCCGCGCGCAGGAATGTAAGAAGCAGACAAAAGAATCTTTTCTGTTGTAACAAACTGGACACGTGGTTTTTGATAAGAGGCTCACAGTTGTGAAATCTTCTAGAAACATTCAATGCTCATCATGCATGGCCTCATTCGGTTACAACCAATGTGACGTGGCAAGATCTGAAGCACTCATCTAAAATCACATCATGGCATATTTCGCAAATAAATCTAGACAAGTTCACTTTCCACGTGGCAACCCCCTAGCCGTTGATCAGCACACGATCCGTGTGCATGGATGGTATGTTAACTAACTAACGGCACAAAAAGATTCCATTCACTGTTCTTCACATTTTGACACCCAAACCTGGCTATAAATACGAGACTTCAGGTACAAGCAATCTCATTCACTTTCACATACTCTCTCTCTTACTTCACTTAATCTCTTCCGATACAGTGTACTTATTCTCACATTGGAGGGTGGTCACGGAGAGAACCCCCATTCTCCCCTTGCGAGTGTAACGGTGTTCTGTTTTGCAGTGTTTTCCGGCGAGTGATCTTCATACGGTGAGTAAACCTCAGATTAACCTTCTTATGCAGAAACCACAATCTCAGATCTAATTCGATTCCGATTGGTTTAGATCTGGTTTTTCTTCATTGGCGCCCACCGATTACTTATTTTTTCTTCTCATCTTTCGTTTGTTTGCCTAAATCTTCAGTATCATGGCTGATGGTTCATCTTATCCACTAGGTCCTCGATCTGAGATTTGAAATGTTGGTGCTCAGATCGACGGGCATGTGGAAGAAGAGTTTCCCGGTGAAGCTGATGCCCCTCATGATTAAGGTCATATGAACATTCCAGTAACTCCGGGAATCCAAAACAAAATACCACCTGTTGCTTCAATTTTACCACCTGGTGAGACTCCGATCTCGTGGTATGTAAAATCGCAAAGTGCATTGAATGCTATTTATGCTCAGCTTTGTGCACACACTGGTACACTAGCACTTCATGCTCAGATCCCTACTGCTCGGGTGCGTGCTTCGCCGGCACCTCGAGTTCTGAGTTATGATTCACCAAACAGAGCACGTGCACCGTTGCATGTGTCTGTTGAAGAGACAAAGATGTATTCGCGATCCAGAACCAGGTACGACTCTACATCGGTGGTAGATGTCATAGAAGAGCAAACACAAAAACGTGCTTCTGTCCATTCTCGTCTGGGCCCGCGCTTGTCACAAAGTGGGACACTTCGTACGAGGAAGATGATAAATCAGAGGAGGGTGATAGTGCAAGTGTGTTCAACCGTTTATCCAAGGATCATGTTGATTATAAACCAATAGTTCGGCCGTTTATAATCCAGAGGCTGAGCACGATTACAACCTGATCTATAGACCAGCTGAAGCAGCAGAGGAATCAAAGTTTGTGAAAGAAATTGGGTTGGCTCCGCTCGAGCACGCAAAGTTACCATTAAACGTGGGGAAGTTTAATGGAATGACTGATCCGGACACCACTTGTGCCTATTTACCGGCGCAGGACTCATTGCTGGATGGACGTTGCCTATGTGGTGCCACTTATTCGTTCAAACCCTCACTGGGGCCTGTGGTTTGATAATCTTCTAACTGGTAAGTTAACTTCCTGGAATGATCTCAAGGATAAGTTCTTAACTTATTTTAGTCAGCAACGACGTTATGTTAGAGACTCCTGAGATGTGATGCACATCTGGCGGAGAGATGATGAAAGTTTAGAATATTTTCTTACTCGTTATAACAAAGATGTCCTTGAGATTGGCGATGTTCATGAAGATTTGATTCGCGATAGTTAGAATATGTTGTGCGCTGCGATGAAATGATTAAGGTTTTGTCTGGCACTGTTGGTTTGCTAAGGTTGGGATAAACTTATGGCGGCAGCTAAAGTTTATGCCCAAACTGAGCGCAATCTAAATTCCAGCAGGCCATCGTCCTCAAGATCTGTGTAAGGGTAGTCGGAAATTAAAAAAGGATGGAAAGAGCCAAACCAGGGATCGTATTCCCCTTATTCGCCAATGGATGCTCGATCAACCATTAATAAAATAACAAGTCAAAAGGCGATTAAGCAAGAGAATCGGGAAAGACAATGGACGCCTCTAACAAAGTCTCTAGCAGAGGTTCTGAGCACAGAGAATTATCAGTTCAAACAACCTAAACCCATGAAAAATAAAAGGGTCAAGACCCGAATCTTTTCTGTGATTATCACAAGGATACGGGGCACACAACCGAAAATTGTATCAGTTTGCGCACTGAGATTGAAAAAACTTTGAAAAGTGGTAAACTTACACATTTACTACAAAATGTGCGCAAGGAGGTTCAACAAATCACGCGCGGTGATGAGGGTCCAAACAATAAAAAGATGAAGCAGGTTTCCTGATTCAAGGAGGAACAATGCGCAAGCGCAGTCATCAGCGTTTTCGCAACGATAATTGGCGTGAGCAGCAAGTTATTTTTCCTATTGTTCCAGGAGGGCCACAGGAAGAACGGCCAAGTAGTGATTATAGGTATCTTCGGTCACTACCAAACTGATTACATGTTTATTGATCCTGGAAGCTCAATGGATATTATTTACAAGCAATGTTTAGATAACTAGATCCAGAGGATAAGGTGCCCTAGAGCCGGTTGATTTTCCCTTGACTGGTTTCTGCAATGATTCCGTCTTTCCTCTCGGGCAAGTTACTTTCCCTGTCCCCTTTCGGAAAACACTCGCGCACGATCGAAGTAAATTTTATGGTAATGTCGGCGACCTCTTGTCATGATGTCTTATTAGGTCACCGCGCGCAACGCGACTTCAACATGATCACCTCCACACCACATGCAGCATGTGGTTTCCCAACCAAGACAGGGGCGTCTATCATGTATGAGCGCAAAGAAATCATGTTCATTGAAGAACCAGTAGTCAAAGCTGCCAAACCATCACCAAATGAACCAGAGAAGTGGATACTTAACAACAAATACCTGAACAAACAGTTTTGTTAGGACCTGCAATCTCCGCAGCAATCCGTGCCAAGCTTAAGCATTTATTGTTCCAAAACATAGATATTTTCGCTTGGTCGCCTGCTGATATGACTGGTGTTCCACGCGATATTGCGGAACATTGTTTGAATGTATTCCCTTCGGCAGAACCTGTAGTACAGAAAAAGGCAGCCTCGGCTAAAAAAAAAACAGTGCTATGAACGAACAAGTCGCTGAGTTATTAGAAGTAGGAATCCTGCGCGAATTGAGATATCAATCATAGGTGGCGAATCCGGTGATGGTTAAAAAGCATAATGGTGGTTGGCGCATGTGTGTTGATTTTAAAGACTTAAATAAAGCTTGTCCAAAAGATTGCTATTCTTTACCAGAGATCGATAAAAAGGTCGATTCGCCAGCTTCTTATCGTTGGAAGTGTTTTCTTGATTACTACAAGGGTTATCATCAAGTTTTGATGAAGAAAGAGGACGGAGATAAAACGGCTTTCCGCACGGAGAAAGTATCTTTTACTACACTAAAATGCCTTTTGGCCTCCGCAATGCGGGAGCTACTTATCAGAGGTTAATGGACACAGTTTTCGGGGATGACATTGGAGTCACAGTCGAATTTTATATTGAGGTCATCATGAGCCATACTGAAGAAACAATGTTGAAAAATATTCAAAGAACTTTTGATTCCTTACGAAAGGTTAACCTGAAACTGAACCCGAGCAAATGTTCTTTCAGTATGGAAGAAGGCAAATTCCTGGGTTTTATTGTTACAAAAGACGACTTTAAAGTTAACCCGGGAAATTCGAAGCAATTCAGAACATGCCATCACCAACAAGTATCAAAGAGATGCAACATTTAGCAGGACGATTAGCTGCGCTCAATCGTTTCCTCGCAAATCTTGCTACAAAATCTTATCCTTTTATTAGCACATTGCGCAACTGTGTTAATAAAGACAAGTTCCAGTGGACTCCTGAAGCGGAGAAAGCTTTTCAAGAAATGAAAGATTGTTTAATTCGACTCCCAACTCTTACAGCTCCGCTGGACAAAGAGCCTATGATTCTTTATCTCGCCGCCTCTGAGATAGCAGTTGGCGCAGTCCTGTTAGTTGAGCGAGATGGAGTTCAAACTCCTATATACTATGTTAGTAAAATGTTGAATGATACAGAAACGCGATATTCCGTCATGGAGAAGCTAGTCCTTGCGCTAATTCATGCTTCGGCAGGCTGCGCAGATATTTTTCTGGTCATGTTATCACTGTTCTAACAAACTATCATTTGGGTCAAATACTGTCAAAGCCAGACGTCTTGGGTCGATTAGCAAAGTGGGCAATTGAGTTGGGAGGACATGGTATCATCTACAAGCCACGCTCGACCATTAAAGGGCAAATCTTAACTGATTTTGCAACCGAGGTACCAACCGATAATGTTCAGAATGTGAGGAAATTCAAAATCCAGTTCCTATTGTTGATGATAGAACTTGGATGTTACACACTGATGGCGCATCCAACAGTGATGGAGCAGGGCAGGCCTTCGATTGGTTAATCCAGATAACCAAGAGTTTACGTATGCCATTCGTTTGGACTTTAAGAGTACAAACAACGAAGCTGAGTATGAAGCTTTTTTGGCAGGTTTGCCCCTTGCCATAAAAATGGGAGCAACAAATTTAACAGCTCATGTAGATTCTTTGCTTGTGGCAGGGCAAATCACTAGTACATACGACGCAAAGGGAGACATTATGCTCTATACCTGGATCAAGCAAAGTCTCTGATCAGCCAGTTCAAACAGTTCAAGGTAGTTCATGTGAATCGAAGTGAAACAAGCATGCCGATGCTTTAAGCAAATTACCAGCAACTAGTTTTCAACACTTGGCGAAAGAAGTACGAATTGGAGTATTGAAAAATCCATCCGTTCTATTGAGACATGTAAATATGGTGGAAGTATGGGGTTCATCATGGATGTCCCCGATCATAATGTTTTTACATCATGGATCTCTTCCTGAGAACATGGCTGAAGCGCGAAAGATTCAAAATAAAGCTTTGAATTACAAGATGGCGGATGGAATTCTGTATTGTAAATCTTACATGGGTCCTGTCCTACACTGTGTTGACAAGTAGAATGCTGAGTATCTGGTCAGAGAAGTTCACGAGGGGTTGTGTGGCATACATGCTGGGCCGCGCATGGTTGTAGCCAAAATAATGAACACATGATACTACTGGTCGGGCATGCATTTGGATGCCGTGGAAATCTTGCGAGAATGCGCATCTTGTCAACGCCACGCGCTAAAAACTATGCACCCAAAAATCCGTTGGTTCCGGTAACTGCTGCTTGGCCTTTCCAACAATGGGCCATTGATTTAGTTGGTCCATTCCCTGATGCACCGGGGGTTGTAAAATTCATTGTGGTAGCTGGTGACTATTTTACAAAATGGGTCGAAGCCAAACCTCTAGCCCCAACAACGGCCATGGTAATTCGAAAGTTCATTTGGGAGCACAATATATGTCGATTCGGATTACCGATGCACATTGTTACTGATAATGGTCCAAACTTAGCCTCTGAGGAGCTTCAAAAATGGATGAAGGAGATGGATATTGAACATGTTTTCACTTTCGTTGCGCACCCCCAGGGCAATGACCAGGTGGAAAGTATTAACAAACAGCTTGTGGAAGGCATTAAAGCCCGTTTAGGGACGGCACGCATGTCACACCCCGACCCGCAGCGGAAAAGGTGATCGGGGCATGATTGGGTTATCATCAAAGCTCATGACATTTATTATGCGTTTCATATTCATTAATACAAATTAAATGGAAATTTACAATAAATGTTACAACATGTTCTAACTAACAATCTAAACTTCTTTGTTCTAGGCATATCCTAAGTTTTCCTTGCTTCAACCTGTTCACCTGTATCATGTGTAAAAGGGTTTTTGGATCAACATAATGTTGGCGAGTGAATCCTATGGAAAACATTTGAACAAATTTATTTAAGTTGATTATGAAATATGTGCACAACCAAACATGAGTAAACATAGATGTAAACTTAATCAACAATCATAAGATATTAAATGAAACACACATGAACAATAATGGAACATTTAGAGGCACGCGATGCTCAACTCGTCTCTCACGAGGAACTGAGGGGCCTAATGAATGAATTGCATAAACATGATAATATGAATGACACAACTACAAACAATATAAACTCAATGATACACACATAAACAATAATGGAACATTTAGAGGCACGCGATGCTCAACTCGTCTCTCACGAGGAACTGAGGGGCCTAATGAATGAATTGCATAAACATGATAATATGAATGACACAACTACAAACATTATAAACTCAATGATACACACATAAACAATAATGAATTTGATTTGTGGCACGCGTTGTTCAACTCGTCTCCACGAGGAACTGATGGGCTTAATGAATGAGTTTCATATAATTTGACAAAAGGAAATAAGTAATCACAACAATATAAACAATCTAAGTTTAGGTCATGATGTGGTATGGCACAAGTTTAAATAAATAAGTTAATTATTTTCATAACACATGACACACCCCAAAACGTGTAATTTAAAAGGGGGAGTTGTAAGATTCACTCACAGTGGGTGCGTTCGGTTGATGACGTTGAATGCACGCGAAGTGGTTTTAACAACGAGTGAGATTAACCTAGATAAATCGCATTATGGTTCGGTAAGTAAACGGATATTAATCTATTTTAGTAGGATTGTTTGGGTGTATTTTTGTGAGTTTAAGGCTATTTTCTAACCTTAAAAATGTTATTTTTAAGTATTTTTAATTGATTTTTAATTAAAATAATTAAATAAAATAATAAAAAAATTTGATTTTTTTTCTCTGACCGTTGACCATTGACTGACCGTTGACCGGTTCGAGTCGGAATATAGGTGCGCTGAGTGAGGCTCGAACCGAGACCTCCCGTACGCGTGCACGCTGCTCTACCAACTGAGCTACGTGTCTAACCCGTTATATATCTGATTTTAATTATATATATATATATTAATTATATTAAACAGAAATCCTTTATTTTTAAAAAACGATTTAAATCAATTCGAACGGTGCGCTCCACAGGTCTCGAACCCGGGACCTGTGGCTTAAACTAACACACAGTCCACCGCTGGACTGTGTGTGCAACTTGTTAACTTTACTGATTTTTATTATACTTAAACACAATTTAGTTATTTCCTTTTCTGTCTTATTTAAAAAGAATAGATAATTGTCCGAGTCGGTGCAGTAGCCCGGACTCGAACTCGTGACCTGTGATATAAACATACACACAGTCCACTGCTGGACTGTGTGTCTAACTTGGTTATTATTCCGGTTATTAATATACTTAACATATACCTGTGGCGACTCCGGTTTAGTTAATAAAAAAAAATCATTTTTATTAAGGCAGCGTGTGTGAAATCGGATTCGAACTCGAGACGTTTGTATGTTTAATGTGCACACAGTCCACCGCTGGACTGTGTGTCTAACCCGAGTAATAAGTTGATTTTAATTAAACTTATATGATACCGAACTTCATCTTCTTCGATGAGGTTTTAACCAGAATCGACAACAGAATGGTTCGAAGTTTTAATCGGTTTCTTAGTGTGTTTCAGTTCATCATGGTGAGATATAAGTGAAAAGAAAAAGAATTTAAGCGAAGAGGTATACCGACTGTCTTCCTCTGTTTTCCGGCAGAACTCCGGCGACAGCAATAGGCTCCGGCGACGAGTGTCTTGCAGCGGAGAAACTTCAGAAAGCTTACAAAGGGTGTGGGTGACTTCGGTATAAGCTTAGAAGGTTCAATAAGGCTCGGAAATGGAGAAACCGGTTTTCCGGCGACAAACAGAAAGATTCCGGCGAGTGGATTTTTGCAGAGAAAAGGTGTGGTTTTGCGCGAAAAGGTTTGCATAAGTTCAAGGTGGTCTTTATAGGGCAAATCGTCGAAGAACCTGGTCTGATTTCCGACTGTATTCATCGGTTATAAAAACTCCGGCGGTTATAGAAGGTGTCGCGGACTCAGATGTCGGTTATAACCGATGTCTTAGTAATGGTTTACGTTATAACGTAAGTTGTCGTTAAGACTCGCGAGATTTCCGGGATTTCCGACGACTGAACTATTGGGCGCCGGTTTTGAATCCGTAACGTCATGATATCAATTAAATGATTCTATTATTTAACAAATAACATCAGTGGCGCAGTGGTTTGTGTGTTGTGTGTTAAGACTTGTGGTTTAACCGGTACTGACCCGGGTTCGAAACCCGGCAGGAACAAAATATTTTTATTTTCTTATTTTTGACAGTTTTTCAAAAACTAATTATATATTCCCGTATAATAATTGATTATGTATCGTTTAAAATTATTTTGGGCATTTAATTCGCAACGAAATTTTTGACTGACGGTTCGGTTGATAAACGGAGCGGGTTTGGTAAATCCGTTTTTGACGGATGTTACAGTATCCCCTGCTTTTTAGATATATTTGACTAAAAGAATGATGGTGTTTAGTTTGTCAGTTACTTGCTTAGAAAAATAAGGGTTTAAGTTTTTTTTTTTGTTCGAGGCGGTAACGTTCCTTGTAAGGGTTAAGTACCCTATTCAGGAATCGCTTTTTTGTTGCCTACTGTATAAGTATTGATAAGCAGAAATGATTTGCTAAAAATGATATCATGCATAAGAGTTTAGATACGTTTGGGAAAGTATGGTTATATCCTAAGGCAAAACTTCTAACACTACAACCTACATGGAACATAAATAAAAACACAACAGCTGATATTTGAACATAAATAAACACAACAGCTAATATTCGAACATGAATAAACGCAACAGCTAATATTCGAACATGAATAAACACAACAGCAAATATTTGAATCCACATTCTGATAGCATATATGTTTGAATGGTGGAAGTTCCTCTCTCGTTTGTTATGATGGAGAGGTTAGTTTATGTAGAAATGGAACACAATCCAATCTCTTTAAATAGCATGATGATATAAATGTAACACAAATTCCAACCAAGGCAATACTAAATCCTACATGGAACTTCTCATAACCGCCTGATAATGCCTCTGATCCTTTGGCAAGAATACTTATATATAGGAAGTACCAGCGGCGTATCCACCATATTCTTGCCAAGTTTTCATTGGTTTTATCCACAAGTTATGATTAGTTACCAAGAAACTAATAAATCCTACATAGAACTTCTCATAACCGTCTGACAATGCCTCTGATCCTTTGACAAGAATACTTATATATAGGAAGTACCAGCGGCGTATCCACCATATTCTTGTCAAATTTTCATTGGTTTTATCAGTGAATTATGATTAGTCCTATAACTCTACAACCAATACAACAAACATAAAATACTGAAATGAAATATAACGGTGCGATCAAGGCTCAATCAAACGGAGCCGATCGTATTGCATGTACTGAAAATGAAATATCTGTGCGCTCAAGGCTCAATCAAACGGAGCCGAACGTATTGAATGTACTGAAAATGAAATTGTCTGTGTGCTCAAGGCTCAATCAAACGGAGCCGAGCGTATTGAATATACTGAAAATGAATAACTTAATCACACAAACAGCCTATGCATGGAACCTCTCATAACCGCCTGATAATGCCTCCGATCATTTGACAAGAATACTTATATACAGGAAGTACCAGATGCGTATCCACCATATCCTTGTCAAATTCTCATTGACTTTATCCGCAAGTTATGATAAGTTCTATGCGACTCTACAACAAACACAACAACTACAAGATACTGATAATGAAATTGTCTGTGCGCTCAAGGCTCAATCAAACGGAGCCGAACGTATTGCATGTACTGAAAATGAAATTGTATGTGCGCTCAAGGCTCAATCAAACGGAGCCGAACGTATTGCATGTACTGAAAATGAACCACTTAATCTAAACAACAATCACACAAACAGCCTATGCATGGAACCTCTCATATCCGCCTGATAATGCCTCCGATCATTTGACAAGAATACTTATATATAGGAAGTACCAGCGGCGTATCCACCATATCCTTGTCAAATTCTCATTGACTTTATCCGCAAGTTATGATAAGTTCTATGCGACTCTACAACAAACACAACAACTACAAGATACTGATAATGAAATTGTCTGTGCGCTCAAGGCTCAATCAAACGGAGCCGAACGTATTGCATGAACTGGAAATGTAACTTGAACTGTGCGCTCAAGGCTCAATCAAACGGAGCCGAGCGTATTGCATGTATTGAAATCTAAAATGAAATGACCGATCAAAGCTCAATCAAACGGATCCGATCATGCGGGCACGCCAAGATCAACCGCATAATAAAATGGGGATCAAGCTCAACCTCGATGGATGGGGAGCTGCGGCCTCGGCAAAAGCATATACTGAAAACAATATATAATATATAATATACAATAATTACTCTAACAGTCTACACATGGAACCTCTCATAACCGCCAGATAATGCTTCTGATCCTTTGACAAGAATACTTATATATAGGAAGTACCAGCGGCGTATCCACCGTATTCTCGTCAAAGTTTCATTGGCTTTATCCTTAAGTTATGTTTGGTTCTATGTGATAAAGAAAAACATAAAACTAAACTATAGGAGTTGAATCTGGATCTTCGGCGAAGAGGACTAGTTGGGTATCTTCGTTTAGGCCGTCATTATCTTCGACAGGATTGGCGTTGATATTGAAGACTCTTCCTCTTGCTGGTGGCATAGTGGTTGGGTTTTCTTGGTTTACTTGGTTAACTGGGTTTGATTGGGCTTGAGTGTTGATAACGTTAACCAATTGAGGGCATGTGTTTCTAAAGTGGGTAGGGTCGCCACAATTGAAACAAGCTCGAGTATATGGGAACACGGGGTATTGGGGTTGATGATAAGTTTGGGTCATGTTTTGAGTAGGGGAAGAGGTTTGGTTTTGAAAGGTGCGACAAACATTGCTCAAATGACCATAGCGTCCACAAGTTGTACATAGCCGACAAGGTAAGGTAAGGGATGATGATAAAAACAATTGTTGCATCGAGGGTGAGGTCCAAGATATGGTTTCTTATTTGGGTAAGCTGGGTCGGGTGCCACTTGAGTGATTGGGATAGCTTGGATGGGTATAGCGTGTAAAACTGGTTGATTTCGTTGAGTAGCAGCGAAAAGTCGCCCGACTCTTCTTCTCTAGGATTGGGTTGAGAAGGGGATTCGGTTTGGGTGGAGTCGGAGGTTTCAGTCGATTCTTTATCCTTCTTCTTCTCCTCCTTGAAGTCTTTGTTTCGGATTCGATTCTCGGTGAGCTCTGTTGCTAGCTCCATTGCTGCTTCCAAAGTTGCAGGCTTGGTACTTATTACAGGGTCTTGAATCTTTGACGGAAGACCACGAATGTAGTGCTCGATCAAACGGTAGAGGGGAGTGAACATGTTGGGAACCATTTGATATAACTCGAGGAATCTTTTGTTGTATGTGGTGTGGTCTCCTTCCTTTTGCTTCAATGAGTAAAATTCATCTTCTAATTTCTTGATTTCGCTCCTTGGGCAAAATCATCTGGTCATGATTTCCTTCAATTCGTTCCAAGTTAAGGACATAGCATCGTCGACGCCTCGTTTGGCCTTCTCTGTATTCCACCAAGTAAGTGCTATCCCATATAATCGACCGGTAGCATATCGCACTTTGCGATCGTCAGGGCAATCGCAATTTAGGAAAGTGTTCTCCATCTCTTCAAACCAATGGAGGAGTGCGGTGACGCCTTCAGTTCCTTTGTATTTCGGAGGGTCGCATGATTTGAAATGCTTGTAGGTGCATTTAGTGGTATTTGGGGGAGAGTTGATAATGTTTTGGTTTGCTTGATTGACAGGATTAGCGGTAAGTGCTTGTTGAACTTGGATTACAATGTTGGGTATTACGGCAGCCATTTGTTGAGCGATTAAGGCAGCCATGCGTTCGCGGGCTTTACTTGCTCTCGTTTTCCTACGGGCGAGGTTAGAAGACATCTACAAGGAATACATGACAAGGGTATGAGTTGGATGTTTTTGGGTTCATGGGTCGCATTAGGAATGAACATTCATAAAATAATTATAAATAAATAAATCTACTACATCCATAGGATGTCTTGGGTTTTGCTCGCTGTTAGGCCCTACATGCCGCCATACTTTACCTGTGTAATCATGTGGGCCCCCATGAATACCGGTTTTTCATATGGTTCGCACGGGTTTGCCAGGTTGCGTACACAAAAACCCGGAGAAAATCGAGAAATATGTATACAACGTGTGATATTCGGAATGTGTCCAGGTGTAGACACGGTGACACCTCAAAGTAGGGTTAGTTCGAACGACGTTTGGTGTGGCATGCTTTGGCCTAATAGGTCCTTCGTACTCTCATCGTTGGTCCCCAGGTAGGCAAACTGGTCCATTATATTGGATTTATACGAATGCCAGCCTAGACAGGACGTTCCGACTACCGGTACTTGTACCCTTCCAGTTACTACATGCCCGTCGCAGAACTTACTTTGATGAGATTTGAAAATTGCACAAAATCTTTAGATAATGAGAGTATGAAAATAAATTGAATACATGAACATCGATATATGTATAATGAATATGTATATATGTATAATGAATATGTATATAAGCATGTATGTTTGACTGTAAATGTAAACAAATATGAAACAAATAAATATCACAAGTTTGTATGTAACCACCTAATCAATTAAAATTTAGGCAGACTATAGTATAGGCTCTAAGGGTCTAATAACCTATCCTATATCCCTATAGTCATGGCTCTGATACCAATCTGTCACACCCCGACCCGCAGCGGAAAAGGTGATCGGGGCTTGATTGGGTTATCATCAAAGCTCATGACATTTATTATGCGTTTCATATTCATTAATACAAATTAAATAGAAATTTACAATAAATGTTACAACATGTTCTAACTAACAATCTAAACTTCTTTGTTCTCTTCTAAGGCATATCCTAAGTTTTCCTTGCTTCAACCTGTTCACCTGTATCATGTGTAAAAGGGTTTTTGGATCAACATAATGTTGGCGAGTGAATCCTATGGAAAACATTTGAACAAATTTATTTAAATTGATTATGAAATATGTGCACAACCAAACATGAGTAAAAATAGATGTAAACTTAATCAACAATCATAAGATATTAAATGAAACACACATGAACAATAATGGAACATTTAGAGGCACGCGATGCTCAACTCGTCTCTCACGAGGAACTGAGGGGCCTAATGAATGAATTGCATAAACATGATAATATGAATGACACAACTACAAACAATATAAACTCAATGATACACACATAAACAATAATGGAACATTTAGAGGCACGCGATGCTCAACTCGTCTCTCACGAGGAACTGAGGGGCCTAATGAATGAATTGCATAAACATGATAATATGAATGACACAACTACAAACATTATAAACTCAATGATACACACATAAACAATAATGAATTTGATTTGTGGCACGCGTTGTTCAACTCGTCTCCCACGAGGAACTGATGGGCTTAATGAATGAGTTTCATATAATTTGACAAAAGGAAATAAGTAATCACAGCAATATAAACAATCTAAGTTTAGGTCATGATGTGGTATGGCACAAGTTTAAATAAATAAGTTAATTATTTTCATAACACATGACAACCCCAAAACGTGTAATTTAAAAGGGGGAGTTGTAAGATTCACTCACAGTAGGTGCGTTCGGTTGATGACGTTGAATGCACGCGAAGTGGTTTTAACCACGAGTGAGATTAACCTAGATAAATCGCATTATGGTTCGGTAAGTAAACGGATATTAATCTATTTTAGTAGGATTGTTGGGTGTATTTTTGTGAGTTTAAGGCTATTTTCTAACCTTAAAAATGTTATTTTTAAGTATTTTTAATTGATTTTTAATTAAAATAATTAAATAAAATAATAAAAAAATTTGATTTTTTTTCTCTGACCGTTGACCGTTGACTGACCGTTGACCAGACCGTTGACCGGTTCGAGTCGGAATATAGGTGCGCTGAGTGAGGCTCGAACCCGAGACCTCCCGTACGCGTGCACGCAGCTCTACCAACTGAGCTACGTGTCTAACCCGTTATATATCTGATTTTAATTTTATATATATTAATTATATTAAACAGAAATCCTTTATTTTTAAAAAACGATTTAAATCAATTCGGACGGTGCGCTCCACAGGTCTCGAACCCGGGACCTGTGGCTTAAACTAACACACAGTCCACCGCTGGACTGTGTGTGCAACTTGTTAACTTTACTGATTTTTATTATACTTAAACACAATTTAGTTATTTCCTTTTCTGTCTTATTTAAAAAGAATAGATAATTGTCCGAGTCGGTGCAGTAGCCCGGACTCGAACTCGTGACCTGTGATATAAACATACACACAGTCCACCGCTGGACTGTGTCTCTAACTTGGTTATTATTCCGGTTATTAATATACTTAACATATACCTGTGGCGACTCCGGTTTAGTTAATAAAAAAAATCATTTTTATTAAGGCAGCGTGTGTGAAACCGGATTCGAACTCGAGACGTTTGTATGTTTAATGTGCACACAGTCCACCGCTGGACTGTGTGTCTAACCCGAGTTGATTTTAATTAAACTTATATGATACCGAACTTCATCTTCTTCGCTGAGGTTTTAACCAGAATCGACAACCGAATGGTTCGAAGTTTTAATCGGTTTCTTAGTGTGTTTCAGTTCATCATGGTGAGATATAAGTGAAAAGAAAAAGAATTTAAGCGAAGAGGTATACCGACTGTCTTCCTCTGTTTTCCGGCAGAACTCCGGCGACAGCAATAGGCTCCGGCGACGAGTGTCTTGCAGCGGAGAAACTTCAGAAAGCTTACAAAGGGTGTGGGTGACTTCGGTATAAGCTTAGAAGGTTCAATAAGGCTCGGAAATGGAGAAACCGGTTTTCCGGCGACAAACAGAAAGATTCCAGCGAGTGGATTTTTGCAGAGAAAAGGTGTGGTTTTGAGCGAAAAGGTTTGCATAAGTTCAAGGTGGTCTTTATAGGGCAAATCGTCGAAGAACCTGGTCTGATTTCCGACTGTATTCATCGGTTATAAAAACTCCGGCGGTTATAGAAGGTGTCGTGGACTCAGACATCAGTTATAACCGATGTCTTAGTAATGGTTTACGTTATAACGTAAGTTGTCGTTAAGACTCGCGAGATTTCCGGGATTTCCGACGACTGAACTATTGGGCGCCGGTTTTGAATCCGTAACGTCATGATATCAATTAAATGATTCTATTATTTAACAAATAACATCAGTGGCGCAGTGGTTTGTGTGTTGTGTGTTAAGACTTGTGGTTGAACCGGTACTGACCCGGGTTCGAAACCCGGCAGGAACAAAATATTTTTATTTTCTTATTTTTGACTGTTTTTCAAAAACTAATTATATATTCTCGTATAATAATTGATTATGTATCGTTTAAAATTATTTTGGGCATTTAATTCGCAACGAAATTTTTGACTGACGGTTCGGTTGATAAACGGAGCGGGTTTGGTAAATCCGTTTTGACGGATGTTACAACGCAGAGGATGGGTGGACGACCTCCCAAGTATATTATGGGCGCATCGTACCATGCCAAGACCAGTACCGGGAGACACCCTTCAGTTTAGTTTATTGGACTGAAGCGGTAATTCCTGCCGAAATCGGTCTTCCTTCTCCACGAATGCTCTCGCTACAAAGGCACGATAATGAAGCGCAACGCTGGATGGATTTAGATTTGCTGGAGGAAAGGCGCGAGAATGCGACAATACGGGAAGCCAAATATAAGACCCAACTAGAGAAATATTATAATGCAAGGGTGCGCGTCTGCACCTTTCTTTCGGGTGATTTCGTCCTGCGCGACAACGAAGCATCGAATATGGAGAAACCGGGAAAGTTAGCCCCAGGATGGGAAGGACCATACGTCATAAGCGACGTCCTTGGAAAAGGGGCATACACCCTAAAACGGCTGGATGGGTCCAGTGTTCCCAGAACCTGGAATGCTCAGCAGCTCCTCTGTTGTTACATGTAATCCTATCAACTTTCCTATCTTTAGCAATGCGCTTGAACAAGAAGGTCAAAGTTTGATATTTACATTTGGCAAAATTTCTATGTAATCTTAGTTCCTCGTGCGCATTGGCTTTATGCCTTATCTAGTAGTGATGCCTGAGTACTATTTACAAACTTTTGTTTTTGTAATCTTAATGACTATATAACGGTTAGCCTTTGCGCTTTATATATACAAGTCATTACTTACAACCTGTTTAGTTTTATTACAAATGCATGGAACTACCTTGGGTATGACAAAAACATGATGGTTACATCCGCAAGTCTCGTGAACACTATCTGATTACCAGCTAACATAAGGTATAATCCAAGGTTCAAACATGGGCTTTTTACCATATTCATTTGTCTCACCTAAAACAAAGTAATTAAACCATATACGAATTGTAATCAAAACATGGCATTCATTGGTAAATATACTTGTGCCATAACGCAACACGTTTCAAAAGTTACAAACAGGGTTACAGTAACAAAAGTTAAGAACATCCTTCACAATTTCTACATCTTCAGATTCATCTATGCCTTCAGCAAATATTTCCTTCAAACGATCAACATAATTATCATGGTGAAGCGCGTCAGTGACCAAATCCATGACATGAATTTGCAGCTGGTTAAATTCTGTTTTAGCTGCAGCGTAAGCAGTAGACATGTCAACACCATGAGTCAAAGAACGACTACTGTCCCATTGGACCTGCAATGCCTCATTAACATGAAGGGTGCATTCTTCATAACCCTGCGCATATCCATTGTTACGCGCTGCTACCATCACCTTCGCCACCGATTCATCCAGCTCAGTAGAGTTCAGGATGGAGTTCGCAATCTGCATAAATACTTTTTAAATGAGTTCAAAAGCGAAGATATCCAGATTATTATAAGTGTGTGAATGCTTACGTTTACGATCCCATACTGTTGCATCCATATCAAGTTGTTCTTCAAGGGCTCCACGACACTTTCAGCAGTGACTCGCGCGACTTCAACTTCCTCGACCTTTTTCTCACACTCAGATAACCGACGTGCAAGCTCAGCCTTTTCCACCTGTGCCAGTTGCAGGTTCTTCTTCGACACCTCCAAATCTTCTTTCATTTGCTCCTGATCAAATAGTAAAGAAGTGAGGTCAGAAATCTCCTTGTTTCTATGAATAAGGGTAAAACTAGTTTCTACCTCTTTCTTCTCACTGCGTTCATGATGGGAGCGTGCTTCTTCCGCAGCAGTTTGAGCGTCGGCCTTCTCTTTCTTAAGTTTCTCTATTTCATTGCGCAAGGTGACTTTTTTCATTATTAGAACGGGTGCAAGCTTCCACCCGGCGCTGACATTCCTCTACTAACAGCGCAGCCTCCGCCTCTGCTTTCTTTTTCCAGCACATCGCTGACCATTCCTCAGTCTTCTTCTCTTCTTCAAACTTGGCTTTTTCAGCCTCAAGCTCTACCATCAATGCCTTCACCTTCTCTTTCTCCACTCCCACTTTGAATTTAGATGATTCATACTCATCCCAATCTTTATGCATGCTGTGCCATTCGCACACTATCCGGTGGGTGGTAGAAAAGGCTTTCGCAGTTTCTTGAAGGTACGCCTGATATGTGTGATCATGCGTCCTATCCTCTTGAACCTTCACTTCTGTCGGAGGGTACATACCTTTGTACCATTCCCTGCATGCCTGCCAGTCGGCGAAAGTATCACCCTGTTTTTACCTCCATTCTTATCCATGGATAGCAGAGGCCCTCTTCGTTGAGTAAGATCAATAATAATAATCCCCAGGTGTTTCCTCGGGACGGATAGGTGACTCCTCCTCAGGATTTTCAAAAATTGATTCAAACTCCTTGCGCGAATGGAGAGGGGCCAATATTTTTAAACTGCTCGCCAGCAGTTGTAACTTTCTTAAAGGATGGAACAGTTTCTTGATCATGCTCATCAGCGGTAAAGACCTTCTCTATGTTGGAAGATGAGGGGGCCGTATCTTTATCCTGCTCGCCAGCAGCATTGTCAGTCAGAAGATTGATTTTTTTCTTTTTCTTTTTATGCAACGGTTGTTTTCTCCAGTGAGGGTGTTGTGATAAGTTCCGCTTCACGCCCTTTCACTCCGGTCTGCAACTTATCACCCTGAATCTCCTCTTGTATACTCGAATCATGCGCTGGATGGATGGGTGATAGTGGTTTCGAAGGTTGTGATGAAGTCCCAGTTTTCTCTATAAAGGTTAAAAAAGTTAGTACATAGCTTAAAATGATAAAATGTCATACACGACATACTAGGAGAGAATTTAGCAGCTAAGGCATCAAGATTGCCTTTCTTTCCAATCTTGGGCTTCATGGTCTTCTTTGGCGGTTGCGCAAGTGGTTCCGGATCCACATGTTTGCGTTTCTTGGATTTATCTCGGACCAACGGCTCCGGACTAAACTCAACATTGATTGGGTCATCAGGATTAGCTGCAGGAACGTCCGCGCCGGTTTGGGGCTCCGCCTTGGGTTTCTTCAAACCTATAGGCGCGAGACCTTCTAAAGAATCATATACCACCACATAATCAAACTAAGTATCGGATACGAGGCGCGTACCTTTCTTAGTCTCCGCCTTGGGACCAGCAATTTTCTTGGGAACATCAGGTTTCTGCGGCGCAGCAACAGTAGGCGTGGATTTTTTCTTTCTCTTAGAGTCCGGGCCTACGCCCAAATTTGTCAATTCACCTAAACCAAGAAAAGATGAGCATGCAATGCCTTAAGTCATATTGCAATATTACTCACGCGCAACTACAACAAATTAGTAATATTGCAATATTAACTTAGGCAACTGAAGCAAAGGCACTTACCAACAGCAGAAGATGGTTGCGCCAATAGATCTTCCTCCTTTGGAAGTTCAAAATTCTTCAAGATATGTTCATACCAAGACGGTTCCGTAGCACCCACCTGTACAGTGCTCATCTTCCCTTTATCTCTCTGAAACGAAATGACGTATAAAGAAGTAACTGCACAGACACAAGGATACAAGGCAACATCAGTTAACATATCATTAAGTTCTACAAGGCGCAAGGTTACTTACTGCGATCACCCTCCATACACACAGGCCTGTCGCGACGGTCTGCCTTCCAATGCAGGCTCATACCAGCTGCAACTAGATCTTTTTCCGGTGACATGATGCTTGGAACATCTTTCAGGTCTTGGTACCATTCTTCATTGACTGGCACAATTATAGTTTCCAAAGGGATATCCTCAGTGCCCTGGAAGGTCATCTTCATCGGAATCACACCGGCTTTGATGTAGAAGAATTTTTGTTTCCAATCATGATATGATTTGGGAGGGACAAGCAACAATTTCCTCACTTGAAGTCTCTGCTGGAACGAATAAAAACCCAACGCACAATGCAATTGATTAAACACCCTGAATCTATTCACCGTCGGTGCAATATTCATCGACCGGCAGACAAATTCAAAGTGACGAATTCGAACCATTCCCATTGGGTTTAGCTGGGAAATGTGGAACTTATAATGGTCGAGTAAATCAAGAACGAATCGGGTAACCGACAGTCGGAAATTTCCATCAGCGAAGTACTCCCAAAACAAGGTAATATAGACGGCCGGAGCATTCGCCGCCGTATCATTTTCTTCTGGATATCGTGCATCCCAGATAGCAGGAAACCTGAAGTTTCTCACAAAACTGTTAAAGGCTTCTCTGGACCACTTTAACGGAGGCAGCAATGACGACGAAGGCATCTCTATCGTCTCTTCCGGCTTAGAACTAGTAGCCATAACTGATCGTTGATACCAGCAAGAACAATGGTGGTCAGGAGGTTAAGTTTTCACAAAGAAGGAAAAACTCAGAAAGGTTTTTTGAATGCACAAAGAGAAGTTGAAGAAGCAATTCCGTATTTATTGTAACCGCAATTAATGCCTAGAATTACGTGCAACGACTTTTGTGTCGATTCACATAAACCTAGGTAGGATAGTGGGCGAGTAGGGAACGATACTGGGCTTCACGCGCGTGTATGCTACACGAAACCGTAATTCAATTAGAGCGTGCCGTCTGACACTGTTGACAACTTGTCACATAGTTGTCAAACGTCATCTGCACGTGTTTTCCTCACCTACCCCACCATACCGATGGCTGACACCTGTCAAGACTATTTGAGATTCAAAAATTTCAAAATTCTTATCCATAAAGCATACTTTCACCATGAAGTTTCTCAACCCCGCGCATCAACAAGTGTTGTACAAACAAAAAGCACAAATCTTTTTAAGTCCAGAGCTCCACCTACTTGCAATAGCGCATAGGAGCAACACTGGACTGGGGGAACTTGAAGGGGTATGGTCCCAAAAACCCCAGGCCAGCGCAGAGGACCACACTTTTGCTCCTTTTCAAAATTACTTTGGATACAGTCTTACGTGGGCTCGCGTAAGTAACCTCAATAAACTTGGGGAAAACTCTCTCTGGACAACCCTGCGCCGGAATACTGAGAATGCCAATAATCTTGTAACACCCTTGCGCAGGCTCGTGCAAGGGAAAGATTAGACTTAACAGCAGTTAAGAATTCTTAGGCATACTCGCGCGCAGGAATGTAAAAAGCAGACAAAAGGAATCTTTTCTGTTGTAACAAACTGGACACGTGGCTTTTGATAAGAGGCTCACAACTGTGAAATCTTCTAGAAACATTTAATGCTCATCGTGCATGGCCTCATTCAGTTACAACCGAATGTGACGTGGTAAGATCTGAAGCACTCATCTCACGATCATGGCATATTTCACAAATAAATCTAGACAATTTCACTTTCCACGTGGCAACCCCCTAGCCGTTGACCAGCACACAATCCGTGTGCATGGATGGTAAGTTAACTAACTAATGGCGTAGAAAGATTCCGTTAACTATTCTTCACATTTTGGTGCCCAAACTAGGCTATAAATACGAGACTTCAGGTACAAGCAATCTCATTCACTTTCACATACTCTCTCTCTCTTACTTCACTTAATCTCTTCCGATACACTATACTTATTCTCACGCTGGAGGGTGGTCATGGAAAGAACCCCCATTCTCCCCATGGCGAGTCTAATGGTGTTCTGTTTTGCAGTGTTTTCTGGCGAGTGATCTTCATACGGCCAGCAAACCTTAGATTAACCTTCTTATGTAGAAACCGCAATCTCAGATCTAATTCGATTCCGATTGGTTTAGATCTGTTGTTTCTTCAATTACATCTTTAAAAAGCTCGTGTGTTGTACGGGTTGAATAAATCTGATTTTATATACGAAATAATAAAAACAAAGTTATATCTTTAAAACCCACGTGTATTACACGGGTGGAATAAATCTAATTTTATATACCAAATAAAAAAGTTATATCTTAAAAAATACTAACAGATATACTCGATACATGATGGATAGGTTGATTGCGGAGATGGTTCTTGAAAAAAAGATATGTTATTCAAGAAATAAATCAACAGCCATTTGGGTGATAAAATGTTGATACCAATTCCGACAATTTGATTTATAAATTATGTTATAGAATCGATATAATAATTTTTTTAATAATAAAAATAAAAATAAATAATACATTAAATTAATTTGGTTTTCGTGACAAATAATTTGTTTTATTTAAAAATATGTTAAATTAACAATTTAAATTTAAGAATAATATTTTATTAGAAAAATAGAAGAATTTTATTCCAAATTTAAAGTAAGATAAGATTTAATATTGTAAAAAATGCCTTCCATTTTCGGTATATCTTTTGTTCCTAATTAATTGTTGTGCTCACTTTCTATCGTCATCCAATAACCTCCTTTTATTTATGATGTGCGCAAAATGCAACATATAAATTACATCAAACAAGACATAAAATCAACCCTTTTCCGGTACTAAAGTTGGAAAAAGCTTACTTCTTTGTTTACTTTTAAGTTACAGGATGATCAAAAGAGCTAAAACGAACAAAAAAAAAACAAATTTACATCAGAAACCAACACAAATACAAAGGAGAAGGATTGACATGACTTGCCGAACCCCCAATCACATCCAAAACAACAAAAATAACGAACACAGAAGCCTAGGCACGGGGCCGTGCCCAGTCAAAGATTCTCTACAGAAAAAGACAATAGCAACAGACAACCAACACAGGGCCGTGCCAAGTCAACATGGGCTGTGGTCAACTTTAAGATGCGCAGAATATGGGAAAGTGCAACTGGTACACTTACCACGGGGTCATGCTCTGTCACCACGGGGCGTGTTAGTATAAGACCTGACATCTACAGTTAATAAAGGGAGAGAAAAAGTCCACAAGGGGGTCGTGCCCACCTGTCACGGGACCGTGGTCGCCTTCTGTTTCCAGCTACAAATAGAGGTGCTTGGTTCATGAGAAAGGAATCCCTTGGCAAACCACTTCTCTCACACTTGCCATCAGTCCACCACCACTACAACACCAACACCCACCACTATCATCCATATCTTTAGAGTGTGTAGTAGTCTCGGGATCCAAGATTGATTGTAAGAGTTCTTGTCAAACAAAGGCCATGCTTGGCTAAATCTCTTACATCACTTGGTGAAGACCTGTCTTTTACACGTCTCGTTCAGTGTATAAATGTAACACCCTAAGCCGGATAGGGCTGACGTGTCATGATTAACGGTAATCAGAAACATAAAACAGTTCCATTAATATTAAAGTTAGGGTGACATTCCAAAAGATAGTTCATAGCCCTAAGACCCAAAATACATATTTATTTTATAAAAGTGATAAACATCTTCGATTAGCATCCTAGGTTTTATTCTTCACTCTTCACCCCGCCCAAAGTAACCTGTGAACCTGTGGTGAAATAAAATATACGGAATGAGTCGAATGCCCAATACGGAATAATAGGCTTGAATAATAACGGTAACAGTAACAACAGTAGTAGTAACACTAGCAGTAATATGATACAATATAATGCAAGTCAACAAATAAATTGTATCATACATATGTACCCTTAAGCCGAACAGTAATACGTATGATGGGTGTGGGCACACACAAACCATATACCTACAGTAGCAGTATTCCTAGGATCGATCCATACACCTCCTAGTAGCTATGTATCACACTTGTACCTAGGGACATCGTGAACTAATCTCTCCGTCACGGAAGGAGCGTACGTTATCGGTGCCTCAATAACGTGCCCGTGGGACACTACACGAGAAGCTTAGAACTCAGGGTAACAGAGCACAGTCAGTCATAAATAGTAATCCAGTTTAACAGTAAACAATAACCATATAATCATTATTGGAACATGCGATAATGAGTACAATATAATGATAACTTATCGCATGAGATTAAGTCCAATGTAACGTCTGAAAAGGAAATGAACGGACACTCAAACGAATCGATATTCCAAATACGTGAGGAGTTCCAAAGAAAACGATAATCAACGGGGTTTATAAACAATCGAACCAGATAACAAAAAGGGAAAAAGGGGTAAGGATCCGTACTTTGTTTCTTGATTTGTTGTCTTAAAAATATATACTTGTCAAGCGTGTTTGTATAACCTACATGGTGTCCATATATTTCATAAGGTTGTTCGTACATATAAAGTATATTTACTTTTGTTTATTTCATCTATGTCTAGTTTAAAACTTCAAGTTTGTTTAAATATTACAGAAGTTAGCTTTGCTTAGGTTAAAGAATATGTATGTGTATTTATATTTGAAACATAATGTTATTTTTAGTTGTAAAACAATTTAATATATGTTTAAATAAAATAAAAGTTAATTAAAAATAAATGTTAGTTACAGTGAGCCACTTAATTATTTGTATTTATCTTATAAAATTTGATTATATAAATAAATATTCTGATGTTATTAATTATAAAATCCTAAAAAAAATTGTGGCACCAGCAAGGTTTAATCCAAGACCTCTAATTTCTATGTCCAAAAAGTTATCCTGTTGGACTACACCACTTTCTGATGCATATTTTGAAATATGATTTAACAAGAAATTGGTGTGTTTAAATGTAATTCTGATGTATTAAAAAGAATATCTCTTGCAAGATTTGAACTAAAGACCTCTAGGTTATAAGTTAGAGCTTAACAAGTGGACCACATAGTGATTTATCCTTAATTTGTGAAATCTGATGTTTTATATAAGAATTCTGGTGCATTTAACAGAAATTTTGATGATTCATCAGAAAATCTGATGTTTTTATGAAATTATGATATTCCATCAGAAATTCTGATGATGTGTGCATCAGATATGGTGCATTATATCAATTTCTGGTAAAAATATATGTCTTCAGCAGGATTCGAACTTGTGACCTCTAAGTTATAAACCAGCGCTGAACCAACTGGGCTACATGAGCCCTTGTGAATAATCATCCTCTTATATTATTTACTCAGTTCACTGGTTTCTTCTTATCTTACTTTATACAAACTAACATTCACAAAATAAACTATGTATTCCATTTTCATTATAGATTAACCTTAAAGTTTCAAAAATAAAAATTTAAATTATGGTTACCTTGGTCAAAAACGCGTTTCGGTTACGGGAGACGTCGTCGGAAGGTACATAAGTATCCCGAAAATTAGTATTTCTTCACCAGAAATGGTTTCGGTTGGTTCGTTTTTCGTGGTTAAAGCTTCAAGTGGTTTAGTAGGGATACTTTAGTGGTTTAGTAGGCATAGTAGTGAATGACAAAGTGGTGTCGGTATGGTGTTCGGTTTCAGTTACGGTTATCGGAACTGAGTTTTCTTACGAGAAGGTGATAGAAGATGGTGTGGTTTGTGAAGAGGTTGAGGATGGTTTTGCGAGATGATGGGAGCCTCTATTTATAGAAGGAAGATGAAGGTTCTACTAGTTGGTTAAAATTTCAAAGATCTGCAGAGTTTGTCGAATGGGTAGTATGCATGAAAAATAATTCATGCAATAATATTTTATTCAAAAAATCTCATCTATCCATTGTCTGACAACTTTGTATTTCCATTTTGCAAGTATTCACTTGCAAGGATATAAGTATTTTATTATTATTATTATTATTATTATTATTATTATTATTATTATTATTATATTATTATTATTATTATTATTATTATTATTATTATTCTTCATTATCACAATAAATCCGCTAGAACTTGATTCAAGCTTATTAGGACTTCCATTGAGGCAGATGGCATCAAATCGGGGGAAGTAAGAACGACTTGAACCCCTTATAAATAAACTACTATTAAAACTTTATTCCGACCCTCGGGACTGTATCCCTGCTTACTCAGACCAATGGGTTGAGGGTAATGTCGCTTTCACAAGAGGGCCTACCACTTTTCGCATTAATAACTTATTTAATTATCTTCTAATATTCCGACCCTGCGGGACTGTGTCCCTGCTGAATCGGACCAATGGGTTAAGGGTAATGTCGCCTTCACAAGAGGGGCCTACCACTATAACTAAGATAATCTCTTAAAATGCCCAAAGTGAGGAAATCATCAAATGATATGTAAAAGAGGAGTCGGAATCAAGTGATTCTTTCTTGTCTATCTGTTTTTCCTTTCTTTTTATTTATGTTTTTACTTTCATTTTTATCTTTTAAAACTTTTATCAAAATTTGGCAAATTAGACGTTAACGATAAGCCGGTATTAAAAGCTCTTGTGTCCTTGGACGACCTCGGTATCTTACCATCACTATCCTACTTCTATGACGGGTGCACTTTCCCTAACGTGTGTAGAGTGATAGTATTGTATCGTGTTTTATAATTTTAAAACTTGATCCATGAGTAAAGGTGCTTAAAATATAACAAAAATTATAAGCACTCGACATCATGTCAATTTAACTTATTATTTCTTTACTTAATTAAAGACAAGTAGGAAAAGAAAGCGGAGAAAATTAAAAAGCAGATGCTTCAATGAATGACGTGTGTTACACATTAATTTCTTTTATTATATATTATATTAGTAGGGTGCCCGCGTGATGCTGCAGAGCGGCAGTTTGGATTGCAGTACTCGTTTCTGATAGTTTTTATTCATATAATATTTATTTTAGTATCATTGTTGTGGATATGCATCATAACCGCTGTATGTAACAACCCTCAAAAAGGCCCCACAACAATTCATCATCGGAACCCCAAACGTGTACGACGAGAACATGAACGAAAAACGACGAAATCAAGTTTTACTTGTCGTCGTGCTAAGCGACGATAATTGTAGAAAGCCTTCACGCGACGCGACACTTCATTTCTCACCCGGAGATACGTAGCACCACGTGGCAATCCTATGTGGTGACTAAGCACATCTAATCCCTAGTTTACCCTGCCGCATGACGCGGCGGAGATTGACGAAGCTGGTCGCGTGACGCGACGGCATCAAATTTCAGATATAAATAGAGCAGAACCTGGGCATTTCAATATGTTCAATTTCGAATTCTTTCTCTTGCTCTCTCGTTCTGTCGTTCTAATCCCGAAACCCTAAACCTCGAAACTTTGTTCCGTAGAAAGTGTGCTAACCCTGATCACTGGTACGATACCTTGTCCGATCGATCTGAAACAAATCAACGGATGTTTAAGTGCTGCCTGAATCAGGCTATCACTTTGTCTACTACGTTGAGGTTTTGATCACGTGATTATCGTTAAAGTTTGAATTTGGTTAATAAACTAATATGTGTTGCATTGTGTGTTTATCTAGAAACCCAGGGGGCTGCTAAATAAGAAAATCTAGCGGTTAAGAAAGCTTAGTGGTTAAGTAACCTTAACAGCTAAGGAAACTTAATAGGTAAGGAAACTTAACAGCTAAGGAAACCTAACAGGTAAGGAAACTTAATAGCTAAGAAAACTTAACATGAAAGGAAACTTAACAGCTAAGTAAGGGAAGTAAGTTAATTAATTAATCAGTAAGTAAGTTACTTAGTGAAACAGTTAAAGTAAATTAATCAGTTAAATAGCTAAGTTTAACAACAAAAACGGTTAAAAAGGTTTAATAACTTAACATCTAAATAGAGATATATTAGGTAGATAACATCTAAAAAAGTATATATGAGGTAGATAATAGGGATGAGCTCGGTACCAACCGGTACAGAAAATACCGGTACTAAAAATCCTCAAAAGTGGGTACCGGTACCGAATATATCCAGTTCGCTACGATGCGGTAACAGTATTTAAGGGTAAAACCGGTAAATACCGGTACCATACCGATCGGTACCGAAAATGTTAAAAGTCGGTATCGAATCAGTATCGAAAATGTAAACGGTTCGGTAAATTCGGTACGGTACGGTTATCAGTACCCGGTACCATTTGCTCATCCCTGGTAGATAACATATAAGGAAGGTATATATAAGGAAGACATATATAAGGAAGATTTATATAAGGAAGGATATATGTGTAGATAACAACTAAGGAAGGTGTATATAATAATATAAGTAGTTAGTATCTAGTGAAGGTTTATCTAGGGAAGGTATATATGAAACTTCCTAGAAAAGAAAGGCATATTCGTTACATATAAATAGGAAGCCTAGCTCATTCCTTCTCTTGTTCTCTCTATACATTGGTGTTCTAACCGATAATCACCATATGATATTCTGTCCGAGCAATCCGAGAACCAACTGACGAATGCCAAAGTGCTACCTGAATAAGGCTATGCTTTGTTAACTTATGTTATGGATATGGTTCTGATCTCGTGACCATCGTTAGGTTTGTTTTGATTTTACACTGATACGTATTCTACTATGTTAAAGTAAATGTTTAACTATCAAAAACTCCGAACTATAAACTTACAATCAAAATAGATGCTTAATCATCAAAAGATTCAGAACTATAAAAGTAGATGCTTAACTATCAAAAGGCTTAGAATTAGGAGGCCTGTTAAATCAAGAACTATAGACCAACAAGGTGAGTCATACTTTTTTCTCTCAACATTGTGAGTCATTCTCTTTTTATCACAACATTGTGAGTCATTTTTTTTCTCACAACATTGTGAGTCATTCTATGTTATTAAATGCTTTCAAAACCCTAAACGTTTCCAGTTATATTTACAGTGATTCAGTTTTTGTATTCTTAAATTACTACCAGTATGTGGGGTTTTGTATACATTACTTGATAAGTGATGCGTGGGTGTAAATCGGTGTTTATTATGGTTTAAGTTAATGATTTTACGTAGATTTTAATTCCGAATAGCCTACTTTTAATTAGAATTGTGTTTTGCAGGTCTAATGGAGTTTAAGGAGCTAATTGGAAGCCAAACGGAACGCGAACGAGATCAACCGGAATCAGGAATTGAAAAATGCAGAAAACTGAAGTTTAGGGGTGCCGTCGGCGACGCCACAATGGCCCATCGGCGACGCCCCATGTGTCCTTCTCCGTCGCGTGCTTTTTGTCGTAGACAGCAGGATAGGCCGTCGCCCAAAACTGAAGAAAGCATAGGCCGTCGCCGACGCCCCTCCTGGCCGTCGGCGACGGGCCTCCATTTCTTGCATCGCGAATTTTAAGTTTGTTGAGTTTGGGGACGGGTTTAAACATGATTTTTGACCTATTTTGGGGCATTACGAGTTCTGGGAGTTTGAAACATGTTCTGGGAGCCACAACCTTCCACCAATCCATTTGAAATCACTTTCAATCAATTCGATTCATCCACTTCGATTCAAACCCTAATCCATCATCATCACCATCAATCATTAATCACCAATCTCATCATCATCATCTCATATCAAAACCCTAACCACACCTCACCTTCATCTCTAAGCTTCAATATGTTCAAGTTCAAGGCTTTATCATCCATTGATAGTGTTCCGTTCACCATGAGCGGCTAATTCCCGGAGGTTTCACCCTGGTGTAGACTTTTGTAAGATTTCTAGGGTTTGCTACATGTTAAACATTTGGTTTGTGACAACTTGATTTGCATTTTATCTTTTGGTAATTGTCTTACGTTTGTATTGTATTTGCAAATTGTCGAGTGAGTTATGAAATTTGACTTCGTGAAATGAATATGCGTATTTATGCCTTGTCGATTGATAGGTTTCACTTGTCCAAAGTAACGAAGTGCATTGTGGTCCGTTTTCTATGATGTTGATAGCAATTGGCACCTAAGCTTTGTGATTCTAAACCGTTAATGAACTAATTCGTTTAAACCAATTTAAAATGTGTAGTAACCCTAGGACTTGCAATTGTTGAACCGGGTGTGAACCTTGTTTTCTCATTATTGTTTTACAATCATATTTTTTTCCATTGCAATCGTTCTCAAGTTTTTGTTAGTTAAATAATCAAACAAACTTGTCGGTTGATTCCGACACCTTTTCCAACCAAACAAATTAATCAATTTCATTAGCAAACTTCATAAAAGTGACCATCTTAGAAAAATCAATCTTGTCTGTACGCAACCCACAGACTCTTCGTGCATCGACCCCGTAGTACCACTAACTCATAGTTGAGGGTAAATCGGGTTTATAAGTATTATCTTTGACCGGGGCGCGACACCTCGATCAAAGTTTGGCGCCGTTAATTTTAAACGCTACACATTGAGGACAATGTTAACCTCAAGTGTGGGGATGTGATGCGTGGGTGTAAATCGGTGTTTATTATGGTCTAAGTTAATGATTTTACGTAGCTTTTAATTCCATCCTACATTAAATTAGAATTGTGTTTTGCAGGTCTAATGGAGTTTAAGGAGCTAATTGGAAGCCAAACGGAACGCGAACGAGATCAACCGGAATCAGGAATTGAAAATGCAGAAAACTGAAGTTTAGGGGTGCCGTCGGCGACGCCACAATGGCCCGTCGGCGACGCCCCGTGTGTCCTTCTCCGTCGCGTGCTTTTTGTCGTAGTCAGCAGGATAAGCCGTCGCCCAAAACTGAAGAAAGCACAGGCCGTCGCCGACGCCCCTCCTGGCCGTCGGCGACGGGCCTCTGTTTCTTGCATCGCGAATTTTGAGTTTGTTGAGTTTGGGGACGGGTTTTAAACATTATTTTTGACCTATTTTGGGGCATTACGAGTTCTGGGAGTTTGAAACTTGTTCTGGGAGCCACAACCTTCCACCAATCCATTTGAAATCACTTTCAATCAATTCGATTCATCCACTTCGATTCAAACCCTAATCCATCATCATCATCATCACCATCAATCATCTATCACCAATCTCATCATCATCATCTCATATCAAAACCCTAACCACACCTCACCTTCATCTCCAAGCGTCAATATGTTCAAGTTCAAGGCTTTATCATCCATTGATAGTGTTTCGTTCACCATGAGCGGCTCCCGGAGGTTTCACCCCGGTGTAGACTTTTGTAAGATTTCTAGGGTTTGATACATGTTAAACATTTGGTTTGTGACAATTCGATTTGCATTTAATCTTTTGGTAACTGTCTTATGTTTGTATTGTATTTGCAAATTGTGAGTGAGTTATGAAATTTGACTTCGTGAAATTAATATGCGTATTTATGCCCTGTCGATTGATAGGTTTCACTTGTCCAAAGTAACGAGGTGCATTGTGGTCCGTTGTCTATGACGTTGATAGCAATTGGCACCTAATCTTTGTGATTCTAAACCGTTAATGAACTAATTCGTTTAAACCAATTTAAAATGTGTAGTAACCCTAGGTCTTGCAATTGTTGAACCGGGTGTGAACCTTGTTTTCTCACTATTGTTTTACAATCATATTTTTTCCATTGCAATCGTTCTCAAGTTTTTATTAGTTAAATAATATATTTTGTTTTTGAAAAATTGTTAAAAATAATGAAATAAAAATATAATGTTGCTGCCGGGTTTCGAACCCGGGTCAGTCAACCGGTTCAGCAGAGTCTTAACACACACACACACACTCAACCACTGCTACTAGTGTTTCTTGTTAATTAATGGAAACAATTAATTCATAACATGAGAATCGAATTCAAAATCGACGCTCCCAATTTCAGTCGTCGGAAATCCCGGCGATCTCGCGAGATTGGACGGTTTCTTTTATTCTTAACGTAAACTTTAAACTCATCATCGGTTATAACCGACGCCTGAACCCGCGACACAAGCTATAACCGCCGGAAAACGTAATGACTTTGAATCAAGCCTGAAATCCGACTCTATACATCTCGACCTGCCCTATAAATACCTCCTCGAACCTCTGCAAGCTTTTTCTCTCAAAACCGCACCTTTACCCGACGTAATTCCATTCGCCGGAAAACTTATGTACCTCGCCGAAAAACCGAGCCCTTCACTTCTGAGCCTTACTGAACCCCCAGAACTTATACCGAAGTCACCCACATCCATTTCAAGCTTGCTGAAGACTCTCTGCCGCAGGACACACATCGCCGGAAGTTTCTGCTGTCACCGGAGTTTCGCCGGAGAAACAAAGAAGTCCAGTCGGTATACCTTACGCTTAAATCTTTCATTCTTTTTATATATCTCACCTGTAATTAACCTCAAAACACTAAAGAACATGATTAAAACATCGAACCAGTAGGACTTCCGATTCTGGTTAAATTCAACGAAGAAGACGAAGTTTCAGTTGTGTATATGTATAATTAAAATCAAGTTATAACTCGGGTTAGACACACAGTCCAGCGGTGGACTGTGTGCACGTTAAACACGTAAACGCCTCGAGTTCGAATCATGTCCCACGCTCCCTCGCTTTAATAAAAATGTTCTTTTTTTTTATATTACTGAACCGGATTCATTTCATATATATGTTAAGTTTAATAAAAACCATAATAATAACCAAGTTAGACACACAGTCCAGTGGTGGACTGTGTGAATGTTTAGTCACAGGACACGAGTTCGAGTCCGGTCTTCTGCACTGATCCGGACATTTATCCAACTTTTTAAATAAGGCAGAAATGAAAATGTTTAGTTTGTATATAAGTATAATATAAATTAGATTATATAACAAGTTAAACACACAGTCCAGTGGTGGACTGTGTGTTAACTCAACCCACAGGTCCCGGGTTCGAGACCTGTGGAGCGCACCGAGTCCTTGCATTAAATCGTTTTTAAAAATAAATTATTTTCGGTTTAATCTAATTAGTATATAAATATAATTAAAAACAGATATATTTCGGGTTAGACACGTAGCTCAGTTGGTAGAGCTGCGTGCACGCGTACGGGAGGTCTCGGTTCGAGCCTCACCCAGCGCATATATACACACATACGAACCGGTCAAAGTCAAAGTCAAAGTCAACGGTCAACGGTCAACTGTAGCAAAAAAATCAATTTTTATTATTATTTTTATTAATTTATTTTATTTAAAAATCAATTAAAAATACTTAAAAATAACATTTTTAAGGTTAGTAATAGCCTTAAACTCACAAAAATATATCCAATCATCCTACTAAAATTGATTAATAAAATCCCATTATTTACCAAACCATTATGTTATTATCTAGGTTAGTTTCACTCGTGGTTAAACCCAACTTCGTGCGTATTCAACATCATCAACCGAACGCACCCAATGTGAGTGAATCTTACAACTCCCCTTTTTAACTACACGTTTTGGGGTGTGTCATGTGTCACCAAAAATTAACTCGTTTATTTAAACTTGTGCAATACCATATTGTGATCTAAACTTAGATTGTTTATATTGTTTGTGGTTATGTATTTCATTTTGTCAATTTATATGAAATTCATTCATTAAGCCCATCAGTTCCTCGTGGGAGACGAGTTGAGCAACGCGTGCCTCAAAACAAATCCATTATTGTTCATGTGTGTATTATTTAGTTTATGTTGTTTGTAGTTATATATGTTATATTGTCAAGTTTATGCAAATCATTCATTAGGCCCATCAGTTCCTCGTTAGAGACGAGTTGAGCAACGCGTGCCTCAAAACATTCCATTTTTGTTCATGTGTGCTTTATTTAATATCTAATGATTGTTGAATAAGTTTACATCTATTTTTACTCATGTGTGGTTGTGCACTTATTTTATAATCAATTAAATAAACTTGTTCAAATGTTTTCCATTCGATTCACTCGCCAACTTTTTGTTGATCCAAAAAAAACCTTTTTACACATGATACAGGTGAACAGGATGAAGCAAGGAAAACATAGGAAATGCCTTAGAAGAAAACAATGAAGCCTAGATTGATATTTAAGGCATGATGTAATATTGATTGTAATTTCCCATTAAATTGTATTAATGAATATGAAACGTTATAATAAATGTCATGAGCTTTGATGATAACCCAATCATGCCCCGGTCACCTTTTCCGCTGCGGGTCGGGGTGTGACAGCTTTTAATTCCGAATAGCCTACTTTTAATTAGAATTGTGTTTTGCAGGTCTAATGGAGTTTAAGGAGCTAATTGGAAGCCAAACAGAACGCGAACAAGATCAACCGGAATCAGGAATTGAAAAATGCAGAAAACTGAAGTTTAGGGGTGCCGTCGGCGACGCCACAATGGCCCGTCGGCGACGCCCCGTGTGTCCTTCTCCGTCGCGTGCTTTTTGTCGTAGACAGCAAGATAGGCCGTCGCCCAAAACTGAAGAAAGCATAGGCCGTCGCCGACGCCCCTCTTGGCCGTCGGCGACGGACCTCCGTTTCTTGCATCGCGAATTTTGAGTTTGTTGAGTTTGGGGACGGGTTTTAAACATGATTTTTGACCTATTTTGGGGCATTATGACTACTGGGAGTTTGAAACTTGTTCTGGGAGCCACAACCTTCCACCAATCCATTTGAAATCACTTTCAATCCATTCGATTCATCCACTTCGATTCAAACCCTAATCCATCATCATCACCAACAATCGTCAATCACCAATCTCATCATCATCATCTCATATCAAAACCCTAACCACACCTCACCTTCATCTCCAAGCTTCAATATGTTCAAGTTCAAGGCTTTATCATCCGTTGATCGTGTTCCGTTCACCATGAGCGGCTAATTCCTGGAGGTTTCACCCTGGTGTAGACTTTTGTAAGATTTCTAGGGTTTGCTACATGTTAAACATTTGGTTTGCGACAATTCGATTTGCATTTAATCTTTTGATAATTTTCTTATGTTTGTATTGTATTTGCGAATTGTCGAGTGAGTTATTAAATTTGACTTCGTGAAATGAATACGGGTATTTATGCCTTGTCGATTGATAGGTTTCACTTGTCCAAAGTAACGAATTGCATTGTGGTCCATTGTCTATGACGTTGATAGCAGTTGGCACCTAAGCTTTGTGATTCTAAACAGTTAATGAACTAATTCGTTTAAACCAATTTAAAATGTGTAGTAACCCTAGGTCTTGCAATTGTTGAACCGGGTGTGAACCTTGTTTTCTCACTTTTGTTTTACAATCATATTTTTTCCATTGCAATCGTTCTCAAGTTTTTGTTAGTTAATTAATCAAACAAACTTGTCGGTTGATTCCGACACCCTTTCCAACCAAACAAATTAATCAATTTCATTAGCAAGCTTCATAAAAGTGACCATCTTAGAAAAATCAATCTTGTCCGTACGCAACCCACAGACTCTTCGTGGATCGACCCCGTACTACCACTAACTCATAGTTGAGGGAAATCGGGTTTATAAGTATTATCTTTGACCGGCGATCAAATTTTGGCGCCGCTAATTTTAAACACTACACATTGAGGACAATGTTAACCTCAAGTGTGGGGATGTCATGCGTGGGTGTAAACCGGTGTTTATTATGGTTTAAGTTAATGACTTTACGTAGCTTTTAATTCCGAATAGCCTACTTTTAATTAGAATTGTGTTTTGCAGGTCTAATGGAGTTTAAGGAGCTAATTGGAAGCCAAACGGAACGCGAACAAGATCAACCGGAATCAGGAATTGAAAAATGCAGAAAACTGAAGTTTAGGGGTGCCGTCGGCGACGCCACAATGGCCCATCGGCGATGCCCCATGTGTCCATCTCCGTCGCGTGCTTTTTGTCGTAGACAGTAGGATAGGCCATCGCCCGAAACTGAAGAAAGCATAGGCCGTCGCCGACGCCCCTCTTGGCCGTCGGCGACGGACCTCCGTTTCTTGCATCGTGAATTTTGAGTTTGTTGAGTTTGGGGACGGGTTTAAACATGATTTTTGACCTATTTTGGGGCAGTACGAGTTCTGGGAGTATGAAACTTGTTCTGGGAGCCACAACCTTCCACCAATCCATGTGAAATCACTTTCAATCCATTCGATTCATCCACTTTGATTAAAACCTTAATCCAACATCATCACCATCAATCATCAATCACCAATCTCATAATCATCATCTCATATCAAAACCCTAACCACACCTCACCTTCATCTCCAAGCTTCAATATGTTCAAGTTCAAGGCTTTATCATCCGTTGATAGTGTTCCGTTCACCATGAGCGGCTAATTCCCGGAGGTTTCACCCCGGTGTAGACTTTTGTAAGATTTCCAGGGTTTGCTACATGTTAAACATTTGGTTTGTGACAATTCGATTTGCATTTAATCTTTTGGAAATTGTCTTACGTTTGTATTGTATTTGCAAATTGTCGAGTGAGTTATGAAATTTGACTTCGTGAAATGAATACGGGTGTTTATGCCTTGTCGATTGATAGGTTTCACTTGTCCAAAGTAACGAATTGCATTGTGGTCCATTGTCTATGACGTTGATAGCAGTTGGCACCTAAGCTTTGTGATTCTAAACCGTTAATGAACTAATTCGTTTAAACCAATTTAAATGTGTAGTAACCCTAGGTCTTGCAATTATTGAACCGGGTGTGAACCTTGTTTTCTCACTATTGTTTTACAATCATATTTTTTCCATTGCAATCGTTCTCAAGTTTTTGTTAGTTAATTAATCAAACAAACTTGTCGGTTGATTCCGACACCCTTTCCAACCAAACAAATTAATCAATTTCATTAGCAAGCTTTATAAAAGTGACCATCTTAGAAAAATCAATCTTGTCCGTACGCAACCCACAGACTCTTCGTGGATCGACCCCGTACTACCACTAACTCATAGTTGAGGGTAAATGGGGTTTATAAGTATTATCTTTGACCGGGGCGCGACACCTCGATCAAATTTTGGCGCCGTTAATTTTAAACACTACACATTTAGGACAATGTTAACCTCAAGTGTGGGGATGTGATGTGTGGGTGTAAACCAGTGTTTATTATGGTTTAAGTTAATGATTTTATGTAGCTTTTAATTTTGAATAGCCTACTTTTAATTAGAATTGTGTGTTGCAGGTCTAATGGAGTTTAAGGAGCTAATTGGAAGCCAAACGGAGCACCGGAACGCGAAAGAGATCAACCGGAATCAGGAACTGAAAAATGCAGAAAACTGAAGTTTAGGGGTGCCGTCGGCGACGTCACAATGGCCCGTCGGCTACGCCCCATGTGTCCTTCTCTGTCGCGTACCTTTTGTCGTAGATAGCAGGATAGGCCGTCGCCCAAAACTGAAGAAAGCATAGGCCGTCACCGACGCCCATCCTGGCCGTCGGCGACGGGCCTCTGTTTCTTGCATCGCGAA
Source organism: Scalesia atractyloides (assembly GCA_947069175.1). NCBI lineage: Eukaryota > Viridiplantae > Streptophyta > Magnoliopsida > Asterales > Asteraceae > Scalesia > Scalesia atractyloides. The sequence goes on from CAMTDV010001634.1 coordinate 21,325,713, forward strand.
TTTTGAGTTTGTTGAATTTGGGGACGGGTTTACACATGATTTTTGACCTATTTTGGGGCATTACGAGTTCTGGGAGTTTGAAACTTGTTTAGGGAGCCACAACCTTCCACCAGTCCATTTGAAATCACTTTCAATCCATTCGATTCATCCACTTCGATTCAAACCCTAATCTACCATCCTCACCATCAATCATCAATCACCAATTTCATCATCATCATCATCTCATATCAAAACTCTAACCACACCTCACCTTTATCTCCAAGCTTCAATATGTTCAAGTTCAAGGCTTTATCATCCGTTGATCGTGTTCCGTTCACCATAAGCGGCTAATTCCCAGAGGTTTCACCCCGGTGTAGACTTTTGAAAGATTTCTAGGGTTTGCTACATATTAAACATTTGGTTTGTGACAATTCGATTTGCATTTAATCTTAATCATTGTCTTACATTTGTATTGTATTTGCGAATTGTCGAGTGAGTTTTGAAATTTGACTTCGTGAAATGAATATGTGTATTTATGCCTTGTCGATTGATAGGTTTCACTTGTCCAAAGTAACAAAGTGCATTGTGCTCCGTTGTCTATGACGTTGATAGCAATTGGCACCTAAGCCTTGTGATTCTAAACCATTAATGAACTAATTCGTTTAAACCAATTTAAAATGTGTAGTAACCATAGGTCTTGCAATTGTTGAACCGGGTGTGAACCTTGTTTTCTAACTATTGTTTTACAATCATATTTTTTTCCATTGCAATCGTTCTCAAGTTTTTGTTTGTTAATTAATCAAACAAACTTGTCAGTTGATTCCGACACCCTTTCCAACAAAACAAATTAATCAATTTCATTAGCAAGCTTCATAAAAGTGACCATCTTAGAAAAATTAATCTTGTCCGTACGCAACCCACAGACTCTTCGTGGATCGACCCCGTACTACCACTAACTCATAGTTGAGGGTAAATCGGGTTTATAAGTATTATCTTTGACCGGGGCGCTACACCTCGATGAAATTTTGGCGCCGTTAATTTTAAACACTATACATTGAGGACAATGTTAACCTCAAATGTGGGGATGTGATGCGTGGGTGTAAACCGGTGTTTATTATGGTTTAAGTTAATGATTTTACGTAGCTTTTAATTTCGAATAGCCTACTTTTAATGAGAATTGTGTTTTGCAGGTCTAATGGAGTTTAAGGAGCTAATTGGAAGCCATACGGAGCACCGGAAAGCGAACGAGATCAACCGGAATCAGGAATTGAAAAATGCAGAAAACTGAAGTTTAGGGGTGCCGTCGGCGACACCACAATGGCCCATCGGCGACGCCCCATGTGTCCTTCTCCGTCGCGTGTTTTTGTCGTAGACAGCAGGATAGGCCGTCGCCCAAAACTGAAGAAAGCATAGGCCGTTGCCGACGCCCCTCCTGGCCGTCGGCGACGGGCCTCCATTTCTTGCATCGCGAATTTTAAGTTTGTTGAGTTTGGGGACGGGTTTAAACATGATTTTTGACCTATTTTGGGGCATTACGAGTTCTGGGAGTTTGAAACATGTTCTGGGAGCCACAACCTTCCACCAATCCATTTGAAATCACTTTCAATCCATTCGATTCATCCACTTCGATTCAAACCCTAATCCATCATCATCACCATCAATCATTAATCACCAATCTCATCATCATCATCTCATATCAAAACCCTAACCACACCTCACCTTCATCTCCAAGCTTCAATATGTTCAAGTTCAAGGCTTTATCATCCATTGATAGTGTTCCGTTCACCATGAGCGGCTAATTCCCGGAGGTTTCACCCAGGTGTAGACTTTTGTAAGATTTCTAGGGTTTGCTACATGTTAAACATTTGGTTTGTGACAATTTGATTTGCATTTTATCTTTTGGTAATTGTCTTACGTTTGTATTGTATTTGCAAATTGTCGAGTGAGTTATGAAATTTGACTTCTTGAAATGAATATGCGTATTTATGCCTTGTCGATTGATAGGTTTCACTTGTCCAAAGTAACGAAGTGCATTGTGGTCCGTTGTCTATGACGTTGATAGCATTGGAACCTAAGCTTTGTGATTCTAACCGTTAATGAACTAATTCGTTTAAACCAATTTAAAATGTGTAGTAACCCTAGGTCTTGCAATTGTTGAACCGGGTGTGAACCTTGTTTTCTCACTATTGTTTTACAATCATATTTTTTCCATTGCAATCGTTCTCAAGTTTTTGTTAGTTAATTAATCAAACAAACTTGTCGGTTGATTCCGACACCCTTTCCAACCAAACAAATTAATCAATTTCATTAGCAAGCTTCATAAAAGTGACCATCTTAGAAAAATCAATCTTGTCCGTACGCAACCCACAGACTCTTCGTGGATCGATCCCGTACTACCACTAACTCATAGTTGAGGGTAAATCGGGTTTATAAGTATTATCTTTGAGCGGGGCGCGACACCTCGATCAAATTTGCGCCGTTAATTTTAAACACTACACATTGAGGACAATGTTAACTTCAAGTGTGGGGATGTGATGTGTGGGTGTAAACCGGTGTTTATTATGGTTTAAGTTAATGATTTTATGTAGCTTTTAATTTTGAATAGCCTACTTTTAATTAGAATTGTGTTTTGCAGGTCTAATGGAGTTTAAGGAGCTAATTGGAAGCCAAACGGAGCACTGGAACGCGAACGAGATCAACCGGAATCAGGAATTGAAAAATGCAGAAAACTGAAGTTTAGGGGTGCCGTCGGCGACGTCACAATGGCCCGTCGGCGACGCCCCATGTGTCCTTCTCTGTCGCGTACTTTTTGTCGTAGACAGCAGGATAGGCCGTCGCCAAAAACTGAAGAAAGCATACGCCGTCACCGACGCCCATCCTGGCCGTCGGCGACGGGCCTCCGTTTCTTGCATCGCGAATTTTGAGTTTGTTGAGTTTGGGGACGGGTTTAAACATTATTTTTTACCTATTTTGGGGCATTACGAGTTCTGGGAGTTTGAAACTTGTTTAGGGAGCCACAACCTTCCACCAATCCATTTGAAATCACTTTCAATCCATTCGATTCATCCACTTCGATTCAAACCCTAATCCATCATCATCACCATCAATCATCAATCACCAATCTCATCATCATCATATCATATCAAAACCTTAACCATACCTCACCTTCATCTCCAAGCTTCAATATGTTCAAGTTCAAGGCTTTATAATCTGTTGATCGTGTTCCGTTCACCATGAGCGGCTAATTCCCGAAGGTTTCACCCTGGTGTAGACTTTTGTAAGATTTCTAGGGTTTGCTACATGTTAAACATTTGGTTTGTGACAATTCAATTTGCATTTAATCTTTTGATAATTGTGTTACGTTTGCATTGTATTTGCGAATTGTCGAGTGAGTTATGAAATTTGACTTCGTGAAATGAATATGCGTATTTATGCCTTGTCGATTGATAGGTTTCACTTGTCCAAAGTAACAAAGTGCATTGTGGTCCGTTGTCTATGACGTTGATAGCAATTGGCACCTAAGCTTTGTGATTCTAAATCGTTAATGAACTAATTCGTTTAAACCAATTTAAAATGTGTAGTAACCCTAGGTCTTGCAATTGTTGAACCGGGTGTGAACCTTGTTTTCTCACTATTGTTTTACAATCATATTTTTTTCCATTGCAATCGTTCTCAAGTTTTTGTTAGTTAATTAATCAAACAAACTTGTCGGTTGATTCCGACACCCTTTCCAACCAAACAAATTAATCAATTTCATTAGCAAGCTTCATAAAAGTGACCATCTTAGAAAAATCAAGCTTGTGCATACGCAACCCACAGAATCTTCATGGATCGACCCATACTACCACTAACTCATAGTTGAGGGTAAATCGGGTTTATAAGTATTATCTTTGACCGGGGTGCGACACCTCGATCAAATTTTGGCGCCGTTGTCGGGGAGTTCGTGCGCTTTGCGTTTGGATGTATTGATTTTTGTGATTAACTTTTTAATTGCTTATTTTCTTATTATCGTATCTACTTTTGTGTTACGCGGGTGTGTTACTTGTGCAGGTTACAGGTAGTGCATGCATACACGAAATTCCGGGAGAACTTCACCGGTAGCATTCGAGCCGGAAATTGAGGGGGTCGTTAGAAGAAACCTAGCTAACCGGTTAGAGGCAACCGTTGTCTCTAATCCACCAAAACCTAACACACTAAGTACCTCGTCTGTTGGAACCGTTCCAATGGATAACCAGAACGCCAATCAAAATCAACATCAATACCCTAATCACCCACCTCAAAACCCAAACAACCAACCGGGTGATAACAATTCAAGACCACCTACACCACCATTTCCAAACCGTGGTCCTAACTAAAACCTCAACCAACGTGCATGCATACCTCCACCTCAGAACCAAAACCGACAAAACCCATTACCACCAAATGTTAACAACCGCAACACTAACGCCAACCGTGGTGTTAATGTGAATCGTGGCAATCCCGCGAATGAAGATCAATTTGTCAATCTTGATGAATTGAGGAATAATATCCCGGATGACGAACCCTATAGTGTACCCGGTTATCAATCACCGGAACATGTGAGTGTTCACACGGACTACTCGGACGATGGGGGATAGTATAATGATCGGGTTGAAGACATTGGATGGGGAAATGACAATGAAGAGCTTTTCCACAATGGTGGGAATTTTGGTTATGATGACGGGGGGTATCAATATGCGAATGATGTGGGGGATTATGATGAATACGGTTATGACTACGGGAGAAATGACGGTTATAGAAACAACCATCAACCACGTAATAACAATAGGAACCGAGACGATGGTAATAACAACTACAACAATCAAAACGCCAATCGTAATCGGATTCCACAATACGTGGGTGGTGGGAATCAAGGGGGTAATCGAGACGGTGATAGAAGAGGGGATCGAAGAATGGGGACCAAGAGGTGAACGGTCCACCAAGGGATAATTGACACAATCGCAACAACAACAATCAACGTCAACCACTGCAAGGAGTTGACGGTCGGTTTTGACTGATGATATCGGAAAATGATTCTCCGATTGTACCACCGCCAAGAGGAAGAGTTGCTTTTGATTGCAAACCCAACTACATCAACATACTTCCCCATTTTAATGGACGGTCGAATGATGAACCGTATACGCATCTACAGGAGTTTTCGGCTATATGTAGCACTATTGGGGGTGGTCACTTCACTCAAGATGAGGTTCGCTTACGTCTTTTCCAATTCTCATTAAAGGACAAGGCTAAGCAATGGTTTTTGACATTGCCCACCAATAGTATTCACACGTGGGTGGAGATGCAACAAACCTTCCTTGATGAGTATTACTCGATGGCCAAGACTGATGATGCGCGTGATGAGATTAGAGCGTTTAAACAACTCTCGAGTGAACCGCTACATAAGGCATTCATGAAGTATAAAGAATTGATCCGAAAGTGTCCTCATCATCAAACCGAAAAGTGGGAATTGGTGAAGTGCTTTGTGAGAGGTCTAGATGGGGAGACATGGAATCATTTGGAGTCGACAAGTAACGGAACGTTGTTGAGTAATCATGAAGACTACGATTGGGAGTTTCTCGAGAGAATGGCCAAAAGATCGAAAGCTAAAGAGTTGGCTGACTGAGCTAAGAAGCACCCTATATCCTGGTCACTACCCGACCTTGATTCTAGTTCAAGGGACCGCATTTCTACATTGGAAGGGGAATTGGCCCGTATGAAGAAAAAGGAAGTTAACGCGGTACAATTCGTGGGTTGCGATGGGTGTGGGGGACTCGACCATAGAACCGTAGAATGTCAAATGGGAAAAGCCGAAGACACCGAGGAAGTGAATCAAGTGTTTGGTGATTCGAAGCATAATGACATGAACTCGAACACTTACCATCCCGGGTTTCCATTATGGGAACGCAATCAAATGAATCTGAACTTTCACGCGGGTAACCAAGGCGGATCATCATACCAAAACCGCCAAGGTGGTAACCACGGGGGCTATCAAAGAAACTACAACCAAGGTAGTAATCAATCATATCAGAACCGTGAAGGAAATTATCAAAGGGGTTACAACCAAGGTGGTAACAGGGGAGGTAATTCGAACTCTCAAGGCAGTGGTGATGATTTGAGTGCCAAGATTGATGCACTATTGAATGTAGTGAAGGAATCTAGAAGTGACATCAAGGAGATGAAAAAGGCAAATGAGATGAGGGATAAATCTCATGAGGTATTGGCAAAGCAAGTGGGGCAACTTGCTGAAGAGGTAGCTCAGATGCGAGGAGGTGGAGGAAGACTTCCAAGTGATACCACCGTGAACCCTAAGCATCAAGGGTCTAACTCGAAGAACACACGTGAGGTACCAGTTAATAAACTTCTTTACGTAGTGGTCGAGTCATAGATAGTGGTGTTGAGTCACCACCACCTCAGTTTGTTGAAGGGGTGGTGGAAGATGTTAGTGATGAGGAGAGTGTTGACGGTCAAACGGGTCAAAATAAAAATGTTTCTGATAATAATAAAAATACCCCCATTGTGACCGCCCCAGTCCCAAAGGCTAAGGAAAAGGGTGTGGAGGTTAATACCGCCCCTTACCCCGAAGCTTTGTTGGGACCATCTAAGAAGGTGGTTACAAAATGTGGCCCACAACAAGAGGAAATGTGGGAAATTTTTAAACAAGTAAAAATCAACCTACCTCTCTTAGATGCGATCAAACAAGTACCCTCATATGCAAAGTAGTTAAAGGAATTATGCACCCAGAAACGAACTAACAAGTTTCCCAAGAAACTTGATTTGACTGAAAATGTCAGTTCGATTCTTTTGGGTGCACTTCCACCAAAGCTACAAGATCCGGGGGCGCCATTATTTCTATTCAAGTTGGCGAATTCAAAATGACACGAGCACTTTTGGACCTTGGGGCGAGTGTGAGTATCTTGTCGAGTAGTTTATATGACCAATACGAGTTTGGTCCACTTCAATCGTCAAACACCACTGTGGTGTTGGTGGATTTGACTCCCAAACTACCCCGTGGGATAGTCACCAATGTGATAGTGAAAGTTGATGATTTTTATTACCCGGTGGACTTTCTTGTACTTGACTATGTTTCTTTGGACCGAACCAAACAACCAACGGTTATACTCGGTCGACCATTTTTGGCAACATCAAATGCTCAAATCGATTGTAAAACGGGTACGGTCGACATGACTTTTGGTAACCGTCGGTTGCGGTTGAACATTTTTTCGGGATTGACGAATCCTCTAGTTGGTGAGGAATGCTATATGGCGGACGTCATTGACGAGTGTATACCTCTATGTGACATTAGTGTCGAAGAGGAAAACACAATAAAGGAATGTTTCATGTTCGACAGGTTGCAAATGGAAACAAATCGAAGCATGGATGCGGAGTGGAAAAGATAGAGGTGATCATGGAGAAGGAAGGGACACCCATTTGGACTCATCAAGAGGAAAGTCTTCCGGAAAAGATTGATACGAAATTGAAGCCGTCATTAGAAGAGCCTCCGGTTGTTGAATTGAAGCTGTTGCCCAAGCATTTGAAATATGCTTATGTGGGTAAGAGCAACAAGCTTCCGGTGATCATCGCGGGCTAATTTTACCGGAGAGCAAGAGGAAAAGCTTATGGAGGTCTTGGTCACGAATAGAGCCGCTATTGGTTGGACCATTGCTGACCTGAAGGGAATTAGTCCCTCAGTGGTGATGCATAAAATCATCACTGAAGATGGTATCACTCCTTCTCGTGACGCACAAAGGCGATTGAATCCCAACATGCGAGAGGTAGTCAAGAAGGAGGTGTTGAAGTGGCTAGATGCGGGTATTATTTACCCCATCTCTGATAGCCAGTGGGTGAGCCCAACGCAAACGGTCCCGAAAAAGGCAAGCATTCAAGTCGTCACAAATGACGCAGGTGAAGAGGTTGCTACCCAGCCGTTAACCGGGTGGCGAATTTGTATTGATTATCGGAAGTTAAATTCTGCAACTTCCATAGACCATTTCCCTTTACCTTTTATTGACCAAATTGTTGAGAAGTTAGCGGGTCAAAAATTTTATTGCTTTCTAGATGGGTATTCGGGTTACAACCAAATAGCTATCCATCCAGAGGATCAAGCTAAGACCACGTTTACTTGCCCATACGGTACTTTTGTATTTAGGCGAATGCCGTTTGGGCTATGTAATGCCCCCGCCACCTTTCAAAGGTGTATGATGAGTATATTCTCGGACATGGTGGGGGAGTCCTTAGAGATCTTTACGGATGACTTCTCAATTTTTGGGTCATCGTTTGAGGCATGGCTTGACCAACTCAAAAAAGTTTTGAAAAGATGTGTCGAGAAAAATTTAGTTTTGAGTTGGGAGAAGAGCCATTTTATGGTTTAGGAAGGGATTGTGTTGGGGCATGTAGTGTCGAGTCATGGGATAGAGGTCGACCGTGTAAAGGTGCAAGTCATCGCTACTTTACCATATCCCACGAGTGTTAAGGGGTTAGGTCATTTTTAGGTTATGCGGGGTTTTATAGAAGGTTTATTAAGGGGTTTAGTGACATCACGAAGCCTTTATGTAAATTATTATTTAAAGACCAACTGTTTGATTTTAACAAAGAGTGTCAAACCTCTTTTAACATTTTGAAAGAGAAATTAGTGGAGGCCCCAATATTGCATTCGCCGAATTGGTCTTTACCATTTGAAATTATGTGCGATGCAAGTGATTATGCGGTTGGGGCCGTGTTGGGTCAAAGGGTAGAAAAGAAACCCGTTGCTATTTACTACGCAATTAAGACTCTTTCGGATGCGCAATTGAATTACACGACTACCGAAAAAGAGCAACTTGCGGTGGTATTTGCATTGGAAAAATTTCGGGCTAGCATATGGGGTAACAAAGTTGTGATATATTCTGACCATACTGTTGTTAGGTACCTCATGGAGAAAAAGGATGCAAAGCCGAGATTGATTCGTTGGTTCTCTTACTACAAGAGTTTGACTTAGAAATACGGGACAAGAAGGGTAGCGAGAATGTGGTGGCGGACCACTTGTCCCGATTGATGGTGGAAGAGGGTTCTTCGCGTCTAGAGATTGATGATGCCTTCCTAGATGAGCACATTTTGGAAGTTTCTGTTTTACCGTGGTATGCTAACATTGTTAATTATTTGATTACAGGTGACTTGCCGGCTCATTGGGATCGGAGGAGAAGGTTGCACTTCATGTCGCAAATCAAATACTATACGTTGGAGGAACCGGACTTGTTCAAAATATGTCCGGATCAAGTTGTTCGAAGATGCATTCCGGACAAGGAGATCCCGAGTGTTTTGATGCACTTGCATTCATTTGCTTGTGGGGGCCATTTCAGTGGTCACAAAACTGGGCACAAAGTGCTCAATAGTGGGCTTTATTGGCAAACTATTTTCAAAGACGCATTTACTTTTGCTAAAAATTGCGTGGAGTGTCAAAAATTGGGGGGTATCTCCAAACGGGATGAGATGCCTATGCGACCGATCCTTATTGTAGATATTTTTGATGTATGGGGGATCGATTTCATGGGCCCTTTTCCTAATTCGCATGGCAATGTGTATATCTTGGTGGCGGTTGACTATGTGTCAAAACGGGTTGAAGCGATCGCTGCCAAGACAAATGACCATACCGTGGTTTGCAATTTTGTTCAAACGAATATAATTTCTAGATTTGGGATCCCCCGAGTTGTAACATTTGTAAAAATCGGGTTTTCAAAACCCGCTCCGTTTTGTAATCGAATATCAAGTTATAAAAGTCACGTTGAATATTTATGATTATTTTGATTTAAAATGATACATAATTAATAAATAAACTAAACTATAAAAATTATATTTGATAAAATGTTAAAACAAAATAAATAAAAAAATATGTTGCTGCCGGGACTCGAACCCGGGTCAGCCAAGAACAACTCCAACGACTTAACACACACTCACATCACCACTCCGCCACTTTGTGTTTTCTGTTATCTCTAGGAAACAAATGAGATTTATACACAAACTCGGTTAAAAACCGGTTGCGCCAACTGAGAAACGGAAATCGGCAAATCAATCGTCAAATCGCTTATTTACTCGCACATTCAGTTTATAACCTATGCACCGACGATTTTTAATCAAGTCGGAATTGATTGAGCATCAAGTCTCATCATTATCGGTTTTTATAACCGAAAAGTAATCAAGTTCAGATTACTTCAACTCAAGACCACTCTCGCGACTCAGAAATATCATACCAGCATCCCATTTCACTTTCGTCACATTTTCAGACCGTCAGAACGTCTAAATCAACTCGCCGGAATTTTCTGCAAAAGTCGCCGGAAAACCGTATTCATCCTCAAACGGTAAATCTTTCAATATCATTGTAGTTCAACAATTGTTAGACTATTTCTAACTTAAACCTCTCAATTGAAATCGAATTCAGGCGCTGTATTCAACTAATTCCAGTTCGCCGGAACTTTCCTGAAAGTCTTCATTTCCGTCTGTGAAACGGTAAGGACCTTCAATCCCGCTGTTAACGTTTGTTTATCACTTCAATTCTACGATTAACTAATCAAAACAGTTAATTGTCTTGTTCAGTTGAAGAGCATAAAAACAAAGCCGACGCAATTGCCGGAAATTCTGTGATATCTCATTCCTACGGTATGTTACTTCCAACACCGTTTCTGTCATTTTATTTTAACCTTAAGAATGTTTGATAATCGTAAAAACAAGAAATGAATCAGTGATTCAGTCGACGGAAATATTGAATGAAGAAGACGATGTTAATTAAGTTATAAGTTTATTTAAAACCAGTAAAATGAACGGGTTAGACACACAGTCAGCGGTGGACTGTGTGCAAAACATATACGCATGTCCCGAGTTCGATCCCTGCTACACGCACTCCTTATGTAATAAAATGCCTTTTTGTTTAAAAACTAAACCGGGTTAACTCAGTTAGATATTAAGTATAATAAAAACCGAGATAATAACCAGGTTAGACACACAGTCCAGCGGTGGACTGTGTGCAACACTAAGTCACACGTCGCGAGTTCGAAACCCGTCACTGGCACCGGTTTGTTGAATTAAAATGTTTTTGCAATTAAAAGAATTTCGGTTAAACTGAATAAGTATATAAATATAATTAAAAACAAGATTATTTCGGGTTAGACACGTAGCTCAGTTGGTAGAGCTGCGTGCACGCGTACGGGAGGTCTCGGGTTCGAGCCTCACCCGGCGCACACTATGTCACTGACCGAACCGGTCAACAAGTCAACAGGTCAACGGTCAACGGTCAACGGTCAACGGTCAACGCAAAATAAACATTTTTTTATATTTTTATTTATTTAATTTAATTTAAAAATCATTTAAAATACTTAAAAATAACATTTTTAAAGATAGAAAATAGCCTTAAACTCACAAAAACATATCTAAAAATTTCATTAAAATCCTTAATAAAATCCACTCATTTAATATATTTTTCCGTTATTATTTAGGTTAGTATTTCTCGTTGTTCCGCTCATCTAATTCGTGCGCATCTCACCATCTCCAATCCAACGCACCCAATGTGAGTGAATCTTTACAAATTCCCCGTTTAATCACGTTTTGGGGTGTATCATGTGTCTTGTTATATATATTATACTTAAACCATTGTGCATACATCATATCATGAACATGTGTATTCAGTTTGTTGCTGTTGTGTAGTTATTGTTGGATGCAATTTATTATTTTCAGTACATGCAATTTCATAGGCCGCCGCTCCCCATTACATTATGAGCGTTGAGCATGTTCCCCATTTCATTATGAGGTTGAACCTGGCGTGCCCACATACGATCGGCTCCGTTTGATTGAGCCTTGATCGCACAGACATTTTCATTTTCAGTACATGCAATACGATCGGCTCCGTTTGATTGAGCCTTGATCGCACAGTTCATTTATGTTATTTATCGTATGTTGTTGGTATGTTAATGTATGCTATCATATGTTATTGTATGTTATAGTTGTGATTGCTATTTGCCACTGCTTGATTATTTACATTTGCTCATTTATGATTATGCACAATTTTCATTTATAAACTAACAAGTAATTCATTAATAAATGTTTATCTAATAAGGTTCACTCGCCAACTTATGTTGACCCAAAAACCCCCATTTTTACACATGATACAGGTGAGCCAGCAGCAGCTAGGAACACATAGGACTGGACTAGAAGAATAAAATGATTTAGAGTTGGGATTGTTATGTTTGGCTTATTTCCTTTGTATTGTATGAACTTGTTTGGATATTTGGAAATGTAACTTTGACGTTATTAAATAAGAAACATATTAGTAAATGTCATGAGCTTTGGTGATAACCCAATTATGCCCCGACTCTTATTCCGCTGCGGGTCGGGGTGTGACAGATTGGTATCAGAGCCATGACTAAAGGGATATAGGATAGGTTATAAGACCCTTAGAGCCTATACTATAGTTGATTAGAAACTTATAAGATTTTTGTGTGTTACATGCCAAATTTCATGATGTTTATATGTTTTATGTTAAATGTTACATTCAATATTATGCAAGCATGTTCATAAGTATGTATTATCATATAATGCCTATCATGAATCATATACTCATAACATATCACATCCATGAAAGCACACACCACATCATGATTGCTTTTACAATGATTTTTGTGTTTTCAAATCTCATCAAAGTGAGTTCTCATGATGGGCATGTAGTAACTGGAAGGGTACCAGTACCGGTAGTCGGAACGTCCTGTCTAGGCTGGCATTCGTATAAATCCAAAATAAAGGACCAGTTTGCCTACCTGGGGACTAACGATGAGAGTACGAAGTACCTATTAGGCCAAAGCATGCTATACCAAACGTCGTGTGAGCTAACCCCACTTTGAGTTGTCATTGTGTCTACACCTGGACACGTTCCGACCAAACATCTCATGAACATATTTTGTGGTTTGCATTCGGGTGATGCGAGTGTTAAATTGCCAATACTAATGTGAATCCTACCAAGCCAATAGCCATGGGGGCCCACATGACTATATAGGTGAAGGTATGGGAGACATTTGAGGCCCAACATGAGCAAACCCAAGACATCCTATGGATGTAGTTGCATTATTGATATTTATGTTATTTTCATTTTCTTAAAGACACATGACACCTAAAAAGACACCATAAACTCACAATCTTCTCATTGTATGATCTTGTAGATGTCGTCTAGACAGCAACGAAGGGGTAAAAGATCAGGAAGATCTCAGGAACGTTTGGCCACTCAGATCGCGAAACAAATGGCCACGATACTGCCTGACATTGTGGTCTAAGTACAACAAGCCCTCGCTACAAATCCTACTAACCCTCCCCAACAACATGACCAGAACATTGACAACCCTCCTACCAGCAAGTGCTCTTACAAACATTTTAAGTCTTGTGATCCTCCTAAATTTGAAGGGACCGAGGGTGTCACTGCTCTCCTACATTGGTTCGAGGAGATGGAAAACACCTTTCTAAACTGCGATTGTCCTGAGGATCGCAAGGTTCGATACGCTACCGGGAGACTATTTGGGGTAGCTCTCACTTGGTGGAATACTGAGAAAGGGAAGAGGGGAACTGAAGATGCAATGGCCTTAACTTAGGAGGAGTTAAGGGAAATCATGACTAGGCGTTTCTGTCCTAGGAGTGAAATTAAAAAGCTGGAGGACGAATTTCATTCTCTAAAGCAAAAGGAGAGTGATCACACCACCTATAACAAGAGGTTCTTAGAGTTGAACCAAATGGTTCCAAATTTGTTCACCCCAACCTATCGTCTGATCGAGCATTATATTCGAGGACTTCCCTCGAAAATCCAAGATTCAGTTCTCAGCGTTTCACCAGTAACACTTGAAGCTGCTATGGAGCTAGCAACTGAACTGACCGAGAACCGAATTCGCAACGGGAAGTTCAAAGAAGAGAAAAAGAAAGCCCCTGTTGAGGGTCAAACTTCAAACCATCCCATTTCTTCCTCTAAGTTTGCTAACAAGAGGAAGCGCAACACCAGAAATTTTGCAGTTACTCAAACCAACTCCCCTATTCCTGCTGCACCCATTACTCAAGTCACTCCTTCACCCGCACCATACAGAAGACCTTACACTGGCCCGTTACCAAAATGTAACCGTTGCCAATATCACCATTCCCCTGATCATCCCTGCCAATATTGCACCGGCTGCGGTCGCGCAGGTCATACTGTTCAAACCTGCCGCATGCCTCAACGAACGAACCGCCACCAACCTTTAACCCAACCCCACCAACAAATAATGGGCCAAGCCCAACAACCCCTACTATTACCACCCACCCAACATTTAGCCCAAACATATTACCAGCCCAATTATCCTATGGGTCAACCATACAATTGCGGTGACCCGAGCCATTTCAGAAACACTTGTCCAATGTTGGTCAATATTATTCATGCTCAGGCCCAAGCCAACCCGGTGAATCAAGCAAACCAAGCTCCTCCACCTGCAAGAGGGAGAGCTTTCAATATCAACGCTAACCAGGCCAGAGCTGACGGCAATGTGGTTAACGGTACGTTCCTTATAAATGGTAGATATGCATCTATGTTATTTGATACTGGTGCGGATAGAAGTTTTGTGTCTTTAGAATTTGAACCTATCTTAAGCAAAAATCGGGATAAGCTCACGGAATCCATAACGGTAGAAGTTGCGGACGGGAAACCAGTTTCATTAAACTCTATTATACGCAACTGTACACTCACCTTAAACGACCACGATTTCTCATTCGACCTTATTCCTATGAAGCTGGGAAGTTTTGATATCATAATCGGTATGGATTGGCTCAGTCAACATCAGGCAGAAGTTGTATGTCGTGAAAAATTTATTCGTATTCCTCTTTCAAACGGTCAGACTCTTCGAATCATTGGAGAAACCTCGTCGAAAGGGCTCAGCTTAATGTCTTGTCTTCAAGCTCAAAAATATCTTCGCAAGAATTATGTCGCGTTTTTAGCTCATATCATCAAAAAGGGAACCATGGAGAAGAAACTTGAAGACATTCCTGTAGTAAAAGACTTCCCACAAGTTTTTCCTGACGACATTTCAGGACTTCCTCCAGTTAGAGACGTCGAATTCCGTATTGATCTTATACCTGGTGCTACACCAGTTGCAAAGTCTCCTTATAGGTTAGCCCCCTCTGAAATGCAAGAGCTAGCCAGTCAATTACAAGAGTTGACTAACAAGGGATTCATACGTCCTAGCTCGTCACCTTGGGGTGCACCTGTTCTTTTTGTAAAGTAGAAAGATGGATCGTTTCGTATGTGCATCGACTACAGAGAGCTCAACAAGTTAACAATCAAGAATCGCTATCCTTTACCTCGCATTGATGATCTTCTTTACCAACTTCAAGGTGCCAGCTGCTTTTCAAAAATCGACCTTCGATCTGGCTATCATCAACTTAGAGTGCATGAAGAAGACGTCCCTAAGACTGCTTTTCAAACTCGTTATGGCCACTATGAATTCATGGTTATGCCATTTGGTTTAACCAACGCACCAGCTGTCTTCATGGACCTAATGAACAGAGTCTGCAGACCTTATCTTGATCGATTTGTTATAGTCTTCATCGACGATATTCTTATTTATTCAAAATCTAAATCTGATCATGAGCGTCATCTTCGACTCATCCTTGCACTTCTAGAAAAGGAAAAGCTTTATGGCAAATTCTCCAAATGTGAATTCTGGTTAAAAGAGGTGCAATTCCTCGGGCATGTAGTCAATGACAAGGGAATACATGTCGACCCTTCAAAGATCAAAGCGATTCAAGAATGGCAAGCTCCACGTACACCAACCGAAGTAAGATCTTTCCTTGGTCTAGCTGGCTATTATCGTCGGTTCATTTCAAACTTCTCTCGCATTGCTGTACCACTCACGGCTTTAACTCATAAGGGAAAACCTTTCATATGGGGACCCAAGCAGGAAGAAGCCTTTCAAACTCTTAAACAAAAACTTTGTGATGCACCAATCCTCACTCTTCCTGAAGGTTGTGATGATTTTGTAGTCTATTGCGACGCGTCAGGGCAAGGATTAGGCTGCTTCTAATGCAAAGAGGAAAAGTCATAGCTTATGCTTCGAGACAACTCAAGGCACATGAAAAGAACTACACCACTCATGACCTGGAACTTGGAGCCGTTGTGTTCGCTCTTAAGATATGGAGACATTATCTCTATGGTACTAAGTGTGAAATATACACTGACCACAAGAGTCTTCAACATATCTTCAATCAAAAAGAGTTAAACATGAGGCAACGAAGATGGGTCGAACTTCTAAATGATTACGACTGTGAAATTAGATACCACCCTAGTAAAGCAAATGTGGTGGCTGATGCACTTAGTCGAAAGGGTTATGCGAACTCCATTCGCCTTCTATGTTCGCAAATTATAACTGACATTAAAGATCAAATTCGAGAAGCCCAACACGTTTCAATAACGGAAGAAGATGTACGAAAGGAGATGTCCTGTGGAGCTGAGTTAAAAATTGAAACTAAATCTGACGGTATTCTGTACTACCTAGATCGTATCTGGATTCCTAACCACAACAATCTTCGTGAAATTCTTATGAATGAAGCTCACAAAACGCGATATTCTATACACCCAGGAGCCGATAAGATGTATCAAGACCTACGATACACCTATTGGTGGCCTGGAATGAAGAAGGATATTGCCGTTTTTGTTTCCAAGTGCCTTACATGTTCCAAGGTGAAGGCTGAACACCAAAGACCCTCAGGACTTCTGGTCCAACCGGAAATTCCTGTATGGAAGTGGGAAAATATAACCATGGATTTCATTACCGGGTTACCTCGCACTTCTGGTGGGTATGACACTATATGGGTAATTATAGACCGACTTACAAAATCAGCTCACTTTATTCCTATCCGCGAAGATTTCAATTACGAAAAGCTTGCTCGTATTTATATCAACGAAATCGTAAGCCGACATGGGGTACCGTTAAGCATTATTTCTGATCGTGATGGTCGTTTCACTTCACGAACATGGCAAGCAGTACAATCCGCTATGGGCACGCGATTAGATCTCAGTACCGCCTATCATCCTCAAACTGATGGACAGTCTGAGCGCACCATTCAAACTCTTGAAGATATGCTTCGAGCATGTGTCATAGACTTCAAGGGAAACTGGGACGCCCACCTACCATTAGTTGAATTTTCGTACAACAACAGCTATCATTCGAGCATCAGCATGGCACCTTTTGAAGCCTTATATGGTCGTAAGTGCCGATCTCCTGTATGTTGGCACGAAATTGGGGAAGCACAAATTACTGGTCCAGAATTGATCCAAGAAACCACAGACAAGATCCATCAAATTCGAAACAATCTTCTAGCGGCTCAAAGTCGTCAAAAGAGTTATGCAGATAAACGACGGAAGCCCTTAGAGTTTAACATTGGTGATCATGTACTTTTAAAAGTATCATCGTGGAAGGGAGTAGTTCGTTTTGGTCAAAAGGGCAAGCTAGCACCACGTTACGTAGGACCTTACAAGATACTCGAAATAGTAGGTCCTGTAGCATACAAGCTTGATCTACCAGAAGAACTCAACAGGATTCATCCCACATTCCACGTGTCGAACTTGAAGAAGTGCCTCGCTGATGAGAACCTCCACATTCTGCCGGAAGATATTCAGATTGATGAATCTATGCATTTTATTGAAAGACCTGTAGAGATCATGGACTTCGGAGAGAAACGTCTACGACGAAGTCGCATTCCAATTGTTAGGGTACGCTGGGAGTCGAAACGGGGACCTGAGTTTACTTAGGAACGTGAAGACTCAATGCGCGAAAAATACCCGCATCTTTTTCCTACTACTTTAACTACTTAAATTTCGGGACGAAATTCCTAAAAGTAGGGGATACTGTAACATTTGTAAAAATCGGGTTTTCAAAACCCGCTCCGTTTTGTAATCGAATATCAAGTTATAAAAGTCACGTTGAATATTTATGATTATTTTGATTTAAAATGATACATAATTAATAAATAAACTAAACTATAAAAATTATATTTGATAAAACGTTAAAACAAAATAAATAAAAAAAATATGTTACTGCCGGGACTCGAACCCGGGTCAGCCAAGAACAACTCCAACGACTTAACACACACTCACATCACCACTCCGCCACTTTGTGTTTTCTGTTATCTCTAGGAAACAAATGAGATTTATACACAAACTCGGTTAAAACCGGTTGCACCAACTGAGAAACGGAAATCGGCAAATCCAACGCACCCAATGTGAGTGAATCTTTACAAAATTCTCCGTTTAATCACGTTTTGGGGTGTATCATGTGTCTTGTTATATATATTATACTTAAACCATTGTGCATACATCATATCATGAACATGTGTATTCAGTTTGTTGCTGTTGTGTAGTTATTGTTGGATGCAATTTATTATTTTCAGTACATGCAATTTCATAGGCCGCCGCTCCCCATTACATTATGAGCGTTGAGCATGTTCCCCATTCATTATGAGGTTGAACCTGGCGTGCCCACATACGATCGGCTCCGTTTGATTGAGCCTTGATCGCACAGACATTTTCATTTTCAGTACATGCAATACGATCGGCTCCGTTTGATTGAGCCTTGATCGCACAGTTCATTTATGTTATTTATCGTATGTTGTTGGTATGTTAATGTATGCTATCATATGTTATTGTATGTTATAGTTGTGATTGCTATTTGCCACTGCTTGATTATTTACATTTGCTCATTTATGATTATGCACAATTTTCATTTATAAACTAACAAGTAATTCATTAATAAATGTTTATCTAATAAGGTTCACTCGCCAACTTATGTTGACCCAAAAACCCCCATTTTTACACATGATACAGGTGAGCCAGCAGCAGCTAGGAACACATAGGACTGGACTAGAAGAATAAAATGATTTAGAGTTGGGATTGTTATGTTTGGCTTATTTCCTTTGTATTGTATGAACATGTTTGGATATTTGGAAATGTAACTTTGAAGTTATTAAATAAGAAACATGTTAGTAAATGTCATGAGCTTTGGTGATAACCCAATTATGCCCCGACTCTTATTCCGCTGCGGGTCGGGGTGTGACACGAGTAATTATTAGTGATGGAGGGTCTCACTTCAAAAATTTTAACTTTGGCAAACTATTGAAACGGTATTGTGTTGACCATCGAATTGCTACCCCTTACCATCCACAAACGAGTGGTCAAGTAGAAGTGTCTAATAGGAAAATAAAAGAAATTTTGCAAAAGACCGTTCGACCAGACCAAAAGGATTGGTCAACGAAGTTGAATGATGCTTTATGGGCCTATCGAATGACTCATAAAACATATATTGGCACTACACCTTACCATTTAGTTTATGGTAGAAATTGTCACTTACCGGTAGAACTTGTGCATCGTGCTTGGTGGGCTATTAAATAGGTTAACATGAAATATGATGATGCAGGTAAGGAGCGAAAGTTAAAGTTATGCGAGTTGGAAGAGCTTCGGGAGGAGGCGTATGAGTGTGCTT
This sequence comes from Scalesia atractyloides, assembly GCA_947069175.1. NCBI lineage: Eukaryota > Viridiplantae > Streptophyta > Magnoliopsida > Asterales > Asteraceae > Scalesia > Scalesia atractyloides. Next base: position 21,345,209 of record CAMTDV010001634.1, read on the forward strand.
CGAAATACAAGGATGGAATGAAGCGAGCACATGACACAAGGTTGAAACCAAAGGAGTTTGTGGTAGGGCAAAAGGTTTGGCTCTACAACTCAAAGCTTAAATTCTTTCCCAGGAAGCTCAAGAGTAAGTGGATGGGCCCATACGTGATCACACGGGTTGGGAAACTGGGTGATGTCACCATTGAGGACCCGAAGGATGGGTCAAGGCAAATGGTTAACGGTCATCGTCTAAAACTATTTCTTGATGATAAGGGTGAAAAGAACACGGAAGTGGTAAGCTTCGTGGTGGGCATACCACATTAGGAGGTCATTTGAGAACTGGTAACACGTTTTGTAGAGTTATGTACTACTTTTAATTGTTTGTGTACATTGTTTTAAAATAGTTATGCATATTGTTTTGATCTAACAACTCCTTGAGATGTGTGAAGTTCCGAAAGCTATAAACGAGTCTTGAAGACATGAGGTATGTTATCGAACTCTTTTATGTGTATTGGGGACAATACACGACTTTTTGGGGGTGGAAGGATCATTAACGATAGGCTGTTAGTGAATATTAAGACTGAAAACGTCACACAAAAAGTTTTTTTAAATTTTTAGGATTTAAATTAAGCTAGGCTCCATTTGTAAAAATTTCATGTTTTTGCCCATAGTGCCTAAAAAAAAAGAAGGGGGATTTAGGGGTGCCATCGGCGACGGGGCTTCAGGCCGTCGCCGACGGGGTGTCAAAAGTTGGCCGTCGGGTGAAAAGTGTCGTAGACAGCAGGTTAGTGCGTCGGTGAAAAAAAGGAAAACCCCACTTTTGGGGGGGCGTCGGCGACGGTGCATGGTTAGTCAGCCGACGCTGATTGTTGTTTGACGCATTTTTTCGACCCGAAACTCGTTTTTGGCCAACCAAACTCGACCCGAACCTTGTTTTAACCACAAATTCGACCCATGTGACCCCATATCTGATTCCTAATCTTAACCCACCAAAAAAATCCCTCCTATCTCTCTCCAAATTTCTCAATCTTCATCATCTTCTTCATAAGAACCCTAAACTTCAATCCTTCATAAATTCCTCAAATCTTAACCAAATCCAGCGATTCTTGAGCCTATTTTGTGTATTTTTCCGAGAGGAACAAAACCCCCAACTTTGTTTTCAGTAATTCTTGCTAGTTTGCAAGATTTCTGTGCGTGAAATTTCGGGTTTTTGAAGAAGTTTATCAAGCTTCAAGCTTAGTTCTTCTTGCCTAAACAACATTAAAGGTATGATCTTTTCTCAAAGTTAAGCATGATTATCATATGGTTAGTCAATTTCTCCCAAAATTTTTAAACTTTTTGTTTAAAAGTAGGTTGTTTATTGTGATTTATGATGTTATAGGTTGATTGTGAGGTTGAATATTGTAACATTTGTCGAAAAACGGGTTTTCGAAACCCGCTTGGTTTAATAACCAAACAATTAGTTTTAAATTTTTGTTGTCATTTATGGCTTATTTTAATTTTAAACGATTCATAATTAATCAACGAATTAGAAGATATAAATTATAATGGTAAAAAATATAAAAATAAATTAATTAAAAAGGAAAACCGGCAGCCGGGAGTCGAACCCGGGTCAGCCGGATATTCCCCAAAGACTTAACTTTCACGCCATCAACCGCTCCGCCACTTTGATTTTCTGACAATATAATGAATCAATTAATTCAAATAATAAAGTGCGGAAGTCAAATTCAGTCAAATTGCGCCCAAATAGCAGTCGTCGGAAATCCCGACGACTTCGCCGATAATTTACGTTTCCGTCCAAAATAACCGAAGAATTAACTCAACGACGGTTATAACCGACGTCTGAACCCGCAACATCAGTCGTAACCGCCGGAGAACGGCTGACCTTGAATTGAGACCGAATTCAGACCCCATACATCTCGATACTTCCCTATAAATTCACCCACAATCCACCGGAAACCTTTTCGCTCACAAATCGCACCTTTTCTCGACGAAAATTTACTCGCCGGAAACATCTGCAAGTCGCCGGAAAACCGAGACTTCCACCTACACGGTAATTACTTTGATTTTTCTGGCTCATTCCTTTATTAGACAAAATTCTAATATCAATCCCTCACCCAGAATCCTTTCCAGACGACGTTGCCGGATTATCTATTTTCGCCGGAGAAATTCTGAGCTTTCAAGGAAACTGCTGTTAACCGGTATGATTCTTCTAATTTACTGATAGTCGTTACCCAGTAGTTCCATTCCACATCTAATCCCTCCAAATTGTTGGTAGATCCTATTAGCCGCAGCTCACCAAGACGGAGCCGACGACCTTGCCAGACATCTGAAGAAAAACGAACAGTTGGTACAATCAACCCTCCAATCTCTTTCCGTTCATTTTCTTTACGATGGCTCATAACATTCATTGAGCTAATTTAACGAATAACAGTCAATTGGTCGATGTCTGTGTTTTGAACGAAGAAGATGAAGTGTTGTATAATATAAGATTAATTAAAATCGGTTTAATGAACGGGTTAGACACACAGTCCAGCGGTGGACTGTGCAACAAACACACATGCAAAGCGAGTTCGAATCCTGTCCCAGCTTTACTCACTTGAAATAAAAATATGCCTTTTTAACTGAACCGGGTTGACACACAGTCTATGTTAAGTATAATAAAAACCGAGTTAATAACCAAGTGAGACACACAGTTCAGCGGTGGACTGTGTGTACGCTAACCCACAGGTCCTGAGTTCGAGACCTGTGGTCAGCATCGGTCCGATACGTTTAAAAGCTTTTTTCAAAATAAATGATTTTCGGATTAAATTAAATAGTATATAAGTATAATTAAAAACAGAATTATTTCGGGTTAGACACGTAGCTCAGTTGGTAGAGCTGCGTGCACGCGTACGGGAGGTCACCGGTTCGAACCTTGCTCAGTGCAACAATATAACCGACCGAACCGGTCAACGGTCTCGGTCAACGGTCAAAGTCAACATTTTTTTATTTATTTTAATTAATTATTTAATTTAAAAATCAATTAAAAATACTTAAAAATAACGTTTTCAAAGTTAGAAAGTAGCCTTAAACTCACAATATTATACCCAAAAATCTTATTAAAATAGTTAATAAAATCCACATACTTACCGTACCTTTTCATTATTTATTTGGTTAGTTATCTCTCGTCGATCAATCCCCTAAACTCGTGCGCATTCAACATCTTCAAACAAACGCACCCAATGTGAGTGAATCTCTACCAATTCCCCGTTTTAATCACATTTTGGGGTGTATCATGTGTCTTATTTATTTATTATAATTAAACATTTGTGCATCCATCATGTTCATGATCAAATGTGTATTCAATGTATATCCATTGTTTGTGTGGTTGAAGTTTAGATTAATTTTATCATTTCAGTACATACATTTCATAGGCCGCCGCTCCCCATTACCTATGAGCGTGAGCTGTTCCCCATTACCTATGAGCGTGAACCAGGCGTTGCCAACATAAGATCGGCTCCGTTTGATTGAGCCTTGATCTCACATACATTGCATAGGCCGTCCGTTCCCCATTACCTATGAGCGTGAACGGGACGTTGCCAACATATACATTGTCATTCTTATTTCATGTTTAAGCAAGGTGGTTTGTGATCGTTATGTTTACATACATTTGTTCATATATGATTATTGCACAGTTTTTCCTAAATAAATTACAATAATGAATTGATAACAAATATTTTTAACAAGGTTCACTCGCCAACTTTTGTTGACCCAAAATTTCCTATTTTTATACATGATACAGGTGATCAAGTTGAAGCAAGAAACATATAGGGCGGCTTAGAAGAATAAACCAGTTTAGATTATGGATTTATTTTAGTTAATTTCTCTTTTCCTTGTATTGTATGAATTTGACTTGGAACATTGAAATGTAATTTGGATTTAATAAATATGAAACATATTAGTAAACATCATGAGCTTTGGTGATAACCCAATTATGCCCCGACTCTTATTCCGCTGCGGGTCGGGGTGTGACAGATTGGTATCAGAGCCATGACTATAGGGATATAGGATATGTTATTAGACCCTTAGAGCCTATACTATAGTTGCTTAGAAATTTTGAATTTTTGTGTGTTACATGCAAAATTCATGATGTTTATATGCTTTATGTTTATTGTTACATTCAAGGTTATGCAAGCATGTTCATAAGTATATATTATCATATAATGCTTATCATGAACCATATTCTTATAACATATCATATCCATGAAAGCACACACCACATCATTTTCATGATTGCTTTACAATGATTTTTGTACTTTCAAATCTCATCAAAGTGAGTTCTCATGACGGGCATGTAGTAACTGGAAGGGTACCAGTACCGGTAGTCGGAACGTCCTGTCTAGGCTTGGCATTCATATAAATCCAAAATAAAGGACCAGTTTGCCTACCTGGGGACTAACGATGAGAGTACGAAGTACCTATTAGGCCAAAGCATGCTATACCAAACGTCGTGTGAGCTAACCCCTCTTTGAGTTGTCATTGTGTCTACACCTGGACACATTCCGACCATACATCTTGTAAACATATTTGTGGTTTTCATTCGGGTCATGCGAGTGTTAAATCGCCAATACTAATGTGAATCCTACCAAGCCAATAGTCATGGGGGCCCACATGACTATACAGGTGAAGGTATGGGGGACATTTGAGGCCCAACATGAGCTAACCCAAGACATCCTATGGATGTGGTTGCATTATTGATATTTATGTTAATTTCATTTTTTTTAGACACATGACCCCTAAACACTCCATAAACTCACCATCTTCCTATGTATATTCCTGTAGATGTCGGGTAGGCAGCTACGTGGAGGACGAAAGTCAGGAAGGTCAAACGAACGCTTGGCCACTCAAATAGCAAAACAAATGGCCGCAGTACTTCCTGATATTGTAGTTCAAGTTCAGCAAGCTCTCACTGCAAATCCTGTCAACCCACCAAATCAAGAGGATCAAAACATCGACAACCCCTCCTCCAAGAAGTGCTCCTACAAGCACTTCAAGTCTTGCGATCCCCCAAAGTTCGAAGGGACTGAAGGTGTCACCGCTCTCCTCCACTGGTTTGAGGAAATGGAAAACACTTTCCTAAATTGCGATTGTCCCGAGGATCGCAAGGTACGTTACGCAACCGGGAGATTATTTGGGGTAGCCCTGACCTAGTGGAACACCGAGAAGGGTAAGAGAGGAGTAGAAGACGCGATGGCCTTAACTTGGGAAGAGTTAAGGGAAGTAATGACAAAACGCTTCTGCCCGAGAAGCGAACTCAAGAAGTTGGAAGACGAATTCCACTCGCTGAAGCAAAAGGAAGGGCATCACACTTCCTACAACAAAAGATTTCTTGAGCTGAACCAGATGGTTCCTAACTTGTTCACCCCGTGTACCGTTTGGTGGAACACTATATTCGAGGCCTTCCCTCGAAGATTCAGGACTCAGTCCTCAGCGCTTCGCTTGCAACTCTCGAAGCCGCCATGGAATTAGCCACCGAACTTACCGAGAACCGCATCAGAAACGGTAAGTTCAAAGAGGAGAAAAAGAAAGCCCCCGTTGAGGGCCAAACTTCCAACCACCCCACCTCATCCTCAAAATTTTCAAACAAGAGTAAACGAAGTACCAGAAATTTTGCCGTTACTCAAACAAATTTCCCTATCCCTGCTGCACCCATCACACAAGTTACTCCTTCAACCGCACCATACAAAAGGCAATACTCTGGCCCTTACCCAAAGTGCACCCGTTGCCAATACCATCACTCCCCCGAATACCCCTGTCAATACTGCATCGGCTGTGGCCGTGCAGGTCACACCATCCAAGCCTGCCGCTCACTGCAACGAATGAACCGCAACCAACCCATAACTCAAACCCACCATCAAATAATGGGTCAAACCCAACAACCCCCACTACCACCACCTACACAACATACAACCCAAACCTACTATCAACCCAACTACCCCATGATGCAACCCATGCGGGCTTGCTACAATTGTGGTGACCCAAACCACTTTAGAAACACGTGTCCACGCTTGGTGAACATCATACATGCTCAAGCTCAAGCGAATCCAGTGAACCAAGCTAACAAAGCTCCTCCACCTGCTAGAGGAAGAGCATTTAACATCAATGCCAACCAAGCTAGGGCCGACAACAACGTGGTTAACGGTACGTTTCTCGTCAATGGTAGTTATGCATCCGTGTTATTTGATACTGGCGCGGATAAGAGTTTTGTGTCCTTAGAATTTGAACCCATCCTCAATCAAACTCGTGACGAACTTATGAAATCCATAACGGTAGAAGTTGCTGACGGAAAACCGATCTCATTAAACTCCATTATCCGAAACTGCACCTTTACTCTAAACGATCATGATTTTTCTGTTGACCTCATTCCTATGAAGTTGGGAAGTTTTGACATTATAATCGGCATGGACTGGCTCAGCCAACATCAGGCTGAAGTAGTATGCCGTGAGAAGTTCATTCGCATTCCTCTTGCAGACGGTCAAACTCTACGAATCTTTGGAGAAACCCCTTCGAAAGGACTCAAGCTGATGTCCTGTCTTCAAGCCCGAAGATATCTCAGCAAGAATTATGTAGCATTTCTAACCCACGTTGTCAAGAAGGGAGGCAAAGAGAAGAAACTCAAAGATATACCCGTAGTGAAGGAATTCCCGCAAGTTTTTCCCGACGACATCGCCGGACTTCCTCCCAAGAGAGAAGTCGAATTCCGCATCGACCTTATACCTGGCGCTACACCCGTCGCGAAATCTCCTTATAGGCTAGCCCCATCCGAGATGCAAGAGCTGGCCAGTCAATTGCAAGAACTGACCGACAAGGGATTCATACGTCCTAGCTTATCGCCTTGGGGTGCACCTGTTCTGTTTGTAAAGAAGAAAGATGGGACCTTTCGCATGTGTATCGATTACAGGGAACTCAACAAATTAACGGTCAAAAATCGCTATCCGTTACCTCGCATCGATGATCTTCTAGACCAACTCCAGGGTGCCACTTGTTTTTCAAAGATCGACCTTCGTTCCGGCTATCACCAACTCAGAGTACATGAAGAAGACGTCCCAAAGACCGCCTTCCGAACTCGATATGGTCACTATGAATTCATGGTTATGCCATTTGGTCTAACCAACGCTCCAGCCGTCTTCATGGACTTAATGAACAGAGTTTGTAAACTCTATCTTGATCGCTTTGTTATAGTCTTCGTCGACGATATTCTCATTTACTCAAAGTATAAGACTGATCATGAACGACACCTTCGACTCATCCTCACACTCTTGAAGACCGAAAAGCTTTACGCTAAATTCTCCAAGTGCGAATTTTGGTTAAAAGAAGTACAGTTCCTTGGTCATGTCGTCAATGACAAGGGAATTCATGTCGACCGCGCAAAGATCAAAGCAGTACAAGAGTGGCAAGCGCCACGTACCCCAACCGAAGTACGATCTTTCCTTGGGTTGGCTGGTTACTATCGTCGTTTCATATCGAATTTCTCTCGTATCGCTGTACCACTCACGGCTTTGACACATAAAGGAAAACCCTTCGCATGGGGACCTAAGCAAGAAGAAGCCTTCCAAACCCTTAAGCAAAAGCTTTGTGACGCTCCTATCCTCACACTCCTCGAAGGTTGCGATGACTTTGTAGTGTATTGCGACGCATCAGGACAGGGATTAGGCTGTGTTTTAATGCAAAGGGGAAAAGTGATAGCCTATGCTTCTAGGCAGCTCAAAACTCATGAGAAGAACTACACTACTCACGACCTAGAACTTGGAGCCGTTGTGTTCGCTCTTAAGATATGGAGACATTACCTCTATGGTACCAAGTGTGAGATTTACACTTACCACAAGAGCCTCCAACATATCTTTAACCAAAAGGAGTTGAATATGAGGCAACGAAGATGGGTCGAACTTCTTAATGACTACGACTGTGAAATTCGGTATCATCCTGGCAAAGCAAATGTGGTGGCCGATGCACTCAGTCGAAAGGGTTATGCGAACTCCATTCGCCTTCTATGTTCGCAAATCATGACCAACATCAAAGACCAAATCCGAGAAGCTCAACATGTTTCCATAACAGAATACGACATACGCAATGAGTTATCTTGTGGAGCAGAACTTAAACTCGAAACGAAATCTGATGGCATTTTGTATTATCTAGATCGCATATGGATTCCTGATCACAACAACCTTCGCGATACTCTTATGAAAAAGGCTCACAAGACACGATACTCCGTACATCCAGGAGCCGACAAGATGTATCAGGACCTCCGATACACCTACTGGTGGCCTGGCATGAAGAAGGATATTGCTGTTTTTGTTTCCAAGTGCCTTACCTGTTCAAAAGTGAAAGCTGAACACCAAAGACCCTCAGGACTTCTGGTCCAACCTGAAATACCCGTATGGAAGTGGGAAAATATAACCATGGACTTCATAACCGGGTTACCTCGCACTCCTGGTGGGTACGACACAATATGGGTAATCATTGATCGTCTTACAAAATCAGCTCACTTCATTCCGATTCGCGAAGACTTCAAAAATGAGAAACTAGCTCGCATCTACATCAGTGAAATCGTAAGCCGTCATGGTGTGCCATTAAGCATTATATCAGATCGTGATGGTCGTTTCACTTCACGAACATGGCAAGCTGTACAAGCCGCTTTGGGTACACGATTAGATCTCAGCACCGCTTATCATCCCCAAACTGATGGTCAATCTGAACGCACCATTCAAACTCTTGAAGACATGCTTCGGGCATGTGTCATAGACTTCAAAGGGAATTGGGACGCTCACTTACCATTAGTTGAATTTTCGTACAATAACAGCTTTCATTCAAGTATCGGCATGACACCTTTCGAAGCATTATATGGTCGTAAGTGCCGATCACCAATATGTTGGCACGAAATTGGAGAAGCTCAAATCACCGGTCCAGAATTAATACAAGAAACAACTGACAAGATTCATCAAATCCGAAACAACCTTTTAGCGGCACAAAGTCGTCAAAAGAGCTATGCTGACAAGCGACGAAAGCCCTTGGAGTTTAACGTTGGCGATCAAGTACTTTTAAAAGTATCGCCGTGGAAGGGAGTAGTTCGTTTCGGCCAAAAAGGCAAACTAGCACCATGTTACGTAGGTCCTTTTAAGATACTCGAAAGGGTAGGACCTGTAGCCTACAAGCTTGACCTACCGGAGGAACTCAACAGAATTCATCCCACATTCCACGTATCGAACTTGAAGAAGTGCCTCGCCGATGAAAATCTCCATATTCCTCTAGAAGACATTCAAGTTGATGAATCTATGCATTTTATTGAAAGACCAGTAGAAATTATGGACTTCGGGGAAAAACGTTTAAGAAGAAGCCGCATCCCAATTGTCAGGGTACGCTGGGAGTCGAAACGAGGACCTGAGTTTACTTGGGAACGTGAAGACTCAATGCGCGAGAAATACCCACACCTTTTTCCTGTAACTACTACTACTTAAATTTCGGGACGAAATTTCTAAAAGTAGGGGATACTGTAACATTTGTCGAAAAACGGGTTTTCGAAACCCGCTTCGTTTAATAACCAAACAATTAGTTTTAAATTTTTGGTGTCATTTATGGCTTATTTTAATTTTAAACGATTCATAATTAATCAACAAATTAGAAGATATAAATTATAATGGTAAAAATATAAAAATAAATTAATTAAAAAGGAAAACTGGCTGCCGGGAGTCGAACCCGGGTCAGCCGGATATTCCCCAAAGACTTAACTTTCACGCCATCAACCGCTCCGCCACTTTGATTTTCTGACAATATAATGAATCAATTAATTCAAATAATAAAGTGCGGAAGTCAAATTCAGTCAAATTGCGCCCAAATAGCAGTCGTCGGAAATCCCGACGACTTCGCCGATAATTTACGTTTCCGTCCAAAATAACCGAAGAATTAACTCTAACGACGGTTATAACCGACGTCTGAACCCGCGACATCAGTCATAACCGCCGGAGAACGGCTGACCTTGAATTGAGACCGAATTCAGACCCCATACATCTCGATACTTCCCTATAAATTCACCCACAATCCACCGGAAACCTTTTCGCTCACAAATCGCACATTTTCTCGATGAAAATTTACTCGCCGGAAACATCTGCAAGTCGCCGGAAAACCGAGACTTCCACCTACACGGTAATTACTTCGATTTTTCTGGCTCATTCCTTTATTAGACAAAATTCTAATATCAATCCCTCACCCAAAATCCTTTCCAGACGACGTTGCCGGATTATCTGTTTTCGCCGGAGAAATTCTGAGCTTTCAAGGAAACTGCTGTTAACCGGTATGATTCTTCTAATTTACTGATAGTCGTTACCCAGTAGTTCCATTCCACATCTAATCCCTCCAAATTGTTGGTAGATCCTATTAGCCGCAGCTCACCAAGACGGAGCCGACGACCTTGCCGGACATCTGAAGAAAAACGAACAGTTGGTACAATCAACCCTCCAATCTCTTTCCGTTCATTTTCTTTACGATGGCTCATAACATTCATTGAGCTAATTTAACAAATAACAGTCAATTGGTCGATGTCTGTGTTTTGAACGAAGAAGATGAAGTGTTGTATAATATAAGATTAATTAAATCGGTTTAATGAACGGGTTAGACACACAGTCCAGCGGTGGACTGTGTGCAACAAACACATGCAACGCGAGTTCGAATCCTGTCCCAGCTTTACTCACTTGAAATAAAAATCTGCCTTTTTAACTGAACCGGGTTGACACACAGTCTATGTTAAGTATAATAAAAACCGAGTTAATAACCAAGTGAGACACACAGTCCAGCGGTGGACTGTGTGTACGCTAACCCACAGGTCCCGGGTTCGAGACCTGTGGTCAGCACCGGTCCGATACGTTTAAAAACTTTTTTAAAAATAAATGATTTTCGGATTAAATTAAATAGTATATAAGTATAATTAAAAACAGAATTATTTCGGGTTAGACACGTAGCTCAGTTGGTAGAGCTGCGTGCACGCGTACGGGAGGTCACCGGTTCGAACCTCGCTCAGTGCAACAATATAACCGACCAAACCGGTCAACGGTCAACGGTCTCGGTCAGCGGTCAAAGTCAACATTTTTTTATTTATTTTAATTAATTATTTAATTTAAAAATCAATTAAAAATACTTAAAAATAACGTTTTCAAAGTTAGAAAGTAGCCTTAAACTCACAATATTATACCCAAAAATCTTATTAAAATAGTTAATAAAATCCACATACTTACCGTACCTTTTCGTTATTTATTTGGTTAGTTATCTCTCGTCGATCAATCCCCTAAACTCGTGCGCATTCAACATCTTCAAACAAACGCACCCAATGTGAGTGAATCTCTACCAATTCCCCGTTTTAATCACATTTTGGGGTGTATCATGTGTCTTATTTATTTATTATAATTAAACATTTGTGCATCCATCATGTTCATGATCAAATGTGTATTCAATGTGTATCCATTGTTTGTGTGGTTGAAGTTTAGATTAATTTTATCATTTCAGTACATACATTTCATAGGCCGCCGCTCCCCATTACCTATGAGCGTGAGCTGTTCCCCATTACCTATGAGCGTGAACCAGGCGTTGCCAACATAAGATCGGCTCCGTTTGATTGAGCCTTGATCTCACATACATTGCATAGGCCGTCCGTTCCCCATTACCTATGAGCGTGAACGGGACGTTGCCAACATATACATTGTCATTCTTATTTCATGTTTAAGCAAGGTGGTTTGTGATTGTTATGTTTACATACATTTGTTCATATATGATTATTGCACAGTTTTTCCTAAATAAATTACAATAATGAATTGATAACAAATGTTTTTAACAAGGTTCACTCGCCAACTTTTGTTGACCCAAAATTTCCCATTTTTATACATGATACAGGTGATCAAGTTGAAGCAAGAAACATATAGGGCGGCTTAGAAGAATAAACCAGTTTAGATTATGGATTTATTTTAGTTAATTTCTCCTTTCCTTGTATTGTATGAATTTGACTTGGAACATTGAAATGTAATTTGGATTTAATAAATATGAAACATATTAGTAAACATCATGAGCTTTGGTGATAACCCAATTATGCCCCGACTCTTATTCCGCTGCGGGTCGGGGTGTGACAAATATTTGATTTGGGTGGGTTTTGAACATATAGCCACCATAGTGATGTGACTACACTTGTTGTTTGTGTGATTGAACAAAGATATGATGTTGAATCTTGTTGAACTTACATGGATTTAGGGGTAAACATGACAAAAATTAAGCTTTAGATAGTAAAGTTTACTACTTTTCAAGTTTAAGACAAGCTAAGTTATGTCTAAAGTAAGAATTTGTCAACATCATAGTTTGTGTTCAAAGTTTGGAGTGTTTGAGGTTTTGTTTGTATTAATATGTTCCCGTGTTTGTGATTGTAGCCATGTTTGGAAGGAAAAGAAGCAAGACCTCAGGCGAAGGGTCCTCTTCGGGAGCCGGATCAGGTTCCGGCTCTATTCAAAAGAAGTGGGAGCAGTTAAGTAATGCTGAGGAAGGAGATGGTCAGTTTGAGCGACAGGATTGGGATTGGGAAGAGTTCAGAAATACCGAACAGCTTCGCAATGGAATGACAACAAGAAGAAACCTTTGTCAAGATATAATAATAAAAAGCTGGAAGCCAAAATGTGAAATGGAAAATGGTTTCGGGAAACATCACTACTTCAATTCTGGAGAGAAGTGTCGCAGAAAGGACCGTCAATGTGGAAGAGTTCACAGCAATTGGGATTGCCCAGAAGTTCGAGAGGATTCGATGGGAACGTGTTCTAGATTGGTGTGAGGATATCACCTCACGGGTGTATTTGGCTGCGGTCTGCGAGTGGTTATCGACCTTACGGTTCTTGAACAAGGATGGGCCTCCTCACAATTGGCAATTGGTGGGGGGGGGGGGTATAGGAAAGAACCAAATGGTGATGTCTTTCGAGCACATGAACTCTATTGCTCGATTTGATTCCTTGGGGGTGATGAATATCACTACTATAACATAGATCAATTCTTGGATAACAAAGTGAACACAGCCGACCCCGCTGATATATTGGTAGCGGTTCTACCGGGTTCGGGAGGTATGACGGATTCGAGAAACGATCTGTCTTTGGAAGGGAGAATTCTGCAGGGTATCTCTCTTGAGAATATTTTTGGTGCGGTTTGGGGACTGTGGAAAAGTCAAAATACCGGATTGCCGGGTGTTATACTCCCTCTTATTTGGGTCGCCAAAATTGTCGTGGTGACAAATTGTTATGATGAACATTTGGGACACGAGGGAGTCCTGTACAAGAAAAATGATACCATATGTACGGTTGATAAGCACTATGATTTTGCAGCAAAATGTGCTTCCGACAAATTCGTTGTGGGTCTCAAAACCGATTGATCAGATTTGTTTTGCCTCCATAAAGCGGCATTGTAAGATTAAAGTCAAGGTTCTCGGTCATCAGTACACCGTAGAGGATGAACAAGGTCATAGTTTTCAGTTTGTGGAGCCTAGTGCGGCTCAAGAGGCTGCGAGAGAGGAGGAGATGTTGGACGCAGAGGATGAGGATGAACCCGCTGGTCCGAGGGGACCAAGGCAGAGGTATGCCCGTGGACATCGGGAAGTTTCAAACGAGGTGGCCCAGATTGTTGTCTCCCGGCGTAGGCCGGATTACACTAATTATAATCGGGGGCAACAAGGGGTGTATGATAATGTGTCCGCGGGCATTAGGGAGAACCGTGGGTATCATGAGCAAAGGCACCAATGGGAGCAAAGCTTCCAAACACAGTACCAAGCTAATTGGAATGAGGAAGCGGCCCATTGGACAAAGGTTGAGCAATATTGGGAAGAGCAACAATTGTTTCAAGCTCAGCAAAAATCTCAATTGGAATTGATGGAGCAACGGAGGATCCAAGAGAATGCCCGACGAAGAGAATGGGAGGAAAACCAAGATCACCTCCGGATAGAATGAAACGCCTATGAGGATAGGCGTTGGATGGCGACCGGCACAGATCAACAAATAGCCATCAATAACGCCAAGATCCTGCATGATCAAGAGAGGCATCAGCAGGATTTGATGGCCGGGTTGCCATTTCAGCGACATACGCCATGGACCAAGTATGAGGACCTTCCCGTGCCTCAAGGACCTTCTGACCCATCTCCGCACTGGCTCGAAATGCCGGGTTCAAGTTTCTTCCCGATGCAGTTACCGACACCATCCGAAGGGGAGCCAGGGCCTCTTGATAATTGGAAGGAGATGATGTCTTCTCTCACCGGCTATCCTTACAACCCATACCCGCCACGTGATCCGAATGAGCAATACCAAAGATAGGCGAGGTATGTCTTTTGTTGTTGTTGTATAGTTTTTATTTATTTTACATTTATAGTTTCATTTTGTTTGTAGTAGTAGTTTACTGCTTCCTTAGTTAAATAAACTTTGTGGGTGTGTTCCCTATATAACCCTCACGAGACCTACTCGTCCTTCCAAGCTATTGGAAGGTTTAAAAGGGCTTGTTGCATGAGCTAAATGCAACCGTGATTCCTACGAAAGTGAGTTAGGATGGTTATAGTTGTACATTATTTTCCACAAAAATCAAAGTAAATTAAGGTATGGATTGGTGATATTTTCATAAAAGTGGTAGAACTAGGTTTCTAACAAATTTTGATGGTTGTAAGAATCATGCTTCTACACAAGGGTTGAGATTTGTAGGTACATTATGTTCGTGAGACGACTGCTTTGTTGAAGGATGTGGAGCAAATGAAGAATGAGCTCGGAAATCAGGTGCATACGTTTCTTTTTACTTTGATTTTTAGTTAGATAATAAGTGGAGTGTAAATTGAATCTTAGTTTCCGGGGTGAAATGTTTTGGGAAATTAGCCGTGTCACATCCCTTGTGCGTTCTAAAGAGCTCTAACTCTACACATTGAGGACAATGTGCACCTAAAGTGTGGGGATGGGGTAGTAAAAGTTTTTCGATTTTGACCCGTTCATTTAAACAGTACACATTGAGGACAATGTTAACCTCAACTGTGGGGATAGGGGAAAATTTCAAAAAAATTTCAAAAATGTTTTTGTTTGGAGCAATCTAAAAAAAACACAATTAACTAAGTTAGCGAGGGATGGCACGAACCATTTGGTCCTTTGTCATGGTCGAGTTCAAGTTAAGGGCATGAAAAGTATTTAATGGGTGGTTATTTGGGAATAATTCGCCTAAGAAACTTGTAATTGTGCATATCACATTTCATACCCTTAATATGTGAGTTTTTGAGCCACTTGTATACATTATGAATATGCATGTTTCTTTGTTGAGTGGTCCGTTAGTCATGTATTGTAGAACTTGCATCTTTTGATACGTTTGAGACCATAGACCGAATGCAATCACGAGAATGATTAAGGCAATAGGTAAACCTTTTTGTTTTAAACCATTTATCTAGCCTTACCCAAACATACCCCCTAAGCCAATGTTGAGCCTAATCCTTTCGTTTGATCACCCAAATTAGCCTTTAACCTTAAACCTTTCTAACCCGTGTGATGGAAATTTGATCATAGTATTAGCTGTGTATATAGTTTGTCTTAAAAAAACAAAAAAAACAAAAAACAAAAACAGAAAATTCAGAAAATACCATGAAAAATAGTGAAGAATGATTGAAAAAAAAACACAAAAAGATGTGCGGTAGTTGTGAATAAAAGGCGAACTTTTTAGCCTATTAGTTTGTCGACTTGTGTTTAGTCGGATTAGTGTAATTGTAATAAAGATCGAATTTTCATCACCTTAGCCACTTTAAATATCCTATTCCATACCCTTAGCCTAGCCCCGTTACAACCCTCTAAAGACCTTTTTGACTTGTGCTTAGTATTCGTGTTCGGTGGTGGAGAATGATTGAGTTGCAAGCATATGCGGGTACGTGTTCTATTCGGTTTTGCGTGAGCACTTTTAAAAGCGCTAATACATTATATGAATTAGCCAAATTGTAAACCGAGTGGAGTGAAAATTGTGAGGGATATGCATATGTTGTGGGTTTTAAGGGCAGGTTAATCTTGAATAACCATTTTCATATGACTAGTCAATTGAGTGTTAAATAGCTCGAAAGTGCAAAAATATCTTGAACCGGGTATGACTTGAGACCTTAACCTACGTCTCAAGAAGGGGGAGTGTATTTTTCGTTTGACCCACAAGAAAGTGAAAAACAGATTTGCTTGAGGGCAAGCAAACGACAAGTATGGGGATGTGATGCATGGGTGTAAACCGGTGTTTATTATGGTTTAAGTTAATGATTTTACGTAGTTTTTATTTCCGAATAGCCTGTTTAAGCTAATGATTTTAAGCTAGCTTTTAATTCTGAATAGCCTACTTTTAATTAGAATTATGCTTTGCTGGTCTAATGGAGTTTAGGGAGCTAATTGGAAGCCAAACGGAGCACCGGAACGCGAACGAGATCAACCAGAATCTGGAATTGAAAAATGCAGAAAACTGAAGTTTAGGGGTGTCGTCAGCGACGCCCCGTGTGTCCTTCTCTGTCGCGTGCTTTTTGCCGTAGACAGTAGGATAGGTCGTCGCCCAAAACTGAAGAAAGAATAGGCCGTCGTCGACGCCCCTCCTGGCCGTCGGCGACGGGCCTCCGTTTCTTGCATTGCGAATTTTGAGTTTGTTGAGTTTGGGGACGGGTTTAAACATGATTTTTGACCTATTTTGGGGCATTACGAGTTCTGGGAGTTTGAAACTTGTTCTGGGAGCCACAACCTTCCACCAATCCATTTGAAATCACTTTCAATCCATTCGATTCATCCACTTCGATTCAAACCATAATCCATCATCATCACCATCAATCATCAATCACCAATCTCATCATCATCATCTCATATCAAAACCCTAACCACACCTCACCTTCATCTCCAAGCTTCAATATGTTCAAGTTCAAGGCTTTATCATTCGTTGATCGTGTTCCGTTCACCATGAGCGGCTAATTCCCGGAGGTTTCACCCTGGTGTAGACTTTTGTAAGATTTCTAGGGTTTGCTACATGTTAAACATTTGGTTTGTGACAATTCGATTTGCATTTAATCTTTTGATAATTGTCTTACGTTTGTATTGTATTTGCGAATTGTCGAGTGAGTTATGAATTTGACTTCGTGAAATGAATATGCGTATTTATGCCTTGTCGATTGATAGGTTTCACTTGTCCAAAGTAACGAAGTGCATTGTGGTCTGTTGTCTATGACGTTGATAGCAATTGGCACCTAAGCTTTGTGATTCTAAACCGTTAATGAACTAATTCGTTTAAACCAATTCAAAATGTGTAGTAACCCTAGGTCTTGCAATTGTTGAACCGGGTGTGAACCTTGTCTCCTCACTATTGTTTTACAATCATATTTATTTCCATTGCAATCCTTCTCAAGTTTTTGTTAGTTAATTAATCAAACAAACTTGTCAATTGATTCTGACACCCTTTCCAACCAAACAAATTAATTAATTTCATTAGCAAGCTTTATAAAAGTGACCATCTTAGAAAAATCAATCTTGTCCGTACGCAACCCACAGACTCTTCGTGGATTGACCCCGTACTACCACTAAGTTATAGTTGAGGGTAAATTGGGTTTATAAGTATTATCTTTGACCGGAGCGCGACACCTCGATCAATAAGCTTTGCTATTGGACAATTGTGGGCCAATATTGATGACCACAGTCACAGACTGGCACCGAGTGACAAATACTGATTTAAGTAACTGAAAGATAGAAACAAATGTAAAAACCCTTAATGTCGTAATTATAACAATGTCTTTTTATACAAATGAATGAACTCACCAGTATTTCCTGCTGATCAAATATTTTTAAACATGTTTCAGGTGATTACCGTAGATCTGAATAAGAGTGGTGATACGACACCAAAAGGATTAAAGAAGTGGCTTATTTTATCAATTAAAATTAAGAAAGTTTGTATTCGGGTTTATTCCATATTAAAGATACCTTTGTAAAACATGGGTTTAATTCCCATCTATTTAATAAATAAAATCCGGTATTTCTAAACTCTGATATTTTTCCTAACTCACGGTCCTTATGAATATTTTGGCTGCGATGTTTTCAAAATAACCACCGGTACCACTTGACTGTTCACGGCTCTCGTCCAGGGTGTGGTCGGGGGTTGTGACACTATACGTGTCTAGTAACTAATAGATTTAGCATTTAAGTTATCAAGTACCTCAAGAAACCAATGAAGCAATAAAATAACACACGAAAAAATAATAATAATAATAAGTCTCAAACATAAAAGTTGAAAACTAAAAGCCCAAGTGTGAACTAATTTGCATCATGATGAGATTAATTTAGTCATACACCTTACGTATCTAAATGATCTCACCTATATTGTCACACCACCATTTATCATTAAGACGAATCCCTATAATTTCTTGTATCTCTTCCTGTTTGATTGTTACAACTTTTGGAGGATGAGTTTCTTGACTTTCTTCTATCTTTTCCTCTTTGAATGACACATCAGTAGTTAGAGCAGGTTTGGGAACAAGAAAATAAATAATGTAAAGTATCTTAGTTACATGTGTTCTATCATGCACTTTATATATATATATATATATATATATATATATATTATAGTGGGAGTTGGCTACAAAGCCTAAGTTTCCTACACAGTGTAGAAGCAATAGGGAGGCGACATGTCGCATGGAGGGTTTTTAATAAAAAGGGCATTTGTGTAATTTGACATTTATTTTATTTTTGGGATTTATTTTTCATTAACTAACTGCTGAGAAGATTATGGAAACCGGATTTCTTCATGATTTTCTGATTTGTGGTTACGAACTTGTATATACACGTAAATATCAATCAACATTACATACGTTTTTCACAATCTTCAACAATCTACTCATCGCAAATCATATTTACGTGAGGAAAAGTGATGGCTTCAAACACGCTTGTTGATAGCGGAGATGGTAAATATAGTTCTTTATGTGTTTATTATTATCAGTAGTGTGTATCGATCTTTATTTGTTTTGTTGGAAATCACCAGCATGTTCTTGGTGTTGTGTTTTACCAGTTAGGATGTTAAAATCGATGCGTTATGGCTCCCATCGTATAATGATGTTTGTATAGTGTAACTTAGTAATTTTTTAGATGTTGTTTGTTGTGTTACAACTCTTCATACTATGTTTTAGTTTGATGTTTATTAGTTATCATGTTTTAGCATGTAGGTGTTTCAATTCTGTTTTGGGATGTGTTTTAGAAAGTTCAGAATAGTTATCATGATTAGCTATCATGATTAGCATGGGGTATAGTAACTGAATCTAGGTATCATGTGTGTTTTTGTATGTTTTTTTTTAAATTTTGCATGTTGAACAATGTGTATTTGTTGTGTTTTATTACGTTGTGTTTTAAGCTCATTGTTTTAAGACATTATAATTGGTTGTAATGTTCATGTTTGTGTTTTAATATCTTTTTTCATGAGATCAGTTGTGTTTAAGTGTTTAAAAAATAGCTTTGTTTTAAGTCAATTTATATTTTTTTAGATCAATTGTGTTTTAAGCTTCACTGTTTTTTATAGATTAGTTTTTTGTGTGTGGTAAACCTTAATCTATGTTAATGATGTGTATATATTTTTGTCGTGTTTGTAGATGTTCCCACATACAAACCACGGGGCGTGGAACATGTTTCTCCCAATTCCGAAACAAAGATCAATGCACCTCCCAAGACACGACGCAATCGATTTGCTGAACTACTGGGGTTGCTCCTGTGAACACGGCGACCATCCGTGTTCCAGTTGGAACCAGGTTTAAGGGATGTGGGTCTCATAAACGCATGAAATCTCTAAAGGAGCGAGCTATAAGCCAGGCTGGAGGTAAACAGCGGAGATGTTCAACGTGTAAAAAAATGGTCATAATAATCGCACTTGTGGAAAATACAACGTCGTCGTGCCTGAGGCAGGCAGTTCGGGGAATGTTGAAGGTTATGCGGCTACAATTGTTAAAGGTGATGGCCTTGGTTCAGACGATGGGGATGATGTGTTTTACACATCCGGAATGGATGCAGATGTGGATGATGAAGACATGTCAGAGTAGTTGCCTATTTTAAAAAAAATGTAATTGTTTTGTTGAACATTCAGTTTTGTTTTTTTATTTTTTCCCTTGTGGTGGATTGGATTTTATTGTGGTTTTTTCACTGGATTGGTTTAATCGTTTTTTATTAGGTTCTTGTTTTTCCTGTTATTGCTGTGTTCAGCGTCAAGTTTGGATTTCAACTGATCTATGTGTTTTAGTTACTGTATTCTTTGTCTGGGTGTTGGGTTTGTATTCTGATGTACTGTGTTTTAATCATCACACACGCTACAATACCCCTTTTATGTATATGTGAATAATATACATGCCGATAATGATATCTGACATGCTTGTGTTTGTCTTAACCTTTTTTGAGTCGTTATTGTGTGCAACTTATTTTTTTTATCATGTGTCCGTTATTTTTGTCTTAGAGCCTTAATCCCTTTTTTATTATAGAGTGATGCTTTTTATCACATATTTTGGTGGATGCAAATAAATTAACCAGATCGCCATAAAATTCACGATGTTAAATAGATACAAAATAAACGTAATTGTTTTTAGATGACATTTTAACTAAAAGATACCCATATCGTCATAAAATAAAATAAAAACACAACCAACGAAATGTTAATATTGTTTTGTAAGATACCCCATGTTACGTCAGTTGTCCAATCTTGAAGTGATTGTGTCAAAGGCTGCCGCTTCAAGCCTCCTTTTCTAGTCGTCCGTTAACTTCTTATAACATGCAATGTCAGCTTCAACAAATGCCCTGAATGTGTTTGCGTCACTCAGAAGCATTTTTGCAACATATTTATGCCTTAGATCATCAATTTTCTTGCGCTGTTTGTACGAAATCTCACCTGCATCTGTACACTCGTTTGACAATCTGCATTCCCATCTCTTCCTAGTCGCGCCTTTGTATGTTTCCATATGGCGCATCACAAAGACGCCACAGTCTATTTTATTATGGTATATATGCCAAGGCATCTCCAATCTGACGGACACCACTTGTTTTATCTTCCTGCCTGCTAGGTGTGCAACATTCTCCAAATAAGTCGACAAAGCATCCCTCTGCATGATAAACATGGATTAGATTGTGTTTTAAGTTGTTGTCCACTTTACAGCTAGCATGCATTAGTCAGATTGTGTTTTAAGTTGGTTTCCTTTTCCCAGATATCAGAATGTGTTTCCAATTGTGTTTCAAGTTATCCACAAAGAACATAAGCTATCATGCAGTAGCAATTGTGTTTTATAATATACATTTGCTTTTCACACATGGTCGGGTCCTAAGTGCATTGTTTTATAGTTTATAGAAAAGTAGCGTACCAATTTTTCCGGCCATCCATTGTATTTCCCTTCAATCGGTGCTTTTTTTTGTTTATCCGACTTTGTACATTTATCGTGCACTTTGTCAGATTCATTCACAACAACCTTTTGCCTTTTTACCCTTGCAGCTTTTGGACTGTGTTTTACAGTCTTGGATAAAAGTTTCTGATCAGCTTTCTATTCACTCGGTTGAACTGTCTGATCAGCCTTCTTGTCATCTTTTGGCCCAACTTCTTCTTCCTCATCTTCCTTTTTTTTCAAAAGGATACCATTGAACAGGATACAAACCCTTTTCATTTTCCAATAGTTTCTCAAACCTTACTGTGTCCAACTTGATGCTCAACGACTCTATATCGTCTTGTATGATATATTCAATGAGATGTGTCGACCTTGGCTCATATGCGCTGAACTTCTTTTGGTCACGCACCAAAGCAGCCTGCAAAGAAGATGAACAATTGAAGTTAGCCATTTTTGTATCACGACCAGTAAATTGGTTTCCAGGTCATGTTACATCATATTGTGTTTTAAGTTGTTTTGCTATTGGTTTCCAGTCACAGCTATCAGATTGTGGTTTAAATTGGTTTCCAGTTCACAATATATCAGAATGTGTTTTAGATTGGTTTCAAGTTCACATTATACCAGAATGTGTTTTAGATGTGTTTTAAGTTGGTATACAATTTACAAATAGGGTCATGATAACTTCTTTATAGTCTCATTGCGTAAAACACAATTGGCAACAAGTGTCAGACAACAAATCAAAACGAGCATCAGCACAAGGCTTCATTTGCTCTCTGTTTATCAACACACAACTAAAATCAAACTTAGGGTTAAAAAAAACTTTACTTTATATATTCCGACACACCGGAGATCATCATGATCGTATAACACATTGACATGAACACCTTCTAAACCTCATTGAATCACATTATAAGAAAAACCCTAAATAACTGTTCATGATGAAACACATACCTACTACTTCGGAACGCTTCTTGTGGCTTTCTTCTCCTTTGCCTTTGATCTCCATACCTTCTTGAGTGACTTTGATTTTGAATCTCTTGCTTGCATCTAAGAAATTGCGTCAAAAAAACCACCAAACAAGAATCCGCGAGTTATAAAACACATAACACAATGTCGATTGCTTCATACATTTATAATTTCAAGCCAAATCTGTTATCTTTATCCATGATTCTTGGTATTTTTGGTATGAAGTGGGGGTTTCGAATGTGTGTGTAGAGAGAGGGAATATTGCGTGAAAATAGGGAGTTGTGTAATCCCTGATGGTTATGTGATTGAATTTAAAATACGTTAATTGACAAAATTGCCCTTCTCCTATTAAAACAATCAATTAAAGAAACACAAATATTACAAGATTGCCATTGACTTCATCTCAACCATCAAACACACCCAGCGGATGGCCCAGATCGCTTCCTACCCTTTGTAGGAAAAAACACCTTGCGCAGGATCCCTACTCTATATATATATAAAATATATATATATATATATATATATATATATATATATATATATATTTGAGTAGAATATTCTTGCAAGAAGAAAACTAAATTAATCTAGGCCCTACATTTTTTTGATCAATTGTTGTGAATCAATATATCATTTTTGTCAACTTTAATTTAATGCTTTAATTAATAAGGGTAGGAAGACAATTTGATTTATAATACTATGAAATATTATAAAGGGTTACACAAGTCTCATTAATGCCACCATAATTTTCTACTTCACCACCATTAATGTGTTGGATCCTACATCAATTTTATTAGGATTGACAAATTATTTAAAAGTGTTTTGTCCTACACGTATTTTATTATGAGTAGCAAAATTATTTTAAAGTGTTGGGATCCTACACATTTTGTACCCTACACCAAAACATTGTTTTAGTGATGTAGGAAACGTTGTTTTTATGGTGTAGGAAACGTTGAATTTGTACGATCATGTGCATGAATGTTTTTATTATGTAAGGTGCACAATTATTTTATATGATAGACTCATTAAATGATTAGGGTTCATTAATTTGAATAGCAAAAATAAAGGATAGATTAATTAAATGATTGGTTAAGATTACCTTTATACCCTTTATTCTTAATTTGTGATTTCTTCTAATTAGAACTCTCCACTATATATATATATATATATATATATAGTGGAGGTTCCTTTGAGAAATAATTTTAATTGAGAAGAAAAAGAAACAAATGGTATAAATATAAAACATTAAATAGTTTTTTTCTCTCATCTTATTTATTGTTTATTTGACTAATTAATTAGTCATAAACACAATCATCCTTCACACTAAAATTTTTTGCTTACACACATCAAAAGTTATCATACACATTCTGAAATTTATCCTACACATTCCAAAATTTATCCTACACAACTCGTAATTTATCTTACACACCTTGTAATTTGTCCTACACTCTAAATTAATATTTGTTTTTTTGGAAAATATATATTTTGAAAAACTATATTATATATTTTGAAAATAAGTTACATATTTAATTTAGTTAGTTATTAAAGAGGAAGACTACAATTTAATAATCTATGCAAGTTTACTAATATACCTTTACAATGACATTAAATACAAAAAATTAATAAAGCAAAATGAAGCATTCTTATTGGTTTAAATTTCTTCTCATTTGAACCCTCCACTATATATATATATATATATATATCCACACACACAATATCCTTTAATGTACAAGATGAAATTATAACATGCGTGATTAGGTTTTTACCCCATGCGTTATTTCTGATTTTGTACATGCGTGCTTATTGTTTTCAACATGCGTGATTTATGGTTTTTTCAACATGCGTGATTAGCGTTTTGAGTTTATAACGTGCGTAATTTCATCTTGTACGTATTGTACGTTAAGGAATATTGTACGTTAACTGTAAGGCCATATCATTTAGTAGGTTTACGCTTATCTTTACCAAACACAAGTATAAGCTATTGGGCTTAGTTTTCTAGTGGGTTAGATAGCATTGGGTTAAGCCATGTGGGCTAATTAAATGTTTTGGGCTTGTTTAGTTAATAGTGTGCATGTAGGCTTAGCGCAGTTTGTATTTGGGTCACCCTATGTAACTATAAATAGGGTGAGCCAATGTCATTAGGAGGTTGTTGTTGCTAGGGTTGTTCACGTGGCCGTTCTTTTTAGTCCTTTTGAGTTTGTAAGATAGTTGTACCAGACGAGTTTTATACTCGTGTGCAATCTAATCAATTCGATTGTTCTTGTTCTTGTCACGTTCATTAGTATTCCGCACATTTGATTGTGTTAGTGATATCCGATTGGGTTTTTGGGACTTACAAGTCGTATCAGAGCCTAAGAAGTGTTTCGAAGGCTTGTTTTGTTGGATATTACATCGAAGAACAAGAAAAAGTATTGGCAGATTCGAAGAAACTGAAAAACAATTTTGAAATTTCAAAGAACATTCAAGAACACGAAGAACAGCTTGAAGATTGAAAACAGTTCAAAAATTCGTATTTTGATATGTTTTGGAGGTTTACATATTCTGTTTACGTGTTTTTAGCAGTTATTGGTGGAAATAATCAACAAAATTTGATTTTTGAGATCATCCTTGTTTATTGGGATTTAATTTGGTGATTTGTTACCAAAATCAGCAGTGCACGGGATTGATTAAGGGAGTGTACGGTCTAGAGTGATCTGTGTACAAGGTGTGCAACCTAGAAGTGTGTTACATTTGCAGTGTATGACCAGGCCCAATTAAGGGAGTGTGCGGCCTAAGAAATAAGGTGAGTGGCCCAAACAGTCTAGTGTGTGCCCACCGCTTAGTGCTTTGACTAGTGTGTGATATGACAGTTTGGGTGCAGCCAGCTTATTAGTCTGCGACCTAGGCCCAAACTAACAGGTGTGCGGCCCAAAATTAAAAAGTGTGTGGTCCGACATATTAGTGTTCGACCCAACATACTAGTGTGCGGTCCAACATACTAGTGTGCGCAAAGGTGGAGTTTAATCAGCTGACGTGCACGGTTTTAAACGTATTTAAGCGCATAATTTGAAGTGCAAACATTCTTGGTAAACCGAGTGCTCGGTTAGATTCGTGTGATTTTTAGGGCAAAAAAGGCACGAAAATCCTGAAAAAGTGTTTGGACACTATATATCATTGGACTCGAAATTTCGAGACGAGTCTAATGGTACGTTTTGGTAAAACTGCTTTCGGTCAGTTTTTGTACGTTTTTAACAGTCCGGTTACGGCAAAACTGACATTTCCGGGGGATTAAAGTTTAGTATGCGTCACCCCTACTCATGAGACCGAAAAATAGTTCTCGGATTAGTTTCCAAAAAAATGTTTTATTTTGGTTGTTTGCTTAAAGAAATACAAAAAAAACTAATACACATTTTAACAAACAAATTATATATGTAAAAAAAAAGTATAAAAATACTACAAATTTCGGGATCCTCCGACATGTCGACCCAAGCTCGAGCTAACGGGTTTTTTTTCGTTTGGGGCTCGGTTACTTCTTTCTTTTTATGGGAGACCTCTGTGTTGCGTTTGGTTTTGTTCGTTTGCGATCCCGGCTCCTCTTCTTCCGGTTGGGTCTCCGTTTGTGTCTCCGGGACGAAGTCGAGCTTGACTTGTGGCGAGCCTAAGGCTTGTGCCGAGCTAAGGCTTGTGCCGAGCCTAAACCTCACATGTTGTGGTTCGGATTCCAACCGTCTAGGTTTGGGTCACATGAGAGGGGTTGGTTCAATAGGTTTATGAAGCCGGTTTGGTTTTGATTGTACTCGACAAACCCGACTCCATAGGCGGTGGGTCGAGTGGGAACCGGAGCAACGGGTTGGCTAGGAACGTTCGGTTGGTTCGGGTCGCCACTAGAGCGAGGAGGTATAAAAATCTAGAGGTTTTTATAAAAATATAGAGTGAAAAATTGGTTGTAGAGAGTTTATTTTTATTTTTTTAAAGTGAGGTGAACGGTGTATATATATAAGTTTTTTATTTGTTTAAAAAATCATAATAATTAATACATATTACCATTCAATGGTAATGATTCAAACCCCAAAACAAATTTCACCTGTTATGTATTTCGCGAGGTTTCCGGCATCGAGAGTTATAGAGCCCCTCGGGGCGGTGTGCGATGACGCTATACGGCACGATGGAGGGGGTTGGTGTTATATCACCTTCCACTACGGAAGGTCATACACTGTTTGTTTTTGTAATATTTTGTTTAAATATTTTAAAAAGTACTAATTTGGAGGCTAATTGTTTTAAAGAATGTTAAGGTGTTCTCGCTGTTTGTATCAAGGAATATAGCAAGGTGTTGTCACTAAGTGGTGTGGTAGTGGATATTTGTGTAATATTTAGGAGTAGATTTACTAGGTATGTGACTTTACGTTTAATAAACAACTAGTGGGATTCTCGCGCTTCACAACGGATTTTTGCTCGACATTGGTTTGGTACGTTAAGGTACCAGTATGAAATAGACACCCGTTATAGCAATCATAAGAGATAAAAACAAATACCAGCCCGATAACAACTTTGTTTTGAATTGAATTTACACCTGAACGTAGGGATGAGCATGGTGCGGTTCGGTTTGGTTATTGCCTATAACCGAAACCATAACCGCACACTTTGGTTATAAAAAATAATAACCATTCGGTTCGGTTAATGCGGTTTCGGTTAATCGGTTATTTGCGGTTAATGCGGTTTCGGTTTGGTTATAGGTCGGTTATTTTAGCGTTTCTAAGGTTATGTTTTAAATGTGTGGGTTATGCAAATATCATGCGCAAAAAATAAATATACACAGTTAAAGCTTGTAGAATTATCAATTATATTTTACTTCCACATGTTATGTGGAAACATACATACGAACACAAAGTGGCTAGAGTTTTAAATTCAATGAGGTTGGGTCATGGTTAAAAGACTTAAACACTTCACAAAAAAAAATGGATTGGGCCATGGTTAAACATTTAAACGCTAACTTAAAAACCTATGGTTTATGGATTCGGCCATGTTTAAAACGTTCGGTTCGGTTCGGTTATTTGCGGTTATAAAACTAATAATAAACATAACCGAACCACAACATGCGGTTATCAAAAATATAAATAACCGACCATTCGGTTATTTCGGTTTTCGGTTATTTAGGTTGCGGTTCAGTTATTCGGTTTTATGCTCACCCCTACCTGAACGTCGAGACAACCATAAAAATGAATACCCGTACCTGGTTGTTCAAAAATTCGGTTCGTTACGGTAATGGACAAAAAATATATGTTATATTTGACCCGTTCGATTTTGAATAAAACTCTCGTCGAAACATAGAAAAAGGTAAGCGCGTCACAACGGTTTATATGATTTTTGTAACGCGTTATATTATATTATTAGAATAATGGATTTTAATAATCCCAACTATTAACCATTTGCCGGTAACGGTCCCAACTTTAAAAATAACCAGTGGTGGTCCTATCTTTTCAAATATTGTAAACCAATGGACTTTACTAAACCGAATAGGATAAGGAGAAAAAAGAAATTAAGGTTCTGATACTAAAGGTCCACTGTTACAATATGTGAAAAAGTGGGACCACCACTGGTTATTTTTTAATTTGGGACTGTTTCGGCTAACGGCTAATAATTGAGATTATTAAAATCCATTTTTCATATGTTATTTGAATGACAAAAATCATACATGGCATATAACAAAAACTAAATGATAAGGTAGCTTTGATTACTTGTACACTACTATTCACATGTCGATTTTGAGTAAAATTTATATTAAGACGTAGAAATAAAAATAAGCATGTCGGAAAGGAATGTTGAAATTTTATTATTCGTATATTAAAAGGTATAATAGTCGAATAAAAATACTAAAAATTAATTATAATAATAAAATATAAGTGGCTGGATCAAGTACAAGACACTAATTAGTACGAAGTATACGCGACAACTAGAGGAGGACAAGTGTAATTGGGAGCAAATGTATTTTGGTCATTTCTTAAGAGAACAACTTCACCCCTTAATTTTCAAACGGTTATAACTTTTTGTACGTTAATAATTTTTTTTTACATTATACCATATTAACGAGAATTTCGTTCTCTTTAATTCGAGCAGAGTATTGCTATAGTTTTCTTAAAAAAATTACAAGATTTTGAATGCTTATTAGTCCATTGCGTGATTACGTGTTTTGAATACCTAGCACATGACTACGTTATTTTGAATATCCGTTACATGATTACACATTCAATATAGATCAATTACTTGATTACGCATTCAATATGATTTGTTATAAATGATGTTGTTACAACTATACGTATTATATGATTACATATTTAATGATAAGAACTTGATTGTTTATGTTTTATTACGTGATTAAATCTCTAATATACGACATTATGTGGTTATTATAGGTTAATTAGGCTAATGTTTTTGTATATAATTTATCATTAATACGTGATTAGACCTGAAATATAAGGTATTTCATATGAAATATTATATATTACATGTTTTTGTTTTTACGTAATCACTTAGTGTGGTTTTCACATAAAATACTATAATGAAATCAGTAAACGAACTGGGTATTCAAAATCACGAGTCACATAATAATAAATAGTCAACTATTGTCACATAAAATACTATAATAAAATCACGTAATCACAAAATCCTATATTCATAATCACGTAATCATGTAGTCACTTACTAGGTATTCAAAATCACGTAATAGGTATTCAAAATCTTAGAAATTTTTAAAGAAAACTGTAGCAATAGGCTACTCGAATTAAAGAGAATGAAATGCTCTTTAATACGGTGTAATTTAAAAAGTTATTAACGTATGAAAAATGTTATAAACGATTTGAAAATTAAGGAAGAATGGGTTTATGAGTCAACAATAACTATTTTCCTGTTTTGCCCTTTTTCCCCACATGTTTTCCTTGTTTTTAGTTTGTGAATTTTAAATTTAGAACCACTTAATCTCAACCATTGATCTTGCAAATGAACCGCCAAACTTCTCCATACACTTCGTACACTTCATGCCTCTTGTACAATAACCTCTCTAAAAAATAATAAAAGTTTATTATAATAAATTAACAAAAACATAAAACTAAACAAAAGTGTATGTTCGGTTGCCTTTTGTTACCTCTCGTTATATGTTTTTTTGAACCACCAACCAAATTATTGAATAAGCTTCATGGGATGCTCTCAATCGAGCAAATGCATCCGCTCCATAATGGTCAGAGTTGGTTGCTTACCCGAGCCACCAAGCCATTAGTTTCGGGGAAAACCCGCCCGCCCGAAGGCCCACTGCGATAAAACCCGATTCGACTTAGTTTCAAAATGGCAACCTCCAAGAGGACCTAGTTCTAAACTTCATTGCTGCCACCAATGTCCTCAAAGTGATGCTAGTAAGAGTTGAAACTAGACCTAAAGAAGAAAAATCAAGTGACCAACTTGTCTCAAGTATCTCTTATTAATGTAGATAATGAATTCTAAAAATATGACCAAATCTCTTGTTATATGTATATAATGGATTTTAAAGTTATGACTAATGACTATTAACAATTGTTCACCAATACAAATTCAAATTGTTATAGTCATAGAATAGAATGTTAAAATCAAGCTGTTACATGTGAAGGTTAAAAATATTTATTAATTATTGATGAAAATTATTGAATCAATACTATTTGTTTTTTTAATTTTGATATAAAATCATTTAAGTAAATAAATAATTGCATATATCTAAATTATATCATTTATACATTGTCGTTGAAAAGATTTGTTAAACTATACCCTACACAACAATGTTGAAAAACAATATTTTATGATGAAAGCTTTAAGGAAAACGGAAATAAAAAAAGGTGGATAAACATGCTAAAGCTTGTGCTGATAATCACCATGTCTTTGTCCCCTTCGCCTTTGACACATTTGGCTTCCTAGCTCCAGAAGCTATCCGTTTGTTGACTAGGGTCCAAAAGGTTGTTCACAGCCGTAGCTCTTCAACGGGGGGCAGGGGTTTGTCTTTAATAGGCTAGGGTTTGCTATTCAAAATGGGGTAGCGGTGCAGCTTGTTGCTCGCTTACCTGCAATTTTGATGTAACTCGCCAGTTTTTATATTAATATATGAAGTTCAGTAAAAAAAAAGCTTTAATAAAAAAATATTAATACCATATTTTTGTGATCAAATATTCAAATGGGTGTCATATGATATGTTGATAGTTGACTTTTGGGACATAAGTTGGACATTTAATAAAGTTAAAGGGCCCATCTTTGAAACCCAACGTTGCTATGCTACGCTACAACCTACTGAACACGGTGCTCTATGGCTTTTAATCCTAGCCGTCATTATATTTTATACACTTATCTGACATCATCTTTACGCTCATTATTACGTCATAATTGAGTGTGAGTTTTTTCCTTTCCCGCTCAAACCACCTAAGTCTCGAGTTGATAGATTTTGAGTGAGTTTTAGAACAAGTGAAGGTTTCAAATGAAAAAGATCGATGGTTGTGGCAAGGAGATAGATCGATGGTCATGGGAGATGATTTAAGTAAGCGAGGAACGGGGTAACCTTGTTATATCAATCCATCACGCTAGTGCTGGCATGATACACCGCCACATGCGGTGTTTATCACATGGTGATTGATTTTTTCGTGATGGTTACAACGGTCGTGAAAGCGTGTTATGTTTGGCTTTAGCTTTGATGTTGCAAAAAAAAAAAAAACTAAGGTAATGTGATCGAGTGTGATATTTATTTTGGAATGTGATGGATGTTGTAAGTGTGATGAGTGAAGCTTAAATGGTGATTAGGTGTGATAAAAAATTGTGTGACGGTTGTGATGAGTGCCCCATCTATCCTAATAATTTTGTCATAAAGAGGAACAACTCATCCCTATAAAATGTAATATCATAGTTTAGAGAGCAGAAAATTGATCGGTTGCCGACTCTAGTTGTTTACATCGTGTTATACATGGTAATGGTGATATGGTAGCAAGTGAGTTGTTGGTGCAAAATTTCTCAAATTTTCTCGGTTAGAGACCTTTTGATCTACGTAACACAATTTTGTAAAACAAAGTTCAGAAGAAGATGATCCATCAATGGTGGAGAAAGTCTTACATTAATTTTACTGTATATTGGTGCATTCTCGGTTAGGCTCACTTCTCAAACATTCCATCAAGGGTGGAGAAAATCTTTGATCACTATTACAAAAATGATTTGTTTAGGCGGTGTAGATGGGGATTATGAGTGGTTTTGTGACCGTCTAAACAAATGTGGCAGGAAAAAATGTACAATTTATTTCAGCGGTTAAAAACTTGCCAAAAATGAAAC
Organism: Scalesia atractyloides; assembly: GCA_947069175.1. Classification (NCBI taxonomy): domain Eukaryota; kingdom Viridiplantae; phylum Streptophyta; class Magnoliopsida; order Asterales; family Asteraceae; genus Scalesia; species Scalesia atractyloides. Next base: position 21,376,862 of record CAMTDV010001634.1, read on the forward strand.
GAATTCCGCCCAAAAAAAACATGTCAAAGATTTGTGATTTTGGGCGGTGGTTTAATATCCCAACCGCCCATAATTAATAATGCCTAAAACAAAATGCTGACTCAAAATAATGGGTAATGGGAGAGCTCAAAATAATGGGTAGCTACAAAATGTATACACAGCAAGAACTAAAATAGACAAAACTCAGCCAATATCATAGCCAATTTCACATAACCTTTTGATTACATAATAACTTCCAAAGGTTACAAAAGTTGTTCAAAACATGATTACTTCCAAAATTTACAAAAGTTGTTCAAATAACTACACTAACCTAACCTATAGCAATAAGCTATCAATCTTAAAAAACTGCATCATGATGTATTCAACCAACCTACACTCTTAGAAAACCGCATCATGATGTTTTTAACCAACATGTCGATTTCCTCTTGTGTGTGTTATGCTTCTTATCTAGGTCCAAATCTAAAAAGAAATCAAATATCATATATTAGTCAACCCGAAACACCAAAAATAAACAGAAAACCCGAATAATACAACCTTAAACTCGGATCGATAACCCGAAAGTTACATAAAATGATTACCATTGAAGGTGAATTTCTTTGTGTCGCAACTCCCAGCCCCTACCCCGGGAGCGGGAAGCTGCGAGAACAGCAGTCAGGTGGTACCGGTGGTTATTATTTTGGCAGCGGAATTAAAACATCAGGATCGTAGTTAGGAAATACATATCAGAGTTTCAAAACACCAAACTTTTATATTAAACAAATGGGATAAAACCCATGTTTTATTTATAATATTGTATAGGGATAAACCCTAATTGCTGAAATTATAAAGTTTTATTTAGGTAACTTCATAGCCACTTTCTTTAAGCCTTCAGTGCTCCATAGCTGACTTCTTATAGCTTCACATTAAGTTACCTGAAACGCGTTTTAAAAATATTTTATCAGCAAGAAATACTGGCGAGTTCATTCCATTTTATAAAATGACACATCATTATACGTTACATTACTAAGAGCGATTACTATGTTTATATCTACCCAATTACTCATTCAGTATTTGTCACTTGACCGGATCTGTGACTATGGTCATATCACTCATTGGCTAACCCGTTGTCCAATGGTGACGCTTGCCAAGTAATGTATACAAAACCCCACATGCCGGCAGTAATCGTAGAATACAAAGACTTAATTACTGTAAGTATAACTGAAAACATTTGAGGTTTTGTAGAAGTATTTGAGAAAAAAGAATGACTCACATTGAAAACTTAGGTATTTCTACGGACTTCCTGGTGACAATTCTTGATTACTTTCTTAGGTGTCTATTAAAACATACAATGCACGGTGTTAGTAAAATAAACCAAATCACTTTAGCCATACAACACGAGACAGAACTCCAACGAACTTAGTCGGGCAGAGCCTTGACATGCGTTGGTGGGTCCTAAATCAATCGGGTAGGGTAACGAATTAGTGATTGGGGTTAAAATACTTACAACGGGCAGCGTTTCGCAGGTTTAGGGGTTTAGGGGGTGTTGTTTAGAGAAACAGAGATTCGACAGAGTATACGATCGATTCAGAGGATCGAGAGTGAGCGAATTTTCCAGTTCCAGGCCTGGCCTTTTTACCCGAAATTGGTTTCTCCCGCGCGTCGCACGGGATTCCTGGTTCTCTTCGCGTGGCGCCCGAGACACCTAGCTAGGGCTAGGTCAGCTTCGTAATGGGTTAGGGTTGCCACTTGTCGCGAAACGGATACACGTCACCTGGTACTCATCCCGCGCGTCGCGGGAGATGCCAGGGATTCTGGCGCATGGCGCCTGGGACGCCCTGGTGAAATTTCTTGTTTTTCACGTCGGGTCTCGTTGTGCGCGTCTGGTTCTTTGTTTTTTGCTCGTTTTGGGGTGTTTTGGAAAGTTGTTACATCCTCCCCCCTTGGTTTAAATCTCGTCCTCGAGATTCATTGGAATATGGTGTGGATACTTCCTTTGCATTTCTGACTCTAGCTCCCATTGTATTCTAGTCCTCTCTTTGAATCCCATTTTACCTTGACCAGAACTAATCTCTTACGTTTGAGATTCTTGATCTTTCTATCTTCAATTTGAATAGGTTTCTCTACAAACTTAAGCTTCTCATTCACCTCTATATCTTGAAGAGGTATCACTAGTGATTCATCTGCGAAACATTTCTTAAGATTACATACATGGAATACATCATGTATTCCTGCCATTTCTTCTGGTAATTGTAGCTGATAAGCTACTGACCCTATTCTTTTGATAATTTTAAAAGGTCCAACATACCTTGGGCTTAGTTTCCCTTTCTTACCGAATCTTACAACTCCTTTCCATGGTGAGACTTTTAATAGCACTTTATCTCCAACTTGAAATTCCAAGGGTTTACGTCTGTTATCTACATAACTCTTTTGACGATCTAGGGCTGCTTTCAGTCTTTCCTTGACTTGAATGAATTTTCAGTTGTTTCTTGCACAATTTCAGGACCTGATGGTTGCTTTTCTCCAATTTCCGCCCAACATACTGACTGGTGTTCGGCATCTTTGTCGATAGAGTGCTTCAAATAGTGCAACATTGATGCTGGTATGATTGTTGTTACTGTAGGAAAACTCTATCAAAGGTAGATGTTCATCACAATTTCCACCAAAATCAATCACACAGACTCTAAGCATATCTTCCATTGTTTGGATTGTCCTTTCACTTTGACCGTCTGTTTGAGGATGATATGTTGTACTTAGATTTAGTCTAGTTCCCTTTGCTTTTTGGAAACTTGTCCAAAAATGAGAAGTAAAACGACTGTCTCTGTTAGATACAATAGATAAAAGAATTCCATGCAACGAAACTATCTCATTTACATACAACTTGGCTAACTGTTCCATACTAAAAGTTTCTTTCATTGGTAAGAAATGAGATGATTTGGTTAATTTGTCTACAATCACCCAGATTGTATCATTACCTTTTCATCTCCTGGGTAGTTTGGTAACAAAGTCCATTGTTATCAATTCTCATTTCCAAATTGGCGTTTCCAATTGTTGCAATAATCCTGAAGGTTTCTGATGTTCAGTTTTAACATGTGAATAGGTTAGACATTTGGCAACGTAATTTGCTACATCCTTTTTCATTCCTATCCACCAAAAATTCTTTCTTACCTCTTTATACATCTTATCACTTCCAGGATGCATTGTATACTTAGTCTTATGGGCATCATCTAAAATTCGATTTCGTAGGTCTCCTTGGGTAGGAATCCAAATCCTTTTCTTATGGAATCTCCAAATTCCATCTGTTCCTTCATCTAATTCCTTAATCATTCCTTTTAATCCTACAGCATCATCCTTTATGGCTGTTTCTGTACCTGTTTAGTTTGCTCATTTAAATCTATCTGCAGGTTTAGTCTAAGAGAGTGTACTCTTTTCGGCTTCTCATGATACTTTCGACTTAAAGCATCAGCTACTAGTTAGCTTTTCCTGCATGATACTGGATATCACAATCATAATCACTAAGGATTTTCATCCCATCGTCTCTATCTCATGTTTAATTCCTTTTGTCCAAAGACATATCTTAAACTCTTATGATCTGTGAATACAACGAACTTACTACCGTAAACATAGTGTCTCCAAATCTTAAGGGCAAAAATTATTGCTCCTAACTCTAGATCATGGCTTGTATAATTTTCTTCATGCTTCTTAAGTTGTTCAGAGGCATAAGCAATTACTTTTTGACGTTGCATCAGCACACATCCACATCTTAACTTAGACGCATCACAATAAACTATGAAGTCTTCAGAAGCAAAGCGAGTATTGGTGCGTTGGTTAACTTTTGCTTCAAATTCCTGAATGCTTCTTCTTGGCCCCCATTCAAACTTAACTGATTTGCAAGTTAGCTTGGTTAACAGGATGACTATTCTAGAAAAATCTTAAATAAAACGTCTATAATATCCTGCCAATCCAAGAAAACTTCTTATTTCCGTTGGTGATTCTGGGACCTTCCATTTGGTAATTGCTTTTGATCTTTGTGGGACCACATGAATTCATTCGTGGTTTACCATATGTCCAAGGAATTGTACTCTTGCAACCAGAATTCACATTTTGAAAATTTGGCATAAAGCTTTTCCTTTCTCAGCAATGTCAGGAGTATATGCAAATGCTCTACGTGATCTTCCTTACTCTTAGAGTAAATTAGAATATCATCTATAAAGACAATTATGAATTTATCCAGGTATGGTTTACATATCTTGTTCATCATGTCAATAAATGCAGCTGGGGCATTGGTTAAACCAAATGGCATGACTGTAAATTCATAATGACCGTACCTTGTTCTGAAAGCAGTTTTAGGAATGTCCTCTTCCTGTACTTTCAACTGATGATATCCTGAGCGTAAGTCAATCTTAGAAAAGAATCGGGCTCCTTGGAGTTGATCAAACAAATCATCAATTGTGGTAACGGGTAGCGATTTTTTATTGTCACTTTATTCAATTCTAGTGATCAATGCACATACGCATTGATCCGTCTTTCTTCTTGACAAATAACACCGGTGCTCCCCATGGCGATGAGCTAGGTTGTATGAAACCTTTCTCTAGTAAGTCGTCCAGTTGTTTCTTCAATTCTTGCATCTCCGTCGGTGCTAGGCAATAGGGTGCTTTGGCAATCGGTGCTGTTCTTGGTATTTGGTGAATTCTAAATTCAACCTCTCAATCTGGTGGTAATCCAGGCAATTCTTCTGGGAAATCAGAGAATTCGGATATTACGTAATATCTTTTAATTCTTTTCATTTAGTGTTAATGATTATGGAAATCATATACACCATTCCTCCTTTCCACACATAACTTGCAGCTTTCATCACAGAGATGAACTTTGTTGACCTTGTCGACTTGTCTCCCTTAATTGTAATCCTTTCACCAGATAGCGCATTTATTTCTACAGACTTTTAATCACATAATATTCAGGCCTAATTGGTTACCAACCGATCCATTCCTAACACTACATCGAATCCGGCTAGATCCATTGGAAAAAGGTTAGCAGTAAAGTTATGATTTAAAATTTCTATCTTTGCTCCTTGCAGGATTTCGCTTATTTTGATAGAAGATCCATTTGCCGTCTCCACCAAACAGTCTTGGTGAAGTTTTGTTAATGGTTGGTTGAGAAGTTTACAGAAAGAAGTATTTATGAAACTTTGGTTTGCACCAGAGTCAAATAATACTTTAGCATAAACATCATTAACTAAAAACGTATCGGCAATCACATCCGGAATCATCTTGGCTTCTTCGGTGGTCAGCACGAATGCTCTGGCATTCTCCTTGGGTCCTTCGGTTGTCTTTGCTTTGTTGCTTGCCGCTAGAGCTAGTTTTGGACAGTTTGGTTTAATATGACCAGCTTCTCCACAATTATAGCATGTTCTAAGGTTAGCTTTCTTTCTGCAGTCTTCTTCCTTATGCCTTGATATTTTGCAGAAGTTGCAGTATATAGAGCATTTTCCTGAATGCATCCTTTTGCAGTACCTACATGGGGATGAAGAAGAACTTGCCCCTTTCCCGCGATAGGAATTACCATAGCGTAGTTCCTGGGTGATCTTTTGAGCTAGGTTCCTTTTCTGGTTTTCTTCTTGCGTTCGTACCAGTTCATCTTTCAAGGTGTTGGCCAGTTTTACTGCTTCTTCTATGGTTTGTGGTCTAGCTGCCTTGGCTACTAGTCTGATCTCACTGATTAATCCCCAGATGTAACGGGAGATTAATATTGGTTCTGGTGAAGCCAGGGTTGGTACAATCCTTGCATATTCAAAGAATGTGGTAGTATATTCTCTGCAATCTACCCCGATCATTCTATGATTTAGGAATTTATTAGCAATCTGTTCCTTTTCATTAGGAGGACAGAATTTCCATTCCACTATTTCCTTAAAGTTGTTCCATTCCATACTGTAAACCTTGTCACTTCCTTTGGACTGAAGAATCTTATTCCACCCTTCTAAAGCTGCATCTTTAAAAAGATTAGAAGCATACATGACTTTATCTTCATTTGCACATTTACTTATCTTTAGGACTGCTTCTGTCTTTTCTATCCAGCACAAGGCTGAAATAGCTCCTTCATTGCCTGAGATTCTATCGGTTTGCATGATAAGAATTCTTTATAAGAACAACCATATGAGATGATTCTTCTTCTTTTAGGAATTGGAGCTAGGATTAACAATTCGGGATTTCCATTCACGCTGCGATTTGATTCAGTGGGTACACGTTTATTCCCGTTTATGGAATCATTAGTTTCTGCCTTTTTAATAGTATCGATAATATATGGCATAACATCTATGATTCCTTGGGCCACTATGTGTTCGATAGCACTTTTATTCATTTGATTCTCGTTATTATCGTTATTCTAGATTTCCTGATTTATATCGTCTGACATCTGAATTATAAACATTTATCAGGTATTAATCTCACAGAATAAATTAAATAATAATCACACAAACACAGTGAACCAAAATCGTCAAGCATTGCGACTTTTACTATTTTCATATATATATGCATCTATTACAAACATAACTGGAATTCAAACATTAGTAACTTATGCATCAATATATATATATACATATATATATACATATATACATATATATATATATATTACTTTATGTTTATTTTAGTTGATATATATATATATGTTTTTTTTCAAAGTAACAAAATACACACACACACACAAATATATATAATATATATATTAGGCGACTGTTTTCTTAAAACTGCATCTCCGCTCGTCATATTTCCAGACGAGCTTATCCCCGATTTGGCGAATTTGGTTTCCTTCCTCAACCAACTCCTCACATACTGGCGGAGTTCCTCCACATGACTCATTGGTAGCATTGGGGCTGGCACTGTTCAGGGTAAGGTGGAACTGGTTCTTCGTAGGGAAATGGGTTTTGTAGTAGGTTCTGAATAGCCCAGTTGTTAGCCCACCACTGATCTAAAGGGTTTGGTGCTGGAATCCTAGGTATTTCATTGGGATCAAAGGTTGTAATTGGAAATTGGTTTCCCTGATTCTATTCTAGGTTTATAGGTTGGTCAGGAAATAAAGGAAGTAACAGTGGTTCTGGATTGCTACTTGGTTGAAATTAGGTTCTCCTCCTACGTTTCCAAACATGTGAAAATTAGCTAACTGTCTACCCAACTCTTCTTCCCATAAGGGTCTAACTTCTGGGTTTTGGGTATTTCTCTAGTTCTAACTGCTATGGCTTGCTGTTGTGCTTCTCTCGTTCTTTTCCTCACTTTCCTTTGGCTCTACTAAACCAACCTCTCTTTTTAGGGGAAAAGGTTCTACGGAATTGGCTTTGAAAACAAAGATATCTTCGAAATCGGCGGTGTAGTCGGTGATTGGCTGGGATGTTCCTTCATCCATGAGAGAATGAGGTAGATGACGATAAGCGTCAGAAGTACCCTGATCACTCATACTGTAAACTAAAGAAGTTATTTAAAATAACATAGAATAATAATATATATATTCACACAGAGTAACATAGGAGTCGCGGCTATTTCCAAACACAATTGGTTAGAATTTAGGTATTTTAAAAGAACACCTAAATGGCTTAAACCAGTGGCTCTGATACCACCTTCTGTTGCAACTCCCGACCCCTACCCCGGGAGCGGGAGCGACGAGAACAGCAGTCAGGTGGTACCGATGTTTATTAATTCGGCAAGCGAAATTAAAACATCAGGATCGTAGTTAGGAAATAATTTCAGAGTTTCAAAACACCAAACTTTTATATTAAACGAATGGGATAAAACCCATGTTTTATTTATAACATCTGTATAGGGATTAACCCTAATTCTGAAATTATGAACTATTTAGGTAACTTTATAGCCACTTTCTTTAAGCCTTCAGTGCTCCATAGCTGGCTTCTTATAGCTTCACATTAAGTTACCTGAAACGCATTTTAAAAATATTTTATAAGCAAGAAATATTGGCGAGTTCATTGCATTTTATAAAATGACCATCATTATACTTTACAGTACTAAGAGCGATTGCAACGTTTATATCTACCCAATTACTCATTCATATTTGTCACTCGACCGGATCTGTGACTATTAGTCATATCACTCATTGGCTAACCCGTTGTCTAATGGTGACGCTTGTCAAGTAATGTATACAAAACCCCACATACCGGCAGTAATCATAGAAGACAAAGACTTAATCACTGTAAGTATAATTGAAAACATTTGAGGTTTTGTAGAAGTATTTGAGAAAAAGAGAATGACTCACATTGAAAACTTAGGTATTTCTACGGACTTCCTGATGACAATTCTTGATACTTTCTTGGGTGTCTATTAAAACATATAATGCACGCGTGTTAGTAAAATAACCCAAATCACTTTAGCCATACAACACGAGACAGAACCCCAATGAATTAGTCGGGCAGAGCCTTGACATGCGTTGGTGGGTCCTAAATCAATCGGGTAGGGTAACGAATTAGTGATCGGGGGGTAAAATACTTACAGAGGGCAGCGTTTCGAGGTTTAAGGGTTTAGGGGGTGTTGTTTAGAGAACGGAGATTCGAGAGAGTATACGATCGATTCAGAGGATCGAAAGTGAGCGAATTTTCCAGTTCCAGGCCTGGCCTTTTATACCCGAAATTGGTTTCTCCCGCGCGTCGCACGGATTCCTGATTATCTCTCGTGTGGCGCCTGAGACACCTAGCTAGGGCTAGGTTAGCCTGTAATGGGTTAGGGTTGCCACTTGTCCGAAACGGAGAACGTCACCTGGTACTCTCCCGCGCGTCGCGGGAGATGCCAGGGATTCTGGCGCATGGCGCCTGGGACGCCCTGGTGAAATTTCTTTGTTTTTAGCGTCAGCTCTCGTTGTGTGCGTCTGGTTCTTTGTTTTTGGCTCGGTTTGGGGTGTTTTGGAGAGTTGTTACACTTTGTTACCCCACGTTAAACAAATTACTATATACTAACAATTAAGGTATGTTCTTGCCTACAATAAAAGAGGGTCGCCTTATACTAACAATTAAGGTATGTTGTTGCCTACAATTAAAGAGGGTCCGCCTTAAATTTTCATTGTTGCCCCTCAAGTTTTGGCTTCATTGTTTTTCATTTCTTTTATTTAAGTTAAAGCTTTATTTTCCTGCCCTCAACTTTCAATGTTGTCACTCCCCCCCCCCATTGTCAATTTAAAAAAATATATATCACTTTAACCCCCCCCCCCCCGACTTTATATTACTGTCAGTATAAGTTCTAGTTTGTCTACATTTTACGTCGGGTTGTGGTATAAATTAATGTTTGTCTTCGTCTGAGTTTTAAGTCACACAGTGGTATAAATTCACGTTTTACTTTTAAGATTTTTCCCGATTTTGATCGCCATTTGCTTACTACTTAGCATGGGTTTCGACCCTCGCAACACGGGGGTTAAACACTAGTTACCAACAAAAGAAACATTAGTAAATTGTGGGTTAATGGGTTGTTGACATGTTGCGGGTGTTGCATGACTTCCAACAAATTAACAATACATTTCCTAATCTCATGCCCTAGTTTGCTAATCCATTTTGCCTCTCATGGATATCCAAAGAAACTTGTTTTACCTGATTTCATCAATACATTTGCTAATCTCATGTGGCCACCATTGTTGCCACCCACCGCCGCCACAAACGCCTACACTGTGACCGCCACTTATTGCTGCCGTCACCCACTGTCGTCGCCTCCGCTACCACCCACCGTCGCCCCCGCCACCACCCACCACCGCCGTCATCACCATTGTCACCACCACTCACCGCCATCACCCACCGGTCGCGCAACCCGCCACTGCCGTCACTGCCTGCTCCGTCAGACCAACCACCACCAACGGCCACCACCTACGTCGCCGCCACCAACCACCACCCACCCATCGCGTTGCTACCCTCTGCCGCTTCCGCTACTATTGATGGCCACCACCTCCGCCGATGCCACCCATCTGTAACACCTCGTAAAAACCCTGTCCTGTAAAATTCCGACACGTGTCCCCTTGATCCTCGAATGCCACGTGCTTAATGAGTGAGACTAAGCTTGCCAACATGTTAAATTACAACCTCTGAGCGGCAACTTCAGAAGTCGAGGGGGAAACGTGGAAGAATGCAAAATCTTCATGTTCTGGAAGGCGGTTACGGACCGCAAGCCTCAATGGTTATGGTTCGTAACCATTTGAATATGTCGGGGCAAGAAGGCCTTACGGACAGCAAGGCCAAGGCCATACAGTCCGTAAGTGGGTGCCAGCGAGCAGAAACATGGCAGTTTCTGCTCCTGCCACCTTAAACGCGAATGCCACTCCTTCATCTGCTCTTGACACGTCCTAAGACACATGGTGGCCTCTCACAACCCCTGCTAACACCTGGAGGGACTTGGTTCTTGATCCTCTAGTATAAATAGAGGTGAAGTGCAACCTCATTTCTTGCATCACTTCTCTTTTTCTTCACTTCTTCTCTTCTGGAGGTTCTTGACCATAAAGGGACTTCCTAATCAAGTTATTTTCGTGCTAGGACCTTGTGTAAGTGTTCCTAGCCCTCCTTGTTCAGTTTTATTAGGCTTTGAGCCAAAGTCAAAGCGTTGCGTAAAAACGCTTTGACTTTCGGCTAAGACCATTACGGTCTAGCTCACGCTCGTAACAAACGTGGCTACGTGATCGTAATTAGGTAGGTGTTAATCCCTCAAGAGGGCACCTCCTGATTACCACGTTTGCTTGGTCAATTGACGGGTCAAAGTCATATTAATAAAAGTCAAACGGGTCAGTTTTGAAATAAATTCATATCTAGCAATGTAGATGCTATAAAATTAGTTTCAACACTTTAATAACTTGGTAATAAGTATTAGAACATGTCTAAACATGTTTGGCTCGTCAAATCCAAGTTTAAGGTCGGTTCGCAACCGAAAGTCGCAAAAGCTGACTTTTGCTTTGACTTTCAGTTCTGACCCGATTTAGCAACCTTAGCTACTGAAATTAGGTTGCCTTGTGACCATGATATATTGTACTATAACCCTCTGGAGTTATATGACATGGTTACTTGGTAATCCGAGTGTTTATACAAGTTTCCGTTTAATATGCCAATTTTGCTAAGTGGTCCTTAAGAGCCTAAAAACAAGATTTAAAAATAAATGAGCATATACATGAGGTATAAACTGATGTAATAAATTGTTAAACTTATGTTAAGGTCAACTTTCTGATTTAAAGTCCAAGAAATGGTTATCTCGCATAACTTACGCATTTTGCGACCAAATTACCCTTTTACACGTAAATTGCTTTAAACATAACTTTGACCTCAAAACTCTTTACCTACTGATGTGTTATCATTATTAGGATTATTTGGGATGTTAATTCAGATTTCAAACTGAGTTTAAGCCCTAGTTCGCATATTAAGTCCTTAAATGACGATATTGTCTTTACGGCACCTAAAATGGATTTTAATCATTTTTAAGGAACAACACCCATTACTTATTGATATGCTATATTAAACAACATAATTTCATCATACAAACCTGTTCATAACACCAGTTTCACCCAAATACCATTTAAATCGTCATTTAGCGACTTAATCGCCGTTTCGGCGCATAGTATGGTTTAAAACCATGTTAGAACCTCAAGAGTTAGTACCTAATGATTTCAAAACTTATTTTACACATAATACAGTGGGTACACAGTCTAAACTCAGATTCCCAAATAATATGTCAAGTGGTGTGTGAAATTACCAAAATGCCCTTTCGAGGCATAGTTTGGTCTTAAACTCTAAAACCACACACAAACTTGATATCCTACTGATATAAAATCATAATTAAACTATTTTTACAGTAAGTTTATAACCATTACATCAGTTTGCTCATAAAGTCTTTTATAAGCCATAAAATGACCAAAATACCTCTTTTAAGGCATAAATGGATTTCAAAACCGTAATGGACCAACATGTTGATAACTCACTGATGTCACAACATGTTTAAAGTATAATGGCATATGGAACTTGTTTAGGACTCACCCGGTTACCCAGTTTCGATTATATGCGTACGGTTCGGCCTACGTAACTAGTTTACGTAATTTAACCGAAACGGTTTAAACTTACTATTTTAGTTTCAAAATCCAGAATATAACATGTTTACCCATACTAAACAAGTCTCCATGCTTGTCGGGTTTAAACTACATTCTATTCTGGTCATCGCTTAATATAGCGTTTAGTACCGTTATTATCCTTAAGCTACTCGGTTCGAGTCTACAAAGTAGATAGGACCCGTTAGCATTCTAATTGGTTATAAACACCATCATTTCCAGACTAAGAGCCTCCCGGTATATTGCCATCTAAGCTTACTTTTTGAATATTCGGCTGAGTTACTTATCTTATTTTGAAGAATTTGCTCAGGTAAATACTTTTAACTCACTTTCCCTATACGGGCTTGGGATACGGTATAATAATACCGCTTGGTCGGGTATGAGATCATGTTATCGGATTGTGATTTACTAAATCTTCATAACCCGTTTTATTCTGTATTGTTTGATAACTTAAACATTGGGGGTTAACACGACCGTGTCTGGGATATCCTTGGCTCATTTAAGTTACTAATGCAATGACCTTAAGTGCGGGGTGTAGGCATACACCTGACAGACGCTAATGCAAATAAAATATTGAATCCCACTGGTGGATTATTTAAAGTGGCGTGTTGGTTAATCAGGTTATTCAGTTTCTGCACTGGACCCCATATGTATGGACAAACATGTAAAACTATAAACAAGGTCATTTTGAACTATCCCAAGTTATTTATAGAAGTGCCAAGTGCACCTAAAACCATTTTCAGAAATATTTTCAAAATGAGTCGGTTACTAGTATTTACCAGTTAAAACTGACGTATTTTCAAAATATCAAGTTACTGGTGGCAACACGCAATAGATCGGGAGCTGCGCTATAGTGACGATAGAGGATTTTGCAAGTCCCTAGGTTGTTTAAAGTCTGTTCAACAATTACTTTGTATATTAATTTTGATCCACCTATGGATCTTTTCATTACAAGCCTTGGAATTTATTTTTGAACTTTGGACACTCGGTTTGTAATGGTAATTTGATCCAAGACTTCCTTTGTGCTATGTTTGTTTGGTTATGATCTTATCAACTACGTCAAGATATTCCCCAACCGGGCCCACCGGGTTACACGTGAAAATCAGGGTGTGACAGGTTGGTATCAGAGCCGACGTTCGAGTGAATTAAACACTAGCCTTTTGTGTTTAATCTCGAAAACACACAATAAGCACATTCCTTAGACTTCTGAGTCTAAGCCTTGACCTAAGAGTACGCATTTCATTATTAAGATATTATTATTGTTTTTGTGTTGTTTTAACTTTTATTGTTACAAGAAACATGCCACCAAAATTTAGGCGCGGAGGAAAAGGCAAGGGTCCCATGAGGGCGGACCCTCTATGACAGGGCCATCCTTCAGGCCACCTTTTAGACCCTCACTGGCCGGAGCAGCTAATTTACCCTATTATAATCCTTACGAAGGATCCGGAGACTCTTCGTCTCCTTTTGAACCTTATAGACATTCTATATCCACGAATATTCTCCACCTCATTCACACTCCCAACATTCCTACCACTCTCACACACCCACCAATCACACCATTCACATTCTCATTCCCGTCAGGAGTACCTTAACTTTAATTTTGATAACCCTGTCAACCAACCCCACCAGAAACCCCTTCAGTTGACTCACCTACTCATATGGAGGAGGACTCCGATCCGCAAGAATTTCCCCAAACCAGATCCTATGGACACCCCATCGAGCTGTTTAGTGACTCGAACTCTTTGACAGGATCTCTGTTTCGAGGTCCCGATGACTACGAACAAAGATGGGCGCAGTATGTGTTAGTTAACACACCCTCCTACCACAGCACCCCCCCCCAGCATCAAGCCCCATCACTCCATCCTCACCAAGAGGATGTAGATATGCACCCGGTGGATCAACCTCAGCCACCACCCGAGTCGTCATCACACCATGCCGAAGGCGTGGTGCACGCATGTCGGTGCGTGCTGGTCAAAGGTCGGGCTCGCTACCACCTTTGCCACCTCCTTACCCCATTATCCCCGAGGACCCACAAATGGGTGGTCCCTCAAACACTTCACCTATGGCAGTTCCAACCCCACAACCTGCTGCTGGTTCGTTGCCCCAACCAGCAGTTCAGCCATCTTCATCGGGTTTTGGTAACCCGATTCCCACCTACCCGATCTATCTGGATATGGTGCTGATTTCACTGCTCTTCATACGATCCGTACCTGGAAGCAGCCATGCACAATGCCCTTTATCATTCTCCTTACCCTAGTTCCCACCTTCTTACCCTCCCTATGCGGCTACCGGATACCACCATACGTTTATACGCACCCAACTATCCCACCGCAACACTTGCCCCAGCCGCAACCACCTCCACCTCAGCCTCAACCCAACCGCAATTACCCCTTGAGGCCATTCATGAAGCTTTAGATCACGTTAGGGAGATGCAGAAACAAGTGAAGAAGTCAGAAAAGAAAACGACCAAATTTATCAAGAGACTCTACAAGGCTGTGAAAGGGAGGAAGGATGAATAGTTTAGCATTTCTTTTATGTAATTTTAATTTTAAAAAAAAGTCCCTGCGAGGACATTGTCATTTCTTAAAAAACCCCTGCGTGGGTATGCTTTTCTTGTAATTGTCCCTAGGTGGGCAAAATTTTGCATTAAGACCTCCTTGGAGGCAAATTATGTAATTTTCATCATTTGCATGAATTTTTGAATTTTGTCTCAATGTTCATTCTTATTGCTTCCTTTGTCATTCGAGCAGTCTCGATGTTCATTCAATTTTATCGCTCCACCATAAATTCCAAAAGAATTTTTTTTCTTGATGGTCCTCTTGGACGTGGGTTTATGAAAACCATTCATGTAATGCTAAAGCCTAAATGGTTTAATCATACCATAGCTAACTCATAAGATTCCTAATTCACCATATAGTACCGAAGCATTATGGCTCATTCTGACGGTGATAGTAGCCATCATAATGGTGATGATCCGAATAGGACAAATATATCATGAATGAAGATGAGTTCCAGGCTCGCATTGATGCAGCCGTAAGCAAGGCTATGGAAAAAGCCTTAGAAAAATTTAACATGTCGAGTGCTACTCACTCTAAGACGGTATCAAAGGCTTTTCTCAAAACCTCCCACCTCTGAGAAGAAAGAGAGATCTGTACATTCCTCAAGTGTTAGGAATGAGGCTAAGAAAAAGAAAATCCATGAAAAACCAACACTCCCTCTGGTGGCTGTTCATATAAGTACTTCGTCTCATGCAAGCCACGAGAATTCAATGGAGAGAAGGGGGCCATTGAGACCCTGAGATGGCTCGATGAAATCGAGACAGTGGTTGATATCTGCGGCTGTGCTGATAAGGACATTGTGAAATTTGTATCTCAATCTTTCAAGGGTAGCGCCCTGATATGGTGGAAGGCCTTTATGCAATCTTCGGGAAAGGTCAATCTGTATAACTTGGGTTGGTCCTAATTTGTGGATCTTGTTCACTTACTGCCCACCGCATGAGGTGGAAAAGATCGAGATGGACTTTCTCATTCTCACAATGAAGAACCTCGATTGTCGGAAGTTTGTTTACCGACTTCGACTCTTATTCCCGATTAGTGCCATACCTAGTCACCCCAAATCGAAGCGCATTGCACGCTTTATCAATGCTTTAGCCCCAGAGATCAGGAGTTTAGTCAAGGTGTTCAGCCTAATACTTATAAGTCTGCAGTTGAACTAGCCATCTCCCTCACTCAAGATTATGTGAGGCGGATGTCGGCCCGAAAGGAAACAGAGGGAAAGAGGAGAAGGGAGGATGACAACTCCCAAAGGCCCGAAAGGAAAAAGAAGGGAAAGTTTGGATCCCACAAGAATCAGAGTAGGTCTGAGGATAGACCTGAATGTAAAATCTGCAAGAAAAGACACGGTGGATAGTGTCGATTTGATCCACAAGCTAAACCTTGTGGTATTTGTAAAAAGGTAGGGCACAAGACCCTGGACTGCAGGGATATCAAGGATGTGACTTGCTATTTAATGTGGTGAGAAAGGCCACATAAAGACAAACTGCTCCAAGAATGGAAAGGATGATAATGCAAAGTCTGGTGGAGCTAAGAAAAGCAATGCTCGTGCCTTTCAGATGAACGCCCGAGAGGCTGTCAATGACAATAATGTCATAACAGGTACTTTCCTCATCAACGATACCTTTGCTAGAGTTCTATTTATTCGGGGGCTGATAAGTCATTCGTCAACCATAAGTTTAGCCAACTATTAAACTTACCCGCGAGAACTCTAGACATAACATATGAGGTAGAACTTGCCGACGGAACCATAGAAACCGCTTCATCCATTCTGGATGGATGCTTTATATCCATCAAGAATCATTTGATTCCTATCTCTCTTCTGCCAATGAAATTAGCGGGGTTTGATATAGTCTTATGCATGGATTGGTTATCCCAAAACCAAGCCCGCATTGCCTGTGATTAGAAACTAATCGAGATCAAAACCCCATCCGGTGAAATGCTCACCATCTTTGGAGATATGCACTACGGGTTGCCAGAAAAAGTTTCCATGCTTAAGGCCTCTTGATGCATGAAGAGAGGTTGTGTCATCTATATGGCACAAGTAACCGTCGATGAACCTAAGCCAAAGGTTGAAGATATACCCGTTATCTCGGACTGCCCAGATGTCTTTCCTAAGGAATTACCCGGTCTACCCCCGGATAGACAAGTCGAGTTTAGGATCGACATTCTACCTGGATCAACACCTATTGCGCGAGCGCCCTACGTTTAGCCCCAACAGAAATGAAGGAATTAGGAACTCAGCTCGATGAACTTTTGGAGAGAGGCTTTATCCAGCCTAGTTCATCACCTGGGGAGCTCCTGATCTTGTTTGTCAAAAAGAAGGACGGTTCAATGCGTATGTGATTGATTACCGAGAACTCAATAAGATAACGATCAAGAACCGTTACCCTTTGCCCAGGATCGATGATTTATTCGATCAGCTGCAAGGAGCAAGTTATTTCTCCAAGATAGATTTGAGGTCTGGTTATCATCAGCTTAAGGTTAGAAGTGAAGATGTCCCAAATACCGCTTTCAGGACGAGATACGATCATTATGAATTCTAGTGATAACTTTTTGGCTCACTAATGCACCCGCAGCATTCATGGATCTCATGAATAGAGTCTGCAAACCTTACCTAGATAAGTTTGTCATAGTCTTCATTGACGACATCCTTATTTACTCTCGTAATCAATCCGATCACGAGAAATATCTTAGGTTCATTCTAGAATTGCTACAAAAGGAGAAGTTGTATGCAAATTCTCTAAATGCGAATTCTAGCTTCGCGAGGTCCAATTTCTTGGACATGTAGTTATGTGCGTGGTATTCAAGTGGATGGCGCTAAAATCAAAGCTATTATAAACTGGGAAGCACCAAAGACCCTTTCGAAGGTTCGCAGCTTCCTAGGACTGGCTGGTTACTATAGAAGATTCATTGAGAATTTTTCAAGAAAGCCACTCCCCTGACTGCTTTGACTCGCAAGACTATCAAGTTCGATCGGGGCCCAAAACAGCATGAATCTTTCGAGACCTTGAAGCAAAAGCTGAGCAATGCTCCAGTCTTAACTTTGCCAGAAGGCATTGAGGAGTTTGTTGTTTATTGTGATGCATCACACACTGGTATGGGATGTGTGCTTATGCAAAGAGGCAAAGTGATCGCCTACGCATCACGACAACTCAAAGTACATGAAAAGAATTACACCACCCACGACTTGGAGCTACGTGCCGTTGTATTTGCACTTACACTTTGGAGGCATTACTTATACGGAACAAAGTGTATTATATACACCGACCACAAAAGTCTCCAACATCTATTCAATCAAAAGGATTTGAATATGCGACAACGACGTTGGATGGAAACCCTCAATGATTACGATGTGAAATCCGATATCACCTCGGTAAGGCAAATGTAGTTGCCGACGCGCTTAGTCGCAAAGAAATGGTTAAACCTTTGAGAATTAATGCCAAAAGTATAGAAGTGAGGAATAGTCTGAATGAAAAGTTGCTAGAAGCACAAAGGCAAGCTATGTCAAAGGAGAACATAGCCAAGGAGGAGCTAGGTGGAACTGTGGAACAATTAACACCCGGAGATGATGGAATCCTCAGATTTAATGGACGAATTTGGGTTTCAGTCTTCGGAGGACTTAGAGCACTAATCCTCTAGCAAGCACATAGTTCCAGTACTCTGTCCACCCAGGAAGTGATAAGATGTACCAAGACTTGAAGTCTAACTACTGGCAGATGGATTTGAAGAAATCCATAGCCACTTATGTATCAAAGTGTCTGACGTGTTCGCAAGTAAAAGTGAACACCAAAAGCCGTCAGGACTTTTACAACAATTAGAGATTCCCACGTGGAAATGGGAACTGATAACCATGGACTTTATAACCAAGTTACCTAAGACTAAAAGTGGAAACGACACCATTTGGGTCATTGTCGATAGGCTGACTAAAGTCAGCTCACTTCTTGCCAATAAAAGAAACTTCTAGTTCAGACAAATTGGCAAAGATGTACGTGGACAAGATCGTGTCCCTACACGGAGTGCCTGTGTCTATTGTATCCGATAGAGATACAAGATACACATCTCACTTTTGGAAAAGCTTCCAACAATCTCTTGGCACTCGATTGAACTTTAGTATTGCTTATCATTCCGCAAACGGATGGACAAAGTGAGTGTACTATTCAAACTCTTGAGGACATGCTTCGAGCATGTGTGATTGATTTAGGTGGTAGTTGGGACGACCACCTACCCTTGATTGAATTCTCCTATAATAATAGTTATCATACGAGCATTAAAGCTGCCCCATTCGAGGCTTTATATGGGAGAAAATGCCGGACACCTATTTGTTGGGCTGAAGTTGGAGAAGCCCAACTATCAGGCCCAGAGATCGTTCTAGAACAACGGAAAAAGTCGGACAAATTCTTGATCGTTTAAAGGCTGCTCGGGATCGACAGAAAACTTACGCTGACAAGAGGCGCAAACCTTTAAAATTCCAAGTAGGAGACAAGGTTATGTTAAAGGTATCACCTTGGAAAGGTGTAATGCGTTTGGTAAAAAGGGTAAGCTAAGCCCAAGATATATAGAACCATTCGAGATCATCGAATGTACCGGTTCAGTTGTTTACAAACTTAAGCTACCCGAAAAGTTGAATGGAATACATGATGTGTTTCACATTTCCAACTTAAATAAATGTCTAGCGGATGAGTCGCTAGCAATGCCTCACGAAGACGTTCAGATTGACGAAAACCTGCGTTTCTAGAGAAACCAATTGCGATCGAAGATTGCCAAGTTAAGAAGCTTCGTAGGAAGCACATGCCTATTGTAAAGGTTAAATGGGACGCCCGCCGAGGCCCCGAGTATACTTGGGAGGTTGAGTCCACTATGCGACAAAAATACCCCCATCATTTTGATTAAATCTCGAGGTCGAGATTTCTTTTAAGGGGGTGAGGATGTAACACCTCGTAAAAACCCGTCCTGTAAAATTCCAACACATGTCCATTGATCCTCGAATGCCACGTGCTTAATGAGAGGGAGTAAGCTTGCCAACATGTTAAATTACAACCTCTGAGCGGCAACTTCAGAAGTCGAGGTGCCAAACATGGAAGAATGCAAAATCTTCATGTTCTGGAAGGTGGTTACGGACCGCAAGCCTCAATGGTTACGGTCCGTAACCATTTGAATATGTCGGGCGCCAGAAGGCCTTACGGACCGCAAGGCCAAAGCCATACGGTCCGTAAGTTCTGCTTCTGCCACCTTAAACGCGAATGCCACTCCTTCATCTGCTCTTGACACATCCTAAGACACATGGTGGCCTCTCACAACCCCTGCTAACACCTGGAGGGACTTGGTTCTTGATCCTCTAGTATAAATAGAGGTGAAGTGCAACCTCATTTCTTGCACCACTTCTCTTTTTCTTCACTTCTTCTCTTCTGGAGGTTCTTGACCATAAAGGGACTTCCTAATCAAGTTATTTTCGTGCTAGGACCTTGTGTAAGTGTTCCTAGCCCTCCTTGTTCAGTTTTATTAGGCTTTGAGCCAAAGTCAAACGTTGCGTAAAAAACGCTTTGACTTTCGGCTAAGACCATTACGGTCTAGCTCACGCTCGTAACAAACGTGGCTACGTGATCGTAATTAGGTAGGTGTTAATCCCTCAAGAGGGCACCTCCTGATTACCACGTTTGCTTGGTCAATTGACGGGTCAAAGTCATATTAATAAAAAGTCAAACGGGTCAGTTTTGAAATAAATTCATATCTAGCAATGTAGACGCTATAAAATCAGTTTCAAACACTTTAATAACTTGGTAATAAGTATTAGAACATGTCTAAACATGTTTGGCTCGTCAAATCCAGGTTTAAGGTCGGTTCGCAACCGAAAGTCGCAAAAGCTGACTTTTGCTTTGACTTTCAGTTCTGACCCGATTTAGCAACTTAGCTACTGAAATTAGGTTGCCTTGTGACCATGATATATTGTACTATAACCCTCTGGAGTTATATGACATGGTTACTTGGTAATCCGAGTGTTTATACAAGTTTCCGTTTAATATCCAATTTTGCTAAATGGTCCTTAAGAGCCTAAAATCAAGATTTAAAATAAATGAGCATATACATGAGGTATAAACTGATGTAATAAATTGTTAAACTTATGTTAAGGTCAACTTTCTGATTTAAAGTCCAAGAAATGGTTATCTCGCATAACTTACGCATTTTGCGACCAAATTACCCTTTTACACGTAAATTGCTTTAAACATAACTTTGGCCTCAATACTCTTTACCTACTGATGTGTTATCATTATTAGGATTATTTGGGATGTTAATTCAGATTTCAAACTGAGTTTAAGCCCTAGTTCGCATATTAAGTCCTTAAATGACGATATTGCCTTTACGGCACCTAAAATGGATTTTAATCATTTTTAAGGAACAACACCCATTACTTATTGATATGCTATATTAAACAACATAATTTCATCATACAAACCTGTTCATAACATCAGTTTCACCCAAATACCATTTAAATCGTCATTTAGCGACTTAATCGCCGTTTCGGCGCATAGTATGGTTTAAAACCATATTAGAACCTCAAGAGTTAGTACCTATTGATTTCAAAACTTATTTTACACATAATACAGTGGGTACACAGTCTAAACTCAGATTCCCAAATAATATGTCAAGTGGTGTGTGAAATTACCAAAATGCCCTTTCGAGGCATAGTTTGGTCTTAAACTCTAAAACCACACACAAACTTGATATCCTACTGATATAAAATCATAATTAAACTATTTTTATAGTAAGTTTATAACCATTACATCAGTTTGCTCATAAAGTCTTTTATAAGCCATAAAATGACCAAAATACCCCTTTTAAGGCGTAAATGGATTTCAAAACCGTAATGGACCAACATGTGTTGATAACTCACTGATGTCACAACATGTTTAAAGTATAATGGCATGGAACTTGTTTAGGACTCACCCGGTTACCCAGTTTCGCTTATATGCGTACGGTTCGCCTACGTAACTAGTTTACGTAATTTAGGGTTTAAACTTACTATTTTAGTTTCAAAATCCAGAATATAACATGTTTACCCATACTAAACAAGTCTCCATGCTTGTCGGGTTTAAACTACATTCTATTCTGGTCATCGCTTAATCTAGCTTTAGTACCGTTATTATCCTTAAGCTACTCGGTTCGAGTCTACAAAGTAGATAGGACCCGTTAGCATTCTAATTGGTTATAAACACCATCATTTCCAGACTAAGAGCCTCCCGGTATATTTCCATCTAAGCTTACTTTTTGAATATTCGGCTGAGTTACTTATCTTATTTGAAGAATTTGCTCAGGTAAATACTTTTAACTCACTTTCCCTATACGGGCTTAGGATACGGTATAATAATACCGCTTTGTCGGGTATGAGATCATGTTCTCGAATTGTGATTTACTAAATCTTCATAACCCGTTTTATTCTGTATTGTTTGATAACTTAAACATTGGGGGTTAACACGACCGTGTCTGGGATATCCTTGGCTCATTTAAGCTTACTAATGGCCAGACCTTAAGTGCGGGGTGTAGGCATACACCTGACATACGCTAATGCAAATAAAATATTGAATCCCACTGGTGGATTATTTAAAGTGGCGTGTCAGTTAATCAGGTTATTCGGTTTCTGCACCGGACCCCATATGTATGGACAAACATGTAAAACTATAAACAATGTCATTTTGAACTATCCCAAGTTATTTATAGAATGTGCCAAGTGCACCTAAAACCATTTTTAGAAATATTTTCAAAATGAGTCGGTTACTAGTATTTACCAGTTAAAACTGACGTATTTTCAAAATATCAAGTTACTGGTGGCAACACGCAATAGATCGGGAGCTACGCTATAGTGACGATAGAGGATTTTGCAAGTCCCTAGGTTGTTTAAAGTCTGTTCAACAATTACTTTTTCATTTTGATCCCCTGTGGATCTTTTCATTACAAGCCTTGGAATTTATTTTTGAACTTTGGACACTCGGTTTGTAATAGTAATTTAATCAAAGACTTCCGATGTGCTGTGTTTGTTTAGTTATGATGTTACCAACTACGTCACGATATTCCCCAACAGGGCCCACCGGGTTACACGTGGAAATCGGGGTGTGACACCATCGCAGCCGCCGCCACCATCCACTGTTGCCGCGACCCACGTCCGCCACCTATCACCACCCACAATCACCGCCACGATCACCAATCACCGTCGATTTTATTCCTTCGTCTTTTCTTGTCTACCAAACAATACACAGTAATAATTCATTCTATTTCCACATGGTAGCCAAACAAGACATGGAATGGTAATGATATATTTCATTCTCTCGTTCTTTCCATTACCTCGTCTATTCCATTCACTCGTCCATTATATTACCACACACCAAACATACTATTAAGTAATCAAGGGCTAAGATTAAATGGGTGAGACAGAAAAAAAAAGGCGCTTAAGTTATTTTAAGGGTGTTATAGTCTATCAAAGTCAATAATTTCTCTCTCCTCCAATCCCCCCTGATTTTTAAAACGTTAATAACTCTTGCGTACATCGTTATTTTTTTTTACAGAAATTATAACATAAAACCGAGCGTTTTTTTATCTTTAAAACGACTATACTATTGCTATACTGTTGGAAAAAAATCGCACACCCAAAACGTAAAACGCAATTCAAAAACTCAAGTCTTAAAACGCAATTGACAATGTAAAACCCAGATCGTACAACGCAATTCAAAAACCTAGTTTGTAAAACACAATTGACAATGGTAAAACCTAGACCGTAAAACGGAATTCACAATAATAAAACCCAGATCGTAAAACGCAATGCTAAAACTCAGCTTGTAAAACGCAATTCACAATGATAAAACTTCAGGTCGTAAAGCGTAATTGTTGAACCCAGGTCGTGAAACACAATTCATAGTGGTAAAACCCAGATCGTAAAACGCAATTCGAAAACCCGGGTTGTAAAATACAATTCATAAAGGTGAAACCAGATCGTAAAACGTAATTCAAAAACCCAGAACATAATTCGAGAACAAAAGTCCTTGGGAGCGGACCAAATCGCTCAGACCAACGTTCTAACAACAAAACAAAGCCATATATGGAGTAGGTTTGGGTTCGTCCAATAATCCGAACTAGGGATGAGCATTTGGTATCAAATACCATACCGATAACCGATCCCGAAATACCGTACCGAATTTTTTCTGTACCGGATTCGGTATCCAATTTTTAGCATTTTCGGTATCGGTAATTTCGAGATCGGTATTGGTTCGATACGGTAGCGGTAAAATACCGAATTTTACCTTCAAATACCGACACCATACCCATACCAGTACCATACGTACGTATCGAATATTTCGGTATCAGTATCCAATTTTGACGGAATTCATTATCGGTATTTTCGGGATCGGTATCGGTATCATACTCATCCCTAATCCAAACCATGCCATGCATGTATGCGTTGTGCATGTTCTTACTAGCCAGCCATAGATCATAATTAATAATTTCATAACATAAACGTATGTCCACAATGAGATGCATGGATAAAAAGAAGTTACGCTAAAATTGTAATAAACTAGTAAACCTCCTCGCGTGATGCGGCGGGTCCAAATGTAAAGTAACTTGGATTTGTGCAATAAAAAACTGAACCATTTCTAAACAAAGGTTACGTCAAAACGTAGATAAACTGAATACGTACATAAAAATAAGCACGAAAACGTATTATACATGGCTCGACTTTTTTGCGAAAGAAATTTACGTCGAACACCAACCTGATCTTATACCGATACGTACATAAAAATAAGTAAAAAAATATGTTTTTTAAGTTAAAATTGGTATGGGACTAAAACACAAAAGTAAGCTGGATTTATAAAGTTTCATGAAAACATATTATATTTGACCCGACTTGTTTTAACACTAAATTTATGGCAAAACGTAGATTAATTGAAAACGTACAAAAAAAAAACAAAAGAACATATTATATCTAAGCCTACCCATTTTCAAAGAAACGTAATCATCCTGAATTTATACCGACACGTACATAAATATAAACACGTAAAAAATAATTATAAAGTTTTTAAAAAGTGAAGGGTTGTAGCTGCCAATACTAAATGTTGAAGGGTAAAGGCTAAAAAAACCTACTAAAAGACAAAAAAAAACCCGTAATCAACCTAAATTTATACCGACATATACATAAATATAAGCACATAAAAAATATTATATAAATTTTAAAAAGTTAAAGAGTTATAAATGCAAATACTAAATGTTTAATGTTTAATGTTTAATGTTAAAAGCAAAAATAAGTAAAAACATACTAAAATGAAAAAAAAACAAAAAACAAAACTGATCAATAGCAGCAGCTTGCCACTATTGATTAATAAACTTGTTATTGTATGCTTCATAGAATTTATAATAAATGTATTTTCATTATAAATGAAGATCGTGTAAAATCAATGATTGGATACTCAAGCCTGGAGGTGGATTTGAAAATCCAAATGTCCAATCGTTTTTTTCTGCAAAGATTACACACAACTACCAAAGTGGTGATGGCTAACTACAGACACGGAAGCGGCTAGCGGCGCGTGAAAGCCGAGATTAGTTAATCTCACAGGTATAGCCCCTCTTCTTTCCAATATTTTACCTCCTAAAACTTTTTTACTGGTTTGCAAAAAAAAATTGTCTTTCCACTTGTTATATACCTTTTACTTTTTAGAACGGTAAATATTCGTTCTATTTTATTTTACACGAAAAACTCTAGATTAGTTCTTTTTTTATGTTTAAACGTTAGTAGAGTTGTTCAAATCGCTCGCCGCTCGTTCGATTTCTCGCTTAGCTGTAAACGAGCCGATCAGCTCGATTCGGTTTGTAAAAGAGCCAAGCATGAGCGCAGACCCGCTCGCCTTAGTTCGGCTCGAATTAATATTTATTATATTATTATATATATAATTATATATACACAAAAATTATGATTATATTTATAGTTTTATAGATACCATTCTATTGGATTTGACCCAATATATGTTAATATACATTTATATTTATTTTTACTAGCCCAATTAACCCAACAAATACATTTATATTTATTAGCCCAATCAACCCAACAAAAATTTAACACTAAGTTTAATAGTAAAAGTCTAAGTGGTAAAGTGACAATCTTGACTTCTTTTTCTCATTAGTCATCCGTCGTCAGTTGCCTCCCGCTCTCACCCTATGTCACAATGCAACACTTGTTCTCTACAGTATGCTATCGACTCACCGGCCTTAACATGAGTCTCATCCTCGGACAATTGAAACTCAGGCTTAGTGTCATCCCAAATTTATGGTTTTTAAAATCACTCGTTGCTTGCTCAACACTCGCTTGAAAAAATGTGTGTTCAAAAAATGCTCATTTGGTTTTCGGCTCGGTTGTTAACGAGCCAAACATGAGCAAAGGTTTGCTCAGTTTTGCTTGACTCTTAAACAACCCTAAAAGTAAAACCTCTCTCTAAGAGTCATGTGCCTCTTCCAAGTGGGTTACCATCACATTAACGTTATATTATATATTTAATTTTATAATTCATATATTTAAGTGATAAACACTAAACTTGTAAGATCTTTTTTTAACCCTAAGATATAAACTAATAATATACGACAAATGATTACGTGGGTAGCTCAAGCCTTAGAAAACTGATTAGAGTACACAATAGCTAAAAATGTTAAAAGTTTAAAGGGTTCGTAAATGACTAACTGTCGTGGACATCAAAAAGAACGAGGCAGTGATCTGTCACATCACACGTTACGTGTGAACTCTCCTGCCAAGCCGCAATAAAAGCATGTGGGAGAGCACACTCTTTTACCCGCAGGTCTAAAGCCTTCAACCTATGAAGTCATGGATCTCTGGTCAAAGGTTTCCTTTTATAGCTGGTGACTTCCTCTATAAATGGCCGATCTGGCTACTTCACAACACACCCCCAATCTCTCTTCTCATCTCTAGAACTTGCTCCTTGCATGTTCTATTCTTCACTCACATAAATACAATCTCACTGAACACTAACATTTTGGGTTGGATCTTCTCCAATCCAGAATCTAAAACAACAATAATAACAAAGTGATCCAACTCCACGTATTGCAAACGTGGGAGGACCCCACGACTGCATTAGGCTAATCGAAATCTTGAACCCTTTTACCCTGGAGATATCGTTACCACCCTTGATCTTGTATTTGTTGCAGCAACACAAATATAAAAATAGATAAAAGTAGAAGTGAGAAAATAAATATAAATTTACTACTTCTATGATTCTAATTGTAACAGGAAACAAATTTTTTTCCTAAAAGCAATACCAATTGAGAAGAAGAATTTTGGTTAGACGTGAGATCAAATATGGCGAAAAGCAACGGGTGGAGCAATTTGTTGGATAAATTTTATAAGAAATTTTACAGGTGGAAGGCAAGTTTGCATTCTATTTGAGGAAGTCGGTTCTTGTTATTTCTAACGCCTGCTAAGATTTTCGGGAGGAAATTTCTTTTGAGGAGGTGAGGTCGACAATCGAAAACTTCATTGGGTTAAATGGGATTTAGTGTTGGTTGACAAAGTTGGGGGGGAGGGGGGGGGGGGGGTTAGGTTTTGGTAGCTTACGAGGTTTTATTCTTGAGTTGCTAGAGAAGTGCATAGGGAGATTTGTGAGTAATCCTAGTGCATTATGAGTTAGGGTTATTACAACTATTCATGGGGAGGGTGCAGGAATTGTAAATGGGTCTCGGTGGGGTAGCGGTAATGGGTTATGGGCGAGAATTGTGTATTCTTCTATATTTCTTGATGAAAAAAGAATTATTCCGTTAGCTTTATGGAGGGAAAAAAGTAGGAAATGGTGGTAAAACCGAGTTTTGGAAGGAGGTTTGATTGGGATCTTCGCCTCTAGGTGATAGATATCCTAGAAATTTTAACTTGGAAATTGATAAAAACCATGTCTTATTAGGGATCGTTGGGGAACTCGGTTTAGACTTGGAATTTGGCGATGTGTGCCTAGGGGAGGGGTTGCGTCAACTCAACTGGGTTCCTTACTATAATAACTTCATTTGATTACGTGGTCTTCTTCTGAGGACAAATGGATTTGGGATTTAGATTATGAGGATGAGTTTTCAGTTGAGACAGTTATAAGATTTATCGATATTTTCTTACTTACAGAGAAAGACCGGGCTCTACTAGATGGAACCATGGTATTCTTAGGAAGGTTAATATACATGCTTGGAGGGTGGTGTTAGATCGTTTACCTTCTAAGAGTAATGTCAATATTAAGGGAATTGATGTTCCTTATATTATGTGTCTAGTTTGTGATGTAAAGGTGGAGATAGGGGGTCATATATTTGGAGATTGCACGGTTGCAGAATGGGTTTGGAGGTTGATAAGTCGCTGGTTAGACTTGGATTGGCCAAATTCAAAAACTTCGATGGATGTGTGTGGTTGGTTAGATGTGCTACAATTTTCCAAGACAAAGAAAGAGTTGGTGGAGGCGGAGATCTTTTCGACTTGGTGGTCATATGGAGGCTTTGGAATGATATCATCTATGATAAAAAAAAGGTATCAATCGAGAGTGCCTATTTGATTTGATAGTTTCTTTGTATTTCTAGTAGAAAAGTAGTTTTAGGGTTGGTTAGACCAAGTGGCCTAAAATTTGTTCCATCGTGTAACTTTACTTTTTTTTCTCTGGCTAGTTTTTTTTTCTAGTTGGTGTTTTCGTGAATTTTATACATTGTGGCCTTTAGAAAAGGTGAGAAGAAGAATTTTGTATCAACACATCTGAAACACGAGCTTAAATACGCCTAAAGCGCTAAGTGTGGAATAACACGTATGGAACCAAAAGTTTCGAATCGTTGAAACATCACCAAAGTCATTATGGTTGACAAAGAAAATGCAGATATCGTTACCAATGATCAACACTAAGAACAATGGCAGGCCAAGCCCCAACATGGTAATATGCAATCGTGGCACACGATACCACTAGTATGGATTATTAGTCTTGGGGCAACATGCCATGTCGATCAGAAAGCTTAAAAACGTCCTACTATATATACAATATGACCGGCACGAGAAAAAAATAAGTATCTTCATATTCTTACTAACAATACTCTCACACATACAACCTTTAAACTAACACTTACTCTTACATCGTAGGCGGGTTACATAAATACATAAAGAATTTCTACTAATTTTCTATCGTCACAACGCTCTCCGATCCAACCCAAGATCTTTTATTGCCATAGTAATGGTTAGATTTAAGAAAGAAGGTTAGTGTTAGTATGATGACATGCTCTTAGAGAAGCTAACAAATTTCGGTTCCAAGGTAACTTGATGAGAGGCAAACATAAAAAGCGATTGCTTTTAAGTTTTAATTGTAACAAGTCTTATTGGTGAGTTAATAAATTCTATTTGTTAAACCAAATCTCTTATGTTTGCTTGAACATGAGAGTATATCAATGCTAAAAGATTAGTATAAAAAATCAATCTTAGACTGCGGGATTTGGGGGGCTTGGGTTGGGGGCTTTGCACGATACGTGGCGGAGGTGGGCTCCACCAGACCACCCCAAAAAAGTGGAGTGTGGAGGGGCGTGGTGTGGCATGTAGCTGCAGCCACCTAAATACCCAACCAAAGCCAACCAACTCACCCTGTACCCGCCCCACGCCAGGTGGCATACCCACACCAAAGGGGCAACGCCATGTCCAACGCCAACATGGGGTGGAAAAGCTGGCGCTAAAGGGCAACCACGTCCCTAACCTAAGCCCACACCCAAGCAGTCTTATGTAACTAGATTTTTCTTAGTATTTCTTATTTTTACACATTAATAATTATCATAGACTATATACTTTTAACTAAAATATTGAAATCTAAGTATCGATTTTAGGTTTTGATTAGATGTATGAAAGGAACGACGCCATACGCACGCTAAACATCGGATGCCACACTAGTGCGGAAATTCTTTTCCATATTTGGACTACAAGTTCACATTACTTTATTCTATTTCTTTGTGTGTGTAGTTGTGGGTGTGTCAACTATTGGACCACATTTTTCCACACATTTTTATACGTGTTTTCTAGCAATTTTTCCACTTGGATTTGCAAGTCCACAATTATCTCAATTAACTTACAAAATTTACTTAAGAACTTGTCTCATTGATCGTAATCAAGGCGTTGTGTCGTCATAACAACAATCAAATCCATTGAAAAACAATCAGAATTCATAACTCGAACTCAAAACTGTTGATTCAAATATGAAGAGTTGACTTGTGTTTAGTTTAAGCAGGGCCGTTCAAAAAGCTCGCGACTCGGAGCTCACTATCGCTTGATTTGAAACGGTTAGAAAGTGAGCTTAGCTCGGCTCGTAACGAGCTGGATTGGCTCAGTTTGGCTCGCTTAGTAGCTTGGCTAGGCTTAGCTCGGATTATAATATTTTTTTATATTTATATACATTATAATATAGTACACAAACTAATTATTATTTACATGTATTTAAGAGTGTAATTTGATTATATATATATATATCAAATTTGAAGGTTTATTATCATGCTTATGAACTAATATTGTGTTTTTTTGAAATCTAAAATTAATTCTATGTTGTTGAACTTGATTTTGGCTTGTAATGTATTAGGTTGAACTTATTTTGTATATGTTTTTTTGAACTATTGAAAAATATTTTAGATTATTGAATTTTGAGAGCTATGTATTAATTTTCTTTTTAAAATCGAGTCAAACAAAACTGACCCAAGCCAACTCGATTTAAAACCAAGCCAAGCCCGAGCTTAGGTTTTCAGCTCGGTTTCAAACCCGAGCTGAGCCAGCTCGGTTTATAATCGAGCCAAGCCCGAGCTTACCCTGGTTCCGCTCAGCTTGGCTCGACTCGTGAACAACCCTAAGTTTAAGTTTGGATTTTGACCATTTTTAGACAACATGTTCAATTACGGTTTATGTTCCTAGCTTTGTTAGGTAAGTGTTAGGGTATGTGTTGTGGGGTCGATGGGCTACCACATCATCCGGCACCATCGCTCAAACACCAGAACATCGGGGCACCATCGAGGGGTTCACCGATGTGGGGTTAAGAATATGTTGAAATAGCGGGGATTCAGTAGTTACATAAAGCATTACATCTATGATATTTCCCCTCTATTAATTCACAAAAAAAAATTATGAGTTGAATCTACTATTCACCTTTGTATTACCTGCAATAGATTTGCGTACAATTGAGTAATGCCCGGTACATTTTTGTTTTTGGTTTAATTGTCCACCCACCCATTGACTCATATTCCATTCCCCTCTATTAATTCATGAAAAAATTGTAAGTTGAATCTACTACACAAATCTATAACAATACAAAGGTGAATAGTAGATTCAACTTACAATTTTTTTTTGTGATTTAATAGAGGGGAATTGAGTAATGCCTAATACATTTTCCTTTTTGGTTTATTTGTCCACCCACCCATTGACTCGTATTCTCCTCTATTAATTCACAAAAAATTTGTAATTTGAATCTACTATTCACCTTTGTATTAGTTGCTATAGATTTGTGTACAATTAAGTAATGCAAAATACATTTTCCTTTTTGGTTTATTTATTCACCCACCCATTGGCTCATATGTTTAGGCTTTTACCATCTTTTGGTTGTGACTAAGAGTGTTTATAACTCAGTGTTTTTTAAATATTTTCACCCATATAGTTATTTGTCTTTTACAATTTTGTTACACAACGCGCGCCCACGCGCGCACACATATATATATATATATATATATATTTAATTTTTTACCTTAATATTTTTCAACTTTCAACTTTGATTCCATATACTTTTTACATTTTACAAACTCGTAATTTTACATTTCGGTCTTAATTTTGTGAGTTAACACCATATAACGCACGTGGGTGGTTCAGAATTTTTACCTTATTTTGTTTTGTTTTGCAGTTTAACAGCCATGTCGCAATGCTCGTGCCCTAAGTCGAGTTAGTTATTCTTTTCTATGTGTTACGTTTCAGGTTAATATTTACAAGTTAACATGCTGCAACGAGCATGCGTAGTTCAACGTTTTTACGTTTGCTTTTGGTTTAACAATCCCGTTGTAAAGTGTGGGTCCTAAATACTAGTTGTAACATAAATTAGTAATTACACAAGATGATCTGTGGTTCAATTGCTATCAATTTAAGAATCATTACATCTCAAATTTTTTAGGTTGTATTCTTTCTGGTGAGATGATAAAAACATAAGGATACAACTCATTGTATTCTACTTTGGGTTAGATAACATGTATTTTACCATTAATCACAGGTGTAGCATAAAATCTTGATGATCAAGACCGTAAATGGATCCAACGAATACATATAGCTTTGTTCAATAAGGTACTGAATGTAAACAAAACGAAATAAACCAGTTAACGCATATAAATATACATATAACGAGGCCAAGTTCATTAAACATGTGATATTCAGCTTCATCAATCAAACTATATTAGCTCAACAACCTCTATCGTTAATTAGTAGTCACCCGAATTCTTGGCAACGTTTGGATATTTGGAATGCACCATGAGACTTACTTTGGAAGGATTAAACTCTAGCTATCATAAAAGTGGGATAACTGATGTTCATATATTAAAGGGTTTGTAGCCTAACGATACGACAATGTTTGTTAAGGTGGAGTATAGTATTTAAGAGTAGATTGGTTTTAGGTTAGAAAAGAATTGGCTAGAAACCTTTATTCCATATTAACTAGTAAGTTTTCATCCGCGCATTACGGCGAAGACCCAACAAAAGTTTGGTCAGTATCAGTATGCGAAAGAGAATAAGCAAAAAAAAATCGTTTATAACCAAAACGATATCTACATTTGTTTGGTTTTAAATCAAATAACGTATGGACAATATTATTTAGACACATCTATTAACATTAAAACCAAAACTCAAAAAAAAGGCAAAATCGAATTTAAAAAGAAAAAAGAAAATTTAAAGTGAACAGAAATTTTGTAAAGGTCATCATTAATACTATAAATTTAAACACAATGATATAATGACAATTTTGTAAATAAAGCTAAAAGAAAGAAACTTCTATTTAATGAAGTTTTGATTATAATTAACTAGGATTTCCACATCGCGCGTTGCGACGGGGAATCTGCGTACGAACGAAACGATAAAACCGATATGAAGATACAAAATATAAATGCGTAAAAACTAAAACTGAAATAAAACGTAACAAATGGAAGAAAAAATTGTGACATGGTACCCTGACGTGGTGTTGCGACCCGCACAAACGAACGGAAAAAATGGCGGTTGAGCCGTTTCCAAAAAAAGTTATATCACATATTTAGTTTTTTGTAAAAATAAACTAACGAATAAAAGTTTTAAAAAAATAAAACTATAAAACTATTTGGTTAAAGACGTAATTTATTCTAATGTATGGGGCTAATTTGAAACTTAAAAAAGAAAAAATAAAGTAGCCCTCAAAAGTGTAAGAAGCAAAACCCTGGTCAAAACAAAACAAAAGGCACTTAAGGGGTAAATTATGAAACTAATAAAGACTTGTGGTAAAAACATAAAGTAAAAAAATGTATTGCAGTTTTCATGTTGTTATTTAATATTTAATATATATAATAATAATATATATTATAATACTTTAATTTTGAGCTGGATGAACTGATTTCGGCCATGATGTTAGTAAATATAGGGCTGGAGTCGGACTGTTGGTACTAGAATTTGGACCCTTCTGGTGAATACACGCTTAAAAGTCTCAGAAACAAGTTGTACCGAGCAAGATTTACGGACCTTGATCCTGGTTTCGTATAGAATAACTGGACCCCGTTAAAAGTCAATTTTTTTATCATGGAGATTGGCACTGAATCGGGTACCGACCAAGGTGGCGCTGGTTAGAAGGGGAGTCCGGCTCGTAAAAGTTACATGTGATTTATGTGATGAGGGAGATGAAACTGCTGAACACCTATTTCTAACATGCTCATGGTTTCAGATGGTTTGGGATTTCATAGCAAATTGGTGTAGGCTTTCAGGTTTCTATGCTTTTGACATAAAGGATTTATTGGGGTTATGCAATCATGTTCGTGGCTCTCACAAGTGGAAAAAGTAGTTTATTCGGTAATCCAAGTAACGATATGGTGTATGTGGAGGTGCCATAATGTAACAACTCGGAAATTCGTTGTTATCTTTTCTTTGTTATCGATTATATCTATCCTTTGTAATCCAGAGATTTGGTTTATAATAAAGTTTACGTTAATTAAATATTGGTGTTTTACGTTATTATCGCATCTAATCGCTTATTAAATCGCATCTCTAATCTCATCGCATCGCAAATCGCATTTAATATTATATGGTTTTAAGTTATTTATGTGTTATGTGTGTTTGTGGTTATGATTACGCTCGCTATCGCAACGCTCTCGCGCACTCGTATCATCGCACTATTATATCAAGTATAACGCTTAACGCTTTACTAAAATGCTTAATATAATTATCTAATACGAACCGCATCGCCAAACGAGCACTTAACGCGAAATAAACGAAGAAAACCCAACTTTTGGGTCAAGTTCGCTCGAACTTGGTGATACCAAGTTCGCCCGAACTTGACTGGCCAAACTTGGATTTTCCTTTTCTCCTCTAAGTTCACTCGAACTTGTCTGAGCCTCTAAGGATTCAGCAAGTTCGGCCGAACTTGACTAAATCCCTCCAAGCAGCTCACAAGTTCATGCGAACTTGCATGAAAACACGCAAGTTCGGCCGAACTTGACTCCACCAGCCCTCATCTTTGCCTTCACCTATAAATACTCAGCTCATTCCTCTCATTTGAACTTGCTGTAAGTTCGCCCAGAGCTCTCAAAACCCGAAACCTTCGTGTTCCAAGTAAGAATCAACCCGATTTCAGCTACAACCACGTTTATCAACGATTTACAAAGGTTTACAACGATTTTGGCACAAGGCATAGCCTTCGTTTTCATCAAAACTCTTTTATTTATGAAAATCTTCATCTTTTTACATAAAACTTCTGCTTTTCACTCAGATCTAAGCTTATATCTGAGCAAAAACCTTTTGAACATTGATTTTTACACAAAATACGGACTTTTGATGATGTTTTGTTCATTTTCTGATATGAACCGAAGCATTTGTCATTCAAGATCCCAGATCTGGAAGCACAAGGACGTTTATGTTGGTTTACACAAGCCGGACTAATCTAAACAAACCCGAGTTCGCCCGGATTAGCCCACGCTTTTGTAAAACGGCTAAAACCGCTCTAAAAGACCTCTCCGACCTAAGTTTGATCAGTAGCACAGGGTTGGAGGGATGAACACTCGATTTACTCACAAACGACGCAAAAAACGCAAGATTTTGGACTCGAAAACATCAAGTTCGCTCAAGAATCACCAGCTCACTTGTCAAGTTCGACCGAACTTGCACCCATATGGGCCAAGTTCGACCAAACTTGGGTCAATTCTCACCAAATTTCTTACAAGTTCGACCGAACTTGTCTAGTTTCTTAAGAAACTATGCAAGTTCGCCCGAACTTGTCTTGTCAGTAAGCATTTCTTACAAGTTCGCCCGAACTTGACAAGTTTCTCATGAAACTCATCAAGTTCGACCGAACTTGACTCAAAACTCACCAAAACCATACAAGTTCGCCCGAACTTGGCTACTGCTCAATCAAGACTTCACCGTTTCGGCTTTTCGGAAGACTGATGCACTTCTGTTCGTTTACAGGCTGATCCGGCGCTCTCCGCAACTCTCCTCAGAATCTTAAGTCTTACCAAAACGCACCCACAGTGAGTATACTAGACCCATTTTCGCTTTAATGCACTTTTTGGGTGTTACATACGTTCCTATATCAAAAACACTCCCAAATCAAAACTGTTTATCACACGCGAATAATCTGATTGTATATGCTCGATACGTGATACTAGAAACATGTGACTAGGACTTATTTTCGTTAATTGCCTCCTTAGCTAGTATGGTACTATAGTTCGGCTAACACCCGACAGGGTCTAGTTAGGATGGTCGCGCAAGCCTTCTCACGGTAGTTAGCATGAGAAATGAGCCTATGTTTTATGATGTGTTTTGGTGTATCATGATATGTAGTTAGATTATTACGCGAACGCTTTCTTGATTATGCTGGTAGTACTTAAACCCGTATGCTCACCTTTACTTAATTGTATTGACTTGTATTTTAACGTATGTAACAGGTTGAGGATTTAGCTTGGATGCCTTGGATGTTGCATGCGTAGTTTAGTTCGTTTTGTTAGTTTGTTTAGAATGGTTGTAATAAAATCTAGGGGAGATCGAATTGGATTTATGTTAAGAGATTTTGTTGAAATGTAACGGTTATTTTGAAGGGTTATGAGTTTGATAGTATGGGATATTGAATGTTGAATATTATCTTTGAAATGGTTGTTATGGAAATCTCTTGATCAATCTGATTCGCCTAGTGCCACTACCCCGATGATTTTTTAATATTTTTTTTATTTTTTTGAATTTTCTTATTTTTGAGTTTTTTTGAATTTTTTTTTATTTTTTGGAATTTTTTTTACTCTTTAGATCTTGTTTTCAATTTTTGGATTTTTTGGAAACTTTTTTTTTTTTGTATTTTTTTATTTTTTGTATTTTTTAGAATTTTTTTGATTTTTTAAAAAATTTTCGGATTTTTTCATAAATTTTTTAGATTTTTTTATTTTTTGTTTACATCTACGAACACTTGAATAAGATTAAGAATCTGACGATGCTCCTTTTAGAGTTATCTATTTACCTAACTTAATACCCATCATGACCCACAAATTATTTTTAATAGATATCTTACAACTCATCCTAACACATCCTTAATTATTTCCTAACCCATCCTCATTTTTAAAGTGACCCAAAATAACCCAAAATACCTATTTGGGTTTTTATTGCCAGGTCTAATTTTGACCATATAGCACATTATGACTCATGCGACCATGTCATGTAACTCAAGCTACTCGAAATGTAAAAGGAAAATTGTAATTAACGTGAGAGGCGTGTTAATTGGTGAATCGGGTTTTGCCGGACTTTAGTGTATGGTGCAAAATCCCCCGGATATTTGCTTGCGAGTTCAAAGACGTTTTGGATATTCATTCGTATGCTCAAGCTGGGAAAAAAACTAAGAAGATCATTCAAGGTTTGGTTATAATTTCGTGTTGGTGCATATGGAAAGGTAGAAACGAGTTAGTTTTCAACCAAATTAGCCGAAGCCCGCAAGACATTGTTGGGATATCAAATCGAAAGGCTTCGCTTGAGTTAAAAATAGAACGTCTTGTAATTATATTAGTTGGGGTGATTGGTGTAAATATCCTATGTATATATTGTAATTTTTTTTGCCCTTTGCCCGTTTAAGTCGAGGGTGTGTGTGTTGTTTGGCCTTTTGCCCGTTTGGGTCAGAAGTATGTTTTAATGAAGTTCTCTTTTAAAAAAATTAATGTGAGAGGCGTCGACATTACCTTAAATATATATATATATATATATAATATATATATATATATAATATAATTTACAAACGATTCAAACCATTGGGTTTTGCTATTATCCACCTGAGATTGAGATGTTATAACTTTCATCACTATTTGGTTTGACCCTTCTTTTTACCCTCTTATGTTTACGGCTGCAAACGAGCTGAGTTGAGGCGAGCCAGGTTGGGGTAGGCTCGAGCTCGAACTTAAACAAGCTTGCTCGACTTGACTTGTTTATTTTATAGGACTGAAAGTTTGAGCTCGAGCTCAACTCGTAAAAAGTTGGAGCTAGTTCGTGGCTCGTCGAGCCGGCTCGCTAAATTCTATACTTATAATTTCTTACACATATTGATAATATAAATGACAAGTAAATAAATTAACTTTTAATATAAAAATATGTATTGTTTTTTTAATATCTATTAGAGACCGAAAGAAAAATTCAAAATACTATGTATTATTTCTGTTTTTTCTTTTCCAATATTTTTATATGTTATTATTGTTATACTAATAC
This sequence comes from Scalesia atractyloides, assembly GCA_947069175.1. Taxonomy (NCBI): domain Eukaryota; kingdom Viridiplantae; phylum Streptophyta; class Magnoliopsida; order Asterales; family Asteraceae; genus Scalesia; species Scalesia atractyloides. The sequence goes on from CAMTDV010001634.1 coordinate 21,414,407, forward strand.
TTGCTGGTTAATTGCAACGAGCCAACGAGTTAATCATCGAGCTAGCTACGAGCCGGGCCAACCTTGGCTCGGGATTGGGATTGGCTCGTTTACAAACAATCTTTTTTTGAGCCAAGTTATTTTCGAGCGAGTTTCGAGTAAGTGGTGACCGTACCTATGTTATTCATGTTTATATAATTCCGTACTGAATATTGATGTTGGGCATGAATGGAATGCAGGAATTCAGAATATCTATACCATGAACTCAAAAAATCACAAATATGAACAAAACACAATAAATATATAACTAGATTATTGTGGCTCTAATTCACAACCATGTCAAAATGTTAAGGATGCCAACCACAATGGCATGTGATTTTTTCCCCAACATTTCAAGCGAACAACACATGACCTTATCAAACATGACCTTATCAAACATGACCTTTCAAGCGAACAACACATGACCTTATCAAACATAACATGAATTTTGAACATAAACTTAAGTGTAAAGAGGTGGTGGTGGCGAGTTGGATTCTGGTGGAATCATGCTACGAGGAGGGTTTCCCTTTGGCGACGGTGGCGTTCTTGGATCATTTCGGTCGATTCTGTAGTTCCCACTTTGATCTACATTACCCAATATCATTACCAGGATATATATTCAAACAAACTTTAAATACGAAATTCATGATATTTTCTATAAAAATAAATTAAGAGACTAAAACTATGTTCTTGTGGTCATCACAGCCTTGCCAATACTGCAATACATATTAAGTAGACCTATGATAAAGTCATTTTTCTAATAGTGTAGACTAATTTAAAAAATAAAAATTTAAGTTTTTTATTTTCTTTTTGGAATTTGATTTATCCGTTATGATAAAGTCATTTTCCTAATAGTGTAGACTAATTTCTAATAGTGTAGAGTAAGTAAACATTTTTTTATATAATTATGAAAAATTACATAACAATGGCAGGTAAACGGGCACAAGTTGCAGCACAACCCCTTTTGAATAGTATATACGTAGAGAGATATACTAAAATTAAAAACAAACCTGCGGTAATGAAAAGAAACTGCAAAATGAAGATAGCAACAATGAAGATGAAGATGGAAACACTTCTCATATGAATGTAGGCCATGGAGACAAAACCGAACTTCATTCGTCTTCAAATGATTCAACGAACATTATATAATGATCAATCATTAAGTACACAAGTCAACTAGAACATGGCCATTTGAACGTTTGATTCGAATATTCCTATTTAATAATCATATTAATGATCACTCATTAGAGTATTGAATTCATCCACACCTAATGACAGGCAACAAGCATTTTATAATTTCTTGATGTGATCTCTTAATTGCCATTGTCAATATTTATAAACAGAAAAAAAATATGTATGGTTTGAACTATGTTCAGTTTTAAAGGCGTGACATGTAGTTATATTAAATTATTGTGGTTTCTTTATTCTAATTGACAATCAACAAGTAAACATATATTCACTAAAATGATTCAAGATAATAAGTATTTGATATTAATTGATGAAAATAAATCAGTACTCAATCAAAATCAATCAGATACACCAGAATTTGCGGTCAACTTGTGGAACTTGATCCTTTCAACGAGGACAAAATGACAAAGGCAGTAGTGGGTGGATGACGGTTTGTCAAATGAACAAAGATTTTATAATTAATGGTTTTGTCAACATCCAAATGTAAACATAAAATAGTGTCAAGAAGGACGAGTATTAAAGTAATTGGACTATTTTGATTATGGTGTTTGAATAAATTATTTTAGCATGATATTGTTTTCTGAATTGTAAGTTTTGTCCTTTTTGAAGAAGAGTTTTTTTTTATTTTTTATTTTTTTAATTTTTACATATAACCAAACTAATGGTTTAAATTATTAAAATTTGTTATGTATTCTTTTATAAGTAAAGAGTTACTAATTTACTATGGATGCTGGTGATTTTAGATGTGAAATACACAATTCAATCAAGACTATTATGATTTCGATCATCATGAAACCTCAAGGGTTCGATGAGATGGTATTCTATAACCATGGGGCATGGGGGTTTCAAGAGGGCAATGCCCTCGAGGAGTAGGCCCAACGCCTTCGATGGGGTCTAAGTAGCCTTATTAAAGTGTGATTGAGGGCTACTGGAAATTCGCACGGCTGATCAATAACTAAGCTCATCAATAGTACTGAAATCAATAACTTGAATGCTCAACAGCAAGTAAGCTTAGTAGTAACTAAGCTCAATTGTAAATAAATTGATTTAAGAATTTGAAATCGAAGCCATGTGACCAAAACAAATGACTACAAAACAAGCCAGTTCGTTTATGATTTTGTACATTTCCAGATTTTGAGGCGAGGCTGCAAATTGAAACAAGAGAACAGAGTTAGCATAAGTAAATCAGATGATGATAGCAAAAAACTGAAATGACATAGAAAACAGTTTGGAAAAGTTAGATGGTTGTCATATTAATATAAAGAATACAAAGGTTAAACATTTGGTTTCATAGTATGGAAACTATTTATCATTTATCAAATCAAGCATGCTACTGTCTTATGTTAATCTCCTCCATAATTATGGAAATGCTATTGTTGCTTATATTTAATTTAAATAATCATATACCATTTCTTTATATTTGATTAAACTAGCCAGGGCCCCACGCACGGATCAAGGCTCAAGCATTGCACAAACAATGTGTAGATATCTAATGTTTCTTTGACCAAACATAATAAAGATGTTTGTTGAGCATGGAAGCATTCAAAACCTATACGCTAGGTATGATAAGCAAAATGAACAAAACCATCTACAATTTAGCTAATATATAGGTGAATCTTCTTCTAATCTTAATAAACCCGGTTATCGAGTAATGAGTTCACAATAACAACTTTAGGCCTAATCTCAAACATATAAACTGGTTAAGAGCACAATTTCATATCTGTTTGCTTTTAACTGAATTTCCATTTCTTCTAAGAGGCAATAATAGTGTAACAAAAGAGAAAATATTTTGTTTCGCAGACCTACAGTGGCCTTGTAAGCATTGCATAGCATTTATTTGCTATCGCATGTGCAGTGTATACCCTAGATGAAGATGCATCATGGGATCACAAAAATAATTATGCTCTAAAACTTAGAATTCGTGTGCACATTTGGATTCATGACTTCAGACACCCCATTTTATGGAACCTTGCTTACCCAAACTTTTGTAAAAATTGTGTTAATTTAAGAAAGTCAACACCTTTGACTTTTAGATAAAAGAATGTTAAACCTTCAGTATATTCAAATATTACAGTTGAACTTTATAAGACATATGGTTCCAAATGTTAAAGAGTGTTCTAAAGACTTTCTTTAACAATATATGTTTTAACTGACTGCACAAACAAATTAATCGTGGCTCATCTAGTTATTTAATTCACTTTAATATTCTACAGTGCTAAACTAATGGTCTTATCACTTATGAAGGGGCATCTTTGGAGAGTCGGAGTGATTCCTTTTAGTTGTAAGTTGTAACTACTATTGTGTTGTATAATCTATTCAAAGAAAAAAAATACAAAAATAAGCATAACTCTTAAAGAGACGTACATACCTGGGTCAACTTGACTTTACGTGGACCTCAATCATATCATCATCTTCCAACTCCAGACTGCTAGGAGTAGCTGTGGGGTCCACTTTATCCCCATCGAAACAGAATACTAAACTTTTCTGCCTTATTCTTCACCTTGTCAGCATACATTTTAAAAAGCCGCTCAAACCTATCATCCTACAAAAGCATCAAATAATCCAGAATACTATCATTATTTTGATCAACATTTAGTAAATAAAGATACTATGTCCTTAAACACGACTAGAAACATCTAAAATACGATATTATTAGCATATAGATATTGAGCATGAAAAACCTTACCTTGTAAATACGAAACTGCTTCAAACCGTCTTTGTCTTGGATGGATATAACTATTTTTGGTCTTTCTACAGCAGGTTTTGTAGGTTTGTCAATAGGGCTTTCACATTCAGAATTCAATGAGGCATTAAGATCTCTTTTGACAGTTTCTTCAATGGTTCGCACCAGATCGTCAGTTGATTCAGTGAATGATAAAAGCTCCTGCTTCTTTAGCCTATAACCAGATATTCACAAACATAAGACAATAATAATAGAAGCATAAATGGCAAAAGCTTAAGTGTTAAAGCCTCTGCTAGAAAACATAATTCAGATGTAGCATGCATTAATCGGTTAAGAAATCAATAGTCAAACTCAAAACTAGCATCGGACTCCCAAGAAACCATTTCACGTTTCGGCTTTCTCATATAAGGTAAATATGAAACAGAAGAGCACTTACAGAGGAATAAAAGAGGACTTATGTGAAAATGAGTGTCAATAAATGCGTGAAATGTTATCTAACTAGAGCGGGAATAAAGTGAAAAAGATAGGGAGATTGGAGATATACTTAAGGCATTTGCATAATCAAGATTCAAGATCGGAAAATGGTAAAAGAGGAAAATTTATAAACAAAAGGGTAACTATAAAACTGTTAGTCGCCATGTCTAAGATACAAATAAACTATAAGGTATCACAGGTTGAAATGTTTTGTCATGTGAAATGGATATATGGCAAATCCACTAGTCCATGTGTGGCTATTTGAGAAGAAAATAAAAGAGGCCAATCTATTAGTCAAAAGTGCACGCCGTGCACAGGCAAGGTGTATGAGCCTCAGGAGGCACGCTCCTTTGGCCAAGAGCAGGTGATATTCAATTTGTAAATAGGTTCTAATCACTTGGTTGGAGAGAACGAACAATGAATCTTGCGTTCTTTTTCTGTAAATTGTTACTACTTATTAGTTATTAACTTGGGTCTTTGGTTATCAATATGATGATTCTATTATATTTGTGGAATGGCACTAATTTTTTTTTTGCGTCTTGAGTGCGGCTTGTGACTTAGACTACCTAGGGGCCAATGAGCACTCAAAAACTCAATAAAAATACAAACATGAATTACAAGAGTAACCAAATAGAAAGCCACAAAGTTACAAACAGACTCGACACAAGTTCATACCAACTTCTCATTCAATCAGTAACAATTCCATATCACCACTACATTAGCACGATAGAAAATTTCATCAACAGATTATCAAAGAATAGAAGGATGCCATCCATGGATAATTAGAGGACAAAACAGTTTTCAATATCACACACCACAAAAAGACGATAAATCTGATATAACAACAATTATACCTCAACTCCTTTATAACCGAATTCTCACATTGTTTCCCCTTCTTAACAGCTACCTTGGGTAATTCTAGCCAATCCAAATCATCACTCGTCGTCACCATCATCAATACCGATCACTTCCCCTGTCACTTGCACCTTTTCAACCTATCCAATTATAACACAATAAACATATAAAAACAATAAGCAGATACTTGCTAAAGACCTAAAGTATAATATGCTTTTTCAAAATAACGATTCATATTATTCAATAATTTTAAACATGATATAAATAAATAAATAAATAATATATGATTATATTCTATACAACATAATTTCAAAAGAAGATCTTACAGCAGCAGACACAGAAGGTTTCCTGAATTTGGACGGAACAATTGAAGAGCAATCATCATCAACATCATCGTCGCCGTCGAAGTAAAGGAGATCTAATGGCTGAACACGAGTGTAATCAAACAACGGTTCGAGTTCTTCAGCTGTTTCCGTCTGTTACAAATAATAGAACAGTTATAAGTAATATTCAGATCAAAATCGAAACCCTAAGAAGGATTTTTGTTTAGTAAAGTCTGTAAAAAAGAAGATGAAGGAAGAATCACACCATTTTCTGTATGTTGTTCTTGTGCCGATCGATCGCAACTGTTGTGGTGGAACGCTTCACTTTCGAAATCGAAAATTTGAAACTTATGAACGTTGATAAGGAGCGTTTTTCGTGTTATGTATCCACAAGATCTGTTTCTAGGTGGGCCTTAAGTCCAAAAAACGTTCATAAAGTCGCAAGAAATCAATAATAAATTATTATTACTCTATAATCCATATTAATATAAAGCCCGACCATACGCCCGCGACGCAGACGGTGCTGACAGCCCAAGCCCACCATTTTCAGTTTCAGGGAAAACCCGTCATCGGAAGGCCTACTGTTGTGAAACCTGATTGATTTTGGTTCGAACTTGAGGCCTATGACCTCAAACCCAAATTTTATCTTCCCCTCTAATGCTAATTGAGGTATAACTCATTGACTAAAGTATAAACTAATTCTACTAATTTCACCACTAAACTCACACGAGGATTTAGTCCAAAAGATCTTATGCAACACTTTAGTACTATTAAGCTAACGTATTTTGTTTAAATGATAAGTTAAAGCTTAAAGAGTTCAAATTACTATTAGTACTTGAACTCATTATTTAAGTTTAGGATTTAGTTATTCTATTTGATTTTACTCACTAATCGACTATAGGAAGCCACTGTGTTCCGAGTCTCATTTGACAAAGGGAGGGGAGGAAAATCAATTAAGAGAGAAAAGGAAGGAAAAGATGTGATTTTTTTCGTGTTCCCGAGTTTAATGAAAAGTAAAGGAAAAGAGGAGAATTCAAGCATTTTATATGTTCCCGAGTTAGGAGGAAAAGAAAAGAAAGGAACAATTTTACCATTATACCCTTTAAACATAAAACATTTTAATTAGATATGAGGGTAATTTAGTATTGTAAAGATTTTCTCTCCTAATCTCTCCGATTTGGGATGATAAATATACGTACAAATTTTCTTCCCTTTTCCCTACCCCCCCCCCCCCTTATCCTTAAAAAATCTCGGGAACATTGTTTTTCATATTTTCATCTCTTTTCTTTCCTCCCTTGTAAATGAGATCGGAATAATTGTATGAAGTTATGCATGATTTTGTGAATATCATGTTAACCTTAAGGTATTAATGACATTATTAATATTCTTAGGAATTTTACACATAATTCATTTATTGTTGACCTTATGACTTATTTATATCATTATCCATAATGTATTCATTGTTTTCTTTATTCATAATTCTATCATCATTTTTACATACTGTGAATTTTACTCATAATTACCACCACTTAATCAACTTCAAGGGTTCTACACAAACACTTTTGTGAATCAAGATGTCTCTTTGTCAAAATACAATAATCTAACAAAAGAAGGTAAATGAGTAAAAGAGTATAAAAAGTGGTTGTGAGTTGAAGAGAGAGAAAATGTTACTGTTCATTTGTATATTTGGGGTACACTGTTCACGCCCTATACTTTTTTAATATATAATTGAAAGTGGTTGTAGTGAATGAGAGAGAAAATGTAATGATGAATGTATAAAAACATTAGTTAATTAAAAGGGAGAGAGAAAAAGTATTTGTTTTTAGTGGAAATATATTGATACAGGAGTTGTTTTTTAGTGGAATGTATGTATATTTTTAGGGGGTTGGATGTGAATGCTCTAAACTCTTACTATAAAGGGTACCTTCGTTTTCAAATTCATTATACAAAGGCGAAAAATCTATTTTCATTATCGACTCCCTACACGAATATAATGCCACTAAAAAGTTGATATACAAATAACGGTAACATCAAACATCCTCATACATTGCTAGGGGTACCAACATTTGTTATAGGACCTTTAAACCAATATCGCGCTCCACTATCCAATAAGACACCACAATGATAAAAAGACCACCAACCGCCACGGGGGTATAGTTGAGAGTCTGATCAGTTATCGGGTACGCTACAGGCAAAGAAAAGAGCACCGAAATGGTAATGACCCAAAGAACTGATACCCAACCAATAACAACACCATACCGGCCCAAATTGAATGGCCCGGGTACAAATGATTTACGGGCCAAAGTGACCCTGAAGAATATCGGTAATGCATAGGCTATGTACAAACCGATCACTGCTATTGATGTCATGGCTTGGAATGCCACTATGCTCCCTAGAGACTGCAAAAAACATTTCACTAAAGTTGAAACAAAATAAACTTTACATATTTTAGATATAATATGTACAAGAAATATTGATGACATACCGTAAGGGCCATGCAGAACGCTATGACCACCGAGAGCCAAACAGCGTATATCGGGACCTCCTGTTGGTTTACTTTATGCCATAATGATGACAACGGCATTGCTCCGTCCTTGAAAATGCATATACCATCCTGCCATTTGCTTTTCCATGGTTAAGAGTTGAAACAAATTTACGCTAGATAATACACAAAATTCAGAAATTATAATTATAATAATAATTATAAATATTATTGAAACACAAGTTTGGGTTATTGAGTGTGTATCACATCGGCGCTACACTAACTTTTTAACTTTTTTTTTGGTCTTTTTTTCACTTTAACCCCTTAATTTTCAGTTTTTACGCATACACCCCTTTAACTTTCTAAAAACTTTATGAAACGTCATTTTAACCCCCCTTGAGTTTGAAGTGCTAGTTTTTTATATATGTAGGGATAATTTCAAGTTGGTTTACATTTTGACGTAAATTTCATCGGGTCAAATATAATACGTTTCGTGCATATTTTTATGTGCGTTTTTAGTTGGTCTACGTTTTGACGTAAATGCTGTTCGGAAACGAGTCGGGTCAAATTTAATATGTTTTCATTAGACGGTATAAATTCGCGTTACTTTACGTTTTGACGCCGTGCAACGCGCGGGAGAAATTTACTAGTTACATTTATATTACAAGGGGGAAAACAGTAATTATAGGTACCCGGCCTTTCAGACCAGAAATTCGGGGCTACTTGGACCTATAACTTAGCTTTAGATTATGCCTAAGCGGACTTTTTATGTTTGGACCTTGTAACAGAAGCATAATTAACGGGCTCAACCGTCAACCGGGTCTAAAGCAAACGGGCTTTTCAGGCCAGACCCAAGACTGATTGCCAATGTCAATACTCTGTGTGTGTGTGTGTGTGATTATTTGATCCTAAAGGTTACCTGGAATTGCTTGTGAGCGAGCTCATGGCACAAAAGAAAATGGCAACAGCCACGACGAGCAAGCAAATGATACCTCCAGTACCGCTCCCATACCGACTCTTGAAAGCTTGATAAAATATTTCTGCAATCGCGTAACCGCCTGCATCGTTATCTGGGCTTAAAAGTTGTGGGATATCAGTAACTGTGAATGTTATTCCAAGCAAATAGCCCCACCCAACTATTACAGATATGCCAATAGAGCTAATGATTCCTTTCGGCCCATTTATATCCGCACTCTTTGTTTCCTCTGACTAGAAGTAAAATAACGAAAACATAAGCAAAGATATGCAACTGATAATTAAGAAAAGAGTAAAATGCCATTTTCGTCCCTTTGGTTTGGCCAGTTATGCGACTTTCGTCGAAAGGTTTGTTTTTTCCGCATCTGGATCCAAAAGGTTTGAAATCTTGTCATTTTTATCCGGCTCGTTAACTCCATCCATTTTTCTTCGTTAAGTCAGGGTATTTCCGTCTTTTTTGTTAACTTAAAAGGCAATTCGGTCATTTACAGGGGTATTTGGTCTTTTTACATATAGTGAAAAGGACCAAATTGCCCTATAAGTTAGCAAAAAAGACAGTAATACCCATGATTTAACGGAGAAAAACGAATGGAGTTAATGAGCCAGATGAAATGGAAGATTTCAAACCTTTTGGATCCATAATGCGGAAAAACAAACCTTTGGACGAAAGTCGCAAAACTGGTCAAACCTCAGGGACGAAAATGGCACTTTGGCACTTTACTCTTAAGAAAATAACAAAGAAAAGAACACTAACCATATGAGCAGAGGCATCATACCCAGTCAATGTATATTGGCTCATAAGCAACCCGATAAGAAATATGTATGGTTTACTACTAATTCCCGCATCATTCTCCGTGTTGAAATGTGTAAACAAGAATTCTGCGCTAGCCTTTTCTTTTGCAACAAGGGGTATACAAATCATTAGGAAAAAAGACACCTAATATATTCCAGGCGGCTGCTATTTGTCCGAAGAAGGATAGCCATGAAATCGGGAGGCTGTTTATGATGCCGTGTATGAAAAGAAGACCGGCATGAATAACGAGAATCATGTATTTAGAAGCTACATAACCGCCATCATTTTGGCCACCGGTGCTTAGAAGAATGATTACTCCGATTAACTGAGCAAGTGAAAAATTGACACTTGTTGTCACAGCCCACTGCAGAGTTACAAAGTTTGTTAAATGGTTAGTATTTTGAATTTATCTTTTATTTTTTTATTTTGAAAATACTAGGAGCACAAGATTTATGTTATTTTAGTACCTGGCCTACAATGTTGTACCTGCAAAAAGGCCAAACGAGAAGAAAAAAGACATTAGTGACCGAAAATACGCACTAATGACTCAAAATCTAAAAAGAGCTCAATTTCAGTCATTGAATTAAAACACACATGAGAGCATATGGACTTCAAACATGTATAACTATTGAACCATGAAGAGTTGCATACTTACACATCCACAAACAGTGCAAGAAAAGATCATAATGATCTGAACACAATCTGGCCCGTCATCGGGCTCGAATTTCAATGTTTTGGGCTCCATTTTCAACTTTTCCATAACTTTAGAGACTTTTGCAGTTATCTTTAATTATCTTTTCATTATATAAATCCATAAAATCAAGGGTTTTTGTCAACTGAATACAATCTTAGCTATAATTTCTCTTATCTAGATATTAGTTTTGAACTATGATCTTTGGTCAAACCTGTAAAAACCAGGAACATCCTTTAGACCATCCGTTATGGGCTAACACCCTTGCAAGGTGGCCCTTTTGGGTGTGAAACACTGCCCCGGTGATCGCATAACCGGGGCGTGGCTAGTTTCTTTGTGAGCCAAATCACGGGCGTGGGGCGGAGGGTATGAGTGATGAACGTGGCCACGTGGGGTCCACCGACTTTTCACCAATCACATGCAGACATTTCACTTTTTTTCTTTTTTAATTTCCATTCGAAACCATTACACACTTTAAAGAAAAGGTCCGAAAACAATCTTACCTATGTAGCAGTCGCTTTTTCACTTTATATTGAAACCATTACACATAAATACAAAATCTTAGACCATGCGTAGTGGTAAGGGTGAATAATGCCCCCAACCTTGGGCGTTTTCCGCCATTGGCAGTACAGTCAGCAAGGGGCATTATTGGGCGTTTTTCTAAAATGGGTGTAGTGGGGATGTTGGCATTATGTTAAAAGGGTGTAAAGAATTAAATAAAATAAAAAAACTAACCAAAAAAGGTATTGGTCAAACGACTCAAACCAAAAGAAGGATACCTGTGATTGGTGGGTTTCAAATTGTTCCAGCGTGCTTTCAAACACGCCAAAACGAAAAAAGTGACGAAAAACGCCCAGGGGGGACAGGTGCCGGGCGTTATTGGGCATGGTTGGCAAAAAAAAACGCCACATATTCGACCACTACGGGTGGTCTTATAAGGAACTCAGTTATGTGCCTAGAAAAGTACTACTGCTCTTAGTACATGTGCTTCTATCTCTATCTATCTAGCCCCACTACCTCAAAAGTAAATGGTACTGCAAATTTCAGAAAAACCTTAAAGACCCTTGTTTTGCACAAATGACAAATATGCACCACTTGTTCAAAACACAACACTCCCACAAATAAACATATACTCAAACAGGAAACAAATTCCACAAAAAAATTACATTCAAGTCTGGTATCTTTTCTATCATTCATTCAAATCATACTTACATATTTATAACAACAACAAAAGCGTACCGAGTATAATCCCGCCTCATACATATATTTTATATATAAAATAATTAAACAGTTTTTACCAGCCAGTGATCCAACAACCAAATGGAGCCCAACTATGACCAGCAAGTTTAGCACTCCAATAATACAAACCACCAGAAGTAGGATAAGATGAACAAATTTCAGCCATAGACAAACCCACAGCCATGGTGAACACACCAGCCACCAACCATCCATACACCAACACAACTGGCCCACCAAACCTCAACCCACTATTATACAATGTTGTTATCCCTGTAACCACTGATATTATCGAAAAAGAAAATGCAAAATTTGACAACACCCTGCAAATTTATACACAACACCCACAAAAATTCAAGATTGAATAGAATAATAGATTGAACAAATCAAGAAATGAAAAGGGTTTGTGAGAATATTACAAAGATCACGCTTGAGTTCTTGTTTGTATCCCAATTCGTTTAATCTTGAGTGACCGGAATCTTGTGGGTGTTTGCCGTTAATCTGGATAGCATTTTGTGAACCCCCCATTGTTCAAGATTGAATGAAATTTGCAGAAGTGTTGAGTGAGAATTATCAGCTATTTGTAAGAAGTCTTTGTGGAATAATGGGGATGATTGATATTGATATTAATTGTTGAGAATGAAATCAAAATTTTATATGATTGATTTTTTTGGTGTGACATGATATATATATATATATGGAATCTTGTTATTTAATGGGAGTATGGTCAAACAATGTGAAGGGGGGGAGCCACATCATAGGCCAAGTTGACGTGGGAGAGGGAGGTTTGAATTTGATTATAGCATGTGCGTTGATTAACATGTTTGTTCCTAAAATAAAGATCATATCATTCTTGTGATTTTGGTGTACTTTACAGATATTGTTATATAATATTATAATATGTAGCTAACATTATTTGACTAGTTTTATAGAACTTTATTATTTTTTTTAACGACAAATTTGGATAACTGAAGTATTATCATGCCACCAGCGAAATCACCCGATCATATTCATCTTCACTAGGTAAATGCCCAGTGGCGAAGCTTGAGATTTCCGACCGAGGGGGGGTCGAAAACGTATATACCCAAAAATTTTTATACGAAAGCTACATATATAACACTAATGAGCGAAAAGTTCAGGGGGTCGGACGCCCCCGGCCCCTTCTAAGCTACGCCCCGCAATGGCTACACAAATGCCTATACATAGAGGCGGACCCATGTATAATGGGTCGGGTCCATGGACCCCAATGTTTTTAAAAAAATTAGTAGATTCGATATATTAAATTGTCAAGACCCCACAAATACAATTTGGTGAACACAACAGAAAGAAAAGGAAAGCTAATGTAGTAGTAAATCCTTCTCTTTTCCAACAAGAGGTCATGGGTTCAGTCCTTCTTATATAACCCTTTTTTCCTGATATTTTATAAATCGAGTCCAAACCTTGCTATAACCCAACCCGAACGAGGACCGACCCGAAAATTTTAACGTTTTGTTATAAAAATTTTGAACACCGAAAAAATGGACTCCATTGAAAAAAAATCCTGAGTCCAGCCACTGCCTATACACTACTTCAGAAAGAAACCCAATTTATATGGAAAACCCCCATTATAGGAATTGAACCCAAGACTTATTGTTATGACTTTAGAAACTCATTTAGTATATGTGTTATCTACATGAAATGTTATTTAATAAGTAGCGAAGCTTTAAAGATTAAATAGTGAACAAGGAAAGAATGATTTGAATGTGGAAGAAAATAAGGAAAACGACGGTTTGGTTGCATAGAGAAATAAGGAAACGACTCTAGAATTTCAAACAGGTCGTGAGTCATGGATCAAGTTAAACAAATATAAAAAAAAAGAGAGAAAAAATAAGATTGGAAACTAGACATTTGATATTATTTTTGTTTAAACACAACCAACTACGTTGTTTTCTAATGAGAGTCGTAATTATAAACAAGAAGATGCACTTTATCTGACCATTCACACATGCTATGGAAATCATGTATGGTGTTAGACCGCATCCAACATTTGAGAAAGAGGACCGCTCGTTCAGATGTGACAAAGGAGGTGGATATGAGACACAACGGCATGAGGACGTGGCAGATAGAGATTGTAGAGGCAACCCCTTGCACTAGGGCGTACCCATGGGATTGTTATGAGAGGGAAAGGAGAGAGAAGAGGAGAATGCATGTGGAAGAGGAGGGAAAGGATGGTTGGGCAAGGCCCGCAAGGGGACGTCGTAGAGGGCAGGGGAGGAAGGGCGGTGGTGGCGTTGCAGATAGTCTTACACATTTGACAACTTTAACGGAATTATATGTTAATCAAGTAAATAATAGACTAATGGAGTTTCACTAGTGATAATCTTAAAATTAGCATTACATGATTCAGTAATTTAGACTATGTTTGGCAAACAACAAACGTGTCTACTTCATATGAAAAGGTAGAATGGAAATACATTTGTATCTATTGGGTTTGAGATCCCACTTATATCAAGTCAAATAGTTCATATATTTTTTTCTTTAAACCATATAGAACATGAAAATTAACCTTATAACTAAAATCTTCTTTAATTGATTCTGATTTTGAACCTATATTTATTATTATTTTATTGTGCTTAACTTTTTTGTATATTTAAATCAAACACAAAGACTTTTTAACACACTATTTTACCACTTGATTTGGTTTGTAAAAAAAAATAATAATAATTACAATGATATATAATCTTCTATTTTTTTCATATGTTTTTTAGATGCCCTGCTCAACCATCCGTTCAATTAAGATGCCCTAGTTAACCTTTTTGATCTTATCCGCTGGAAAAGTAATCCACAACTATTAGTGGCCACACATTATCTCCATCACAATCTTTACTTAACTATTAAAATTCCATTTGTTTTCTAATGAATATGTTCTTCTAATGACTGAACTTCAATGATTTTACATTTAATTTACATAATAGCTAAATAGGTTAATATTTATAAAAAAAATATGTGGTTAAAACTAAAAAGTATCTGACATAGTGGTGGATTTTTAAAAGTGAAGTCATATAAGTTACTGACAGACATTAATGGACAAAGAGATTATTAAATATTGTTGGTAATCTAATTATTTGATGTCATTGGTCAATTTTAGGGTACAATATATATTAATGAAAACACGCTCGTTCTTGATTCCTCTCATAAAATGATCCGATTGAGTTACACGATTTTCAGAGATATCCAAGTTATTACGAATCACAAAACCAACAGGATTCGATCTTATATCTCTTGAGTTCTTGATTCCATAGTTATTTATAAAATAGCATACAAAGCATAAGCGAACATCCAAATAGAAAAGCACCCACCGATTAAAATTCTAAAAATAACTTAGGATTAGTGGGGCTTTAGCCATTTTCAATGGGTACCAGAAACCAACTAACATAGAAACATAATCTTTATATGTTATATTATTTTAATCAAAAAGTTATGTTATGATTTGTATTAAAATAAATAAAATATAACTTGTTTCTTGTTCTCATTTATAAATTACTACACTTGTTTTTTTAACTTAAAAACTTGATTAAATTTATTAACTGGTATGATTTTGTGTTGAAATAACTTAAAACTTGATTAAATTTATTGACTAAAGATCAAATACAAATAATTTTAACGTACAAAACGTAAAAACTGAAGGAAAAACAAAAAAAAAAACGCGGTGACATTTTCGTAAATATTTGGTCTTCTAAATTACTCTACATGATCATTTGTAGAGTGATTTTGGTCTTATAGAGTAATTTTGTAAAATGTTCTTGTAGAGTAATTTTGATCTTTTGTATAGTAATTTTGTAAAATGTTCTTATAGAGTAATTTTATAAAATAATCCTGTAGAGTAATTTTGTTAGCATTTAGTTAGGGGTTTAGATTTATGGTTTAGTTTTTAGCTTTTAGTTATATATATATATATATATATATATTTTTTTTTTTGGGGGGGGTTAGGTTTTTTTTTAGGTTTTTGGAGGGTGGGGTGGGGGTTAGGTTTTTTTTTACTAAAATTACTCTATAAAATATTCAAAATTACTCTACAAGATCAAAATTACTTTACATGAACATTTTACAAAATTACTCTACAAGACCAAAATCACTCTACAATTGATCCTGTAGAGTAATTTTGATAATTACCCTACGACAATATATTTACGAAAACGCCACCGCGTTTTTTTTGAATTTTCCTTCAATTTGTACGTTTAGTACGTTAATTTTATTTTCACCGGAACTTAACTCTAAATTTATTAACTGGTATGATTTTGTGTTGAAATCTGTCCCAAAATTGAAGGTAAACCAAAACTAAACATAACTAAAAGTCTAAAATACGAACATCAAATATAAATTTTGTGTTAGCTTATTACCGCGAGCTCGCTCACAAGAAATGCCTGTATTTTTGTTGGATTCGTCACCAGTGTTGTAACCTAAATTATAACTAGTTCCATCACCAATCTATAAAAAAGTGATTTAACAGTTCATGAAAAAAACAATAGTTGACAAACCCTTTCCTAATTTTCAATGACTATATAAGTCAGTAGATGATATTAAAAATCCAGAGTGAAAAAATATACTCCCAAGGCACCCAAAATGGTTGGTGAATGAGAAAAAAAAGTGAATGGTTTCTCTTTCATAGCCACTAAGACCAAGGCATGCTTCCAGGACAAGATAAAGATGATGAATTGATGTTTGGGTATCCAGGAGAACACCATCCCCTGGTACCGAAGATTTCATTGTGAACTAGTCACTATGCTGATCAAAATCCATAAACAGTTGCTAGGTGGATGATGAGACAAAAAGGCAAACAACTTTTTTAATAAAATAATTCATTATATCTCACACCAGGTTGTGTACACAACCCAAGTTTGCAACCAATTGTATATATAATATTTAATTCTTTTGCTCTTTTTTTATTATTCAACTTCTAATTATTTATAATTGTAAATCATATTTATATAATAAAATATTAGTTTAGGTTGGGTTGTGAATGTCAATAGAAAATTGGATTGGGTTGGGTTGTGTAGATGGATGAGAAAGAAATTAATATTTTCGTAAAAGATTGGTTTGGGTTGGATTGGGTTCTGATAGTGAATAGTCCGAGGACGGTGGTCATGATCATCCTTAGTCTCTCTCTCACTCTGATCATCTATATTTCTTTTCACTTTTCTTTCTCTCTTCTACTCTCGCTCTCTTATTATTTATATTTATATTTATAATTTGAAAATAAAAAATGGTTTGGAGATGATAAAGGATGTATTGTATTTTGAGAAAGAAATGATGAGATGGCAAAGGTGTATGATTGTAAAAGTCGATAGGCGCTCTCTAGACGGTTGACTAAGGAATTTTGTACTCGTCCTTATCGGAGAGTACTCACACATGTTAAATTATAAAGATATTAGTTTTCGGAAATTAAATATATGTTGAGTAACGTAAATTTACTAATATTTATTACATAACGTGGAAAATGATAATATTCTTTAATATGATAGGCATAGAAATAATGATTTTTTAAGTCAAACTCGGCCCGAGTTGACCTACTAGATCCATTTTTGGCCGAGGTTGACCACGTTTGATTGATTCCGAGTAATTAGGCGGAGTTGAAGAAAGTCACCTCGACAACCTACCTTGTAACGATTACTCAAGAAGTACTCGACCTTGGAGACCTTGTTTTACAACCATGTGTGTAATAGACACTTGTTATTATCTTATTTGACAAAAAAATAAAAATAAATTAAAAGAGATTGAAGTTTGCTTATCACCCTCGTTGACTGGTGACTCAGGAAAATGACCACGTCCCTTTTTAAATTACGATTTTGCCCCCGGTTCAAAATTACAGTATAGCCCTTGCTTTAACTTTTGACAAATTATGATTAACCCCCAATTCAAAATACAATTTTGCCCCCATTTTAAAATTACAGTCTTGCCATCGTTTTAGTTTTTTTGGCAAAACTATGGAAATGTTTTGTTTCAATTGGTTGACTCGATTTAATTTTTATTCATGCCATGTAGCTATCTAACACTTGCTCATTGGTCCTGACAAACTATAGTTTTGCCCCCAGCTCAAAATTCCATTCTTGCCATCATTTTAGCTTTTTTTTTCCTAGCAAAACTATAGGAGTGTTCTTTTTAATTGACTGAAAAACATTCGGCTTAACGCTCCGCAACGCGAGAAGCATAAAACCAGTTAATTACAAAAGAAAAATTTGGAAAGAGAAATTAAATGCAGAAAATTGTTAAATTGTTGGGGTCCAGATCAGATGGACATAGGTTTTTGGTTTTGGAGTGGATTCTCTCAATTCAGTAGATTATTGTTGGGCCACCAGCCTTAACTTTTCTCCTGGCAGTCACAAAATTTAAAAATAACCCACCCGGAAGTCAAAAAGTTAAAACACAGGGACCGAACCCGGGTAATCTAGTTACATGGAAGAGGAACCAACCATTAACCAATTAACCATGAACCAACTTAGGTTTTATACTGAAACAATAAATCAAACTTAAAAATTTGGGCTCACCCGGGAGAGTGGACTCTGTGCAGTCGCCAACCCTGCACTTAGCCTCGGCCGGCCATGCCCATTACACATGTGCACACAATGACATTAACAGCTTAAGACTATAAGAGCTTGGGTATAGTGCGATTACAAACCGGTCTTATTTTAAAAATAAATATGTTTAAAAATATACAAGTGATTAAAAATATTTTCTTGTGATTCAAACTGTTTTTCCAATAATTTTTAAAAAAACGAGACACTGAGACACAGAGGAAGAGAAGTAATTCTACTTAAATTTATCCATCTTGTCATCTTGGTGGTTTAAACTTTGAAAAATGGATACATTATGAGTTAATATTTAATCATTAAACCTAAAACTTTAAACAAAATACATTATGTATTCAGATTCCCTTTTTGAGCCATTGTGATTGTCTAAAATCATTAAGATCAGATAATAAATTACTTATACATAAAACTATAAAAACAAAAAGGAAAAACAGTACTGCATATCCTCAATCTGATCCAACCTAAAGTAAACCGGTCTATCACACATGACACAACTCATCAATTTGCGCATGCCTAGTTTACGCGTATCTAATTCACATAAATCCTTTAACAAAAATTTATAGATAACTGGATCACTAAAAGTGAACGAGATCATAAATATAAAATACGGATGAACATACCCACATAAACAGATTTATGTTATAAATTATAGGCCATAAGAGTGAATCTATGATCAGAAAATGTCCATATACCCAAGGGTCAAGGCTTAACCGCTGGGTCCGGTCTAGATTGACAGTCACACAACAAATTTATGCAAAATAATGCTTATGTTAACTATAATGCCCAATACCACATTATTTTTCTCTCACCTATTAGGCTGATTTGTTTCTATATATCCATCACTTTCATAATTTTCTATCACATGTTTGTCCAAACTCTAGTTTTTATCCTTTACCACAAAAACATACACTATAATATGAATCTATAATAATAACAGCAATAACAATAATTGGTTATGAAAAGTAAAGAGGATGAAAGGACATACCAGCCAGTGAGCCAAGAAGCAAATGGGCCCCATTCATTGCCGCAAAGCTTTGCGCTCCAAAAGTAGAGGCCAGCAGCCGTGGGGTAAGCAGAGCAAATCTCGGACATTGATAGCCCTATCATGAGCGTGAATACGCCTGCTATGAGCCATCCATATATCATACTAACGGGTCCTCCAAATGCGAGGCCGGTACTGTATAATGTTGTTATGCCAGTCATCACAGAGATGATGGAGAATGTCACTGAGAAATTAGCAAGCAACCTAAACAGGATGTTGTTAAAAGAAACTTTAATTCAAGCCAATGGGGTTATGTTTGCTAAATTCTTTTTAGACAAGATAAGTTTGGTTCGGTCATTACATTTGATACTCATACCAACCAGTATTGTTCACTTTTCTTACAATTAGCTCACAACTTTGTTTCCTGTTACACGGGTGGAGACGTTGCAGGTCACCCATCTTTGGATTGCCCCATTCGAGCATGTTTAATTGACAATTGTCGTGTTTTCTCTTATCCACCGCAAATAAGTTTGTGCAGGTGTTACACGAAAACTAAAACTTACTTTGATAGATTATAATTGTTCAAGTAGTTTATTACTTATATTTTTGTGAAATCATAGATACTATATTTATCAGCTGATCCTGTGAAAACACAGAGATGCATGAAACAGATAATCTCGGCGATACTAATTTCGGTTAAGAGATATGTCAGTACTACAAAAAAATAAACTATGTTTCTTGTTTGTATATGAGGCTGCAAACGAACCGAACGAACACGAAGAAGACCTTGTTCGTGTTCGTTTATTAAAAAAATATACGTGCTCATGAACTGTTCATGAACACTAACCGAATGAGATGTTATGTCCGTGTTCGTTTGTTAAGGAAATGAACTTTTTTGTGTTCGTTTGTTAATTTTAGGCAACGAACGAAAACGAACATTGATGACTAATGTTTATGAACACAAATGGAAACAAACGAACACAAACAAGTGTTCAAGAGAATATATAATACACCGACACTTATTAACTATTTTATTTGTCAGAATTTTGAAGTATTTAAATAATATATAAAAACAAAAAACATTAATGAAGTATCGACTATCGAACATAGACGAACACGTTACCAAACATTCACGAACATAAATGAACGAACACGGCTCTGTTCATGTTCGTTCATTTAACTAAACAAACACAATTTGTTGTTCGTGTTCGTTTTCTAATAAACGAACAAACACAAACAAACTTCTGCCGAACGGTTCACGTACTGTTTGTAGCCCTAGTTTGTACAAAAAAGTATTTTTTTTTAACTCACAAAAGAATTAAAGAAGAGTTATGATGCGTGAACGTGTGTAAAGCTCCAACTACTATTATTCATATAAATTTGTCATTTTGTAGAGAAAAATGACTTGCCAGTTGTCATAGCCCAGCGGTAAAAACCATACAGAATCTCTCTTCCCCTGCTTTCTTTCCTATTGCTTTTTAGAATAGAGAGTTCAACTTAAAACTTAAAATCGTTATATACACAATCAATAATAATATCCTATTGACCTAACTAACTTTACAGAAACATAAACCCGATTACTACTAATAAGATGAAATTGATTGATTTTATAACAGTACGTTGTTATGTGGAAGGAAGAGTTTAGCAAATATACTTACGAGAGGCCGCGATGCAGTTCTTGCTTGTAACCGAGCTCATTCAATCTCGAATCGTCGCCGGCGATTTCGTTACGAATTCCGGTACCGTCATAAAGTTGGTGATACTGACCAGCTTCATCTCCGTTCCTCATCTCCGGATTTTGAAATGGAGGAAGTGTGTGTGTTGATACGTTTATAGAAATAAGAGATCGTAATCACACCGGTATAGAAATATCAAATACTTATAGTACATCACATAAGAAATAAGAAAATATAAAATATATATATATATATATATATCAAAATTAAAAATGTATTATGTATGGTAACAAATATCTAACACATTAAAAATATTATTATATATACTGTACTTTTTTAAACGCAACACATTAAAAATATTATTATATATACTGTACTTTTTTTAAACATATTTTAATTTTAATAGAACACTAGTATTAAGCCCCAGCGTTGCGGTGCGGGGGCATAGTCGTGATACAGCGTTGGGGTCGGAGGGGTATAAAACCATGCTAAATAGCAACCGAACGACGGTCAAGACTGGGGAAATTTTTTTAAAAAAAAAAGTGAATTTCTAATAGCAAGTAACTCACATGATGTAAAACGTAGACGAAGTTGAATTTGTACAAACACGTATTAGAACCCGAGTGATGTGGCCATCAAACTGCATGCTAAGTAACAACCGAACAAAAAAACATAAAGAACCAAATATAACAACCAAACATCGTGCTAAGTAAAAAACGAACGATGGCCAAATCTGTAAAAATTGTAAAACAAAAATAAATAAAGATAACTAAACTAATTTAATTTTTGTGGTAAAAAAACAAAGCTTGTAACATAAAGATCTTGAATTTACTATGAAAAAAGAATTACAAAAGACAAAAAGTAACTATTCTATATAATATAATATATAATATTAATATAATAATTATGTTTATATTTGATTTACGCTGCTAGGGTAATATGCTCATTTAAGAAGTACTAAAATAATAATAGGTTTTAAATTATAGATCAACTATGCATTTTTTTATAATATATTAAAATTGAATATTAATTATTAATTGAATAATAATGTTATTATAAAGATTTGTAAAATGTATTAATTGAGAGAATGGCAAATGGAATTAAATGTAGTCTTTTATTAGTATTAAATTTAAATAGAATCAAAACAGTTATAAAAATCTAATTTCTCGATAAATGCAAAAATGTTTATTTTATTATACAAGTTGATATAACTATAACAATAATTTTTTAATTATTTGGTGTTATTAAAACCAAACCCTTAAATCTTATACGACCTATATAAAGGGTGTGAAAAAATTTAACGGTGCTCGTATAAGGCGTTTACAAGCACTCTATGCAACTGGCATGATGTTATACAAGTTGTATATAAGGTCAGATTTTTTAATTGTTGATTCGACGTAAGATTCCTCGGTTCACGTGTGACTCGATGTAAGATTCCTCGATTCCATGTAAGATTTCTCAATTCGCATGCGAATTATTTGATTCGATGTGATATTTCTCGATTCGTGCGTTAATATTTGACTAGACGTAATATTCATCGATTTGCGCGTTAATTATTTGACAAGACGTAATATTCTGCCATAGCTTACTATATAATTGACTATAATCTTCTTCATTTTTTATTCAACTTTTATTCGTATGTTCTATAGTATCTCTTGCCACACCCCAACCAATGGCGGAATCATCGGGCGTGGCACTAGGCGAATCAAATTATTCAAGAGAAATTCCATAACAACTATTAATGACAATATTTTAAAGGTCTGATTTCCCATACAATCAAACAATATCTCATAACAATTATCACAGAACACATAATCCTTTAAACAAAACCAATCCGACAATCTAGATTTCTATTATGCGTTTCTAAGGATAAAGCCCTAAGTCCGTTGCTGCATAGAATCATCAACCTGTCACATACGTTAAAATAAAGTCAATACAAAAAGTAAAGGTGAGTACACAGGTTTAATACGCATAACCCACATGTACACGTAGAGAAAGTGAATCTAAGTAAGCTAACAATAATGATACAAGTTAACCAACACGACTGCGAGGTAGAGTATGCGTGATACGTGTTCACAACAGCAAACACGCACGTAAAGTAAGTATGCGAGCCTTAACAACCCCCGAACCAATCGGGTGCTGAGTCCAAACTATAGTACTATCGTTGCTAAGGGTGGTCTACAAGTCCTCATCATTTACACATAGCAAACAAACATTCAGCGATTCACGTATAACATGCGAGAGCAGTTAGTGTTAAAAGAGTTTAGCGTTGTGTGTAGCGTGTTTTTATATAGAGAACATATGTAACACCCAAAAGTGCGTTTAAGCGAAAAAGGGTTCAAGTATACTCACAGTCGGTGCTCAACGAAGAAACACGAACTGTTGTGGATTGAAGGGAGCGTCGGGATCAGCCTGTAAGCGAGAACAGAAGTGCATCAGTCTTCCGAAGTGCTGAAACATTCGAAATGCGAAGAGGCAGTAGACAACTTCGGGAAAAGTTGTAACAGACTTCAGTCAAGCAACAACTTCGGGCGAAGTTGTACTCAACCTAGGTCAATTAGCCAACTTCGGGCGAAGTTGTGTTTTAATTCAGGTCAGAGAACAACTTCGGGCGAAGTTGCACTCGTACAAGTTCGGGCGAAGTTGCACCTGTCAGGTGACAACTTCGAGCGAACTTGCCCTATTTGGTGCGAAGTTGTCTGTTTTGGTTCCAAAATCGTGTGTTTTCGCGCCGTTTGCAATCGAATATCCATCCCTCCAACCTTGAGCTACTGAGCAAACCATAGGCTGGAGAGATCTTTGAGAGCGAGTTTTAGCCATTTTACAGGAACTCGGGCTAATTCATGCGAACTTGGTAATTCGTATGAGTTAGTCCAGTTCATGCGAAGTGACTTTATCGTCCTTGTGCATCCGGATCAGGGTTTCCGCTTGAAACAGACGAAAGTTCGAATCCATTTCAAGTATCTCGTTGAGAATGCCTCATTCCACTACTTAGTGAACGAAACACATGCCGGTTAATCCGTTTTTGGTGTAAAAATCAATGTTTTAAACAGTTTTTCTCAGATCTAACACTTAGTGAGTCGAAATCATCAAGATTTTTAGCTTGGAAAGCCAAGGCTAAGTCCAATATACCCGTTTAAGTGTAGATCTAAGCTGAAATAAGAAGTTTTATAGAAAAGATGAAGATTTTTACAAACACAGAAGTTTTGATGAAAACGCAGGTAGTCCTTGTGTAAAATCGTAGTGCAAAACATTGTGATTTGCATAAAACGAGTGGTTCTTACTTGGAAAAACAAAGAAATTCGGTTTTGGGAGCTCTGGAGCGAAGTTGCAGCAAGGAAAGCATGAATGGAGGTGCTGATTATTTATAGGTGAAGGAGAAATAAGGTGGCAGACAGCAAGTTCGGGCGAACTTGGCCAATTCCCCTAGTTTTGTGGTAAGTTCGGGCGAACTTGGCCAGTTACCCTAGTTTTGAGGTAAGTTCGGGCGAACTTGTCCTCTTGGCTAGGTTTTGTTCGTCATATGTTTGTTAGGTGCTTGTTTGGCGATTCGATTCGTATTAGTTAGTTATGTTAAGCGTTTGGCGAGGCGTTAAGCGTTGCGTTATTAAATTACTGCGATTTAGCGATTTGGGTGAGTGAGAGCGTTGTGATAACGAGTACAACCATAAAACATAAAGCACACATAACACATAAGTAACATAATTAATTCGCGATTTGAGTTTGCGTTGAGAGTTACGAGTATTAAGCGATTTAAATGCGATAACTAAGCGATATAATATGCGTTTCAAAATAGTTGTAAACCATTATAATAGATCTCAGAGTACAAACGGGTTTGAAACAGAAATAAACGGAAATAACGAGTTCGGATAACAATCCGAAAGATCGGGTTGTTACATCTCTGTATTGAAGTTATCGTACGTTAGCAATGTTGTTTTGGGACGACAATTATTGATTCGGTGGTGACTCGACTAGCGAGTCGAATCAGGCGACATATGATTAAAATCAAAATAGCAAGATAGGTTGTTTAATTTAAATGTTATGTTCGATTTAAGTCTTACGTCTTATGTTAGTCAGGTTTCGAGGGCTTATGGTGACTATCAAGGTAATTATGCTGGTGTAAATCCTCACGATTTTGGGTTTGGTGACTATCACTGAAGTAATCCACCATGGTCCGGTAGTGGAGATTGGAGGACCGTCATTTGGGGGGGGGGGCTTGTGACGACGGACCTAGTGAGTTTATAATCGACCAGGTATAACATTTACTTATACATTAATTTGTCATACGTTAAATAGAATTGTTTTATAACCAAAAAGTGTTTTTTCAGATATTTAATAACATGGATGATTTAGTGAACTAGTGTAGAGCAGTCAGATGCGACAATTGATACACCATAGTCATCCAACAAATGAAGTACGATGACCCTTAGCCATGAGCCCTAAAAATATGGCTTATATGCAATTGTTGCGGCCACCACAAGCAAACAACCAAGGTCAGACGTAGTGGAACCAGGAAAATCGATTGCGAGTTCCAATTGATTGGGACATTCAGAAAGAAGATATGAACTTGGACTCTAAGGGTTGCACATGCTACGCACAACCATGAACCCTTTTTGTATCATGGAGGACATTCGGCCCTAATGAGGTTGACTCCAGCTGAAGAGAGGACGATGGAGCAGCTAATGCATTAGAACATGCGACCACAAGACATTTTTTCAACCATTAAAATTCAGAATTCCGAAAACGTGTCCATATACCACAACGCGTGAGCGAAATTTGGTCGAAGGGAACAAGTCGTCGACACTCCAATGCAGATTCTTCTCAACCGGTTGAGACGTGAAATCGTTCTTTTTAAAGTCGTTTGTCTTTTAAAAACTTTATTATATACCATTCTTTTTGAAATCGTTTGTTTTTTAAACAATTTACACAATTCACTTCTTTCTAAGTCGTTCATTTTTTAAATTTAACATAATGACATGCATACAAACCAAAAGAAATAGAAGATTTGAAAAAAGAAGAATCATTCTAATAAAAAGTTTGCAAAATATCGTACATTTTTCAAACTTTTTATAGAATGGTTTACTTTTTTCAAATCTTCGTTTCTTTGAACTATTTGTTTGCTCAAAATTGTTATTTTTTAACCTTTCGTTTGTTTAAGTCGTGCGTTTTTTAAAACCCTACACTTATTAACTTATTATTCAAGGTTTTGTTTTTTAAACCACTCGTTTGTGTAATCGTTTTTAAATTCCTTCTATTTTTAAAATTGTTCATTTTTGAAGTTATTTTTTCCCTAACGACTATAAGTAAATTGAATACAAAGTTTCAAAAATGAAAGATTTTAAAAACGGTTCTAAAAGTAATGGGTTAAAAAGAAACGCTTTTAAAATCAACGACTTAAAAAAGTGAAGTGTTTAAAAATATTGAAAAAACAAGCGATTTTAAAAAGAATGATTTTAATAAACGGACGGTTTAAAAAGGAACAATTTTAAAAATGATATAAGGTTTTATAAAAAAGGTTAAAAAACAAATGATTTTAAAACGACGTTTATAAAAAACAACGGTTAATGAAAATACATATTTATTTGTATATTTAAAACACATTTTGTTAAATAATAATCGTGAAAATAATGAAATAATAAAAAAAAGTTGAATAATTGCATTAATAATCTCTTAAATATTAAAAGAGCTTTGTAATTATCAATAATAGCCCCTAAGGTATATAATGACCTAATTACCCTTACACTTAATGCAAAAAGTAACAAAATTAGTGTCAGGGGCCAAAACCGTTATAAACAATGCATAAAACCAATCATTCCTAGACAGAAACTTAAATACCTTACCATAAGGCAAAAGTAATTACAATACGGCTAAATCACATAGATAGCCAATTCAAACATAATTTACTCGTTAACACAAATTAGTACATGATTTATGGCTTTCAAGATTTACACAACATATCCTCATTGTATTCACATCTATCAACTTCAAAAGCCAACAGATTAATTCAGTTACAACCTAGACGCCAAACTAGTCATACGTCATTTAACTAAGTCTTTCATCAGACTACTTCACAGATGAACCGTTAACGGCATTATACTAGATTCTCCCATTCCATTTACCAGGATTGAACCAGTGTCATCTGACGCCATGCCTGTCGAGTAAATGCGCACGCTCTCAATCTCCGTTGGTGTCACATTTAGACCGTTAACATTGTCAGGTTGCGTCTCATTTCGGGACTCTGCTAACATCTGGAAATATATGTGAGGCCCCCATCCTGCATACCGACCAAACAAAACGTTTAAGGAAAAAAACAAGAAAAAAAAACTATAACAGGGTCATTTAATGAATATTAAGATTGGAGGGTGTACCGTCAATGTCATATGGTGGTGGAAAGAATTGCAAGTAACAAAATGAAGCAACTGTTATCCCTGCACATGAGTCAACAAATGTAACAATCACATTTAACGTATTAAAATAACCGAAAGAAGAGTTTTTAGAAGCAGGTGTTTGTCAACACAAACCTAGAAGACCTCCGGCAAATACATCTTGCCAATGATGCCAATAGTCATCGACCCGTGAAATGCCAACTAAGGCTGCAACAAGTAAAGGGAAGACAACGATACAAAGCTTCGCCACATGGCCCCTACGATCAAATACCCTAATCTTTCCCGCCATATACCAAGAGAGGAAACCGAGACCCGCAAAGGACCCTACACATTGAAAATAATATATTTTTCAAATTTGCTTGTGGCTAAAAACAAGGAGGCCACCTAAGCGGGAATAGAAGGGCACAACTCGGTTAATTTCCCTAACTGGTCCGGTTAACCGGTTTAGGCGGTTCTTTTCAATTTTTTTTTTTGCATTAACCAGTTATTGCTTTAACCAGTTATCACTTTACCAGTTCGATTATTCACTTTAACCAATTCGATTAATAACCGGATATTTTCGGTTAATTAACCGGTTATTTTCATTTTTTCATTTCTTTTACCGGTTAGCCGGTACATCGGTTAAAAACCGGTTTAAAATAACCGGTTAATAACTGGTTAGCATCCTAAATAATTATAACCAATTACAAACCGCCGATTTTTTTAAAAACTCTTAACCAGTTATTAACCGGTTATGGTTCTGGTTAATAACTGGTTTTGGTTAATAAACCGTTTTTTGCCCACCTCTAAGCGGGAATACAAAACTTACAAGATGTATGCCCACTTGGAAAACTTTTATGTCCTTCTTTAATCACAGATTTTAATCCGGTACACATGACTTTACGGGTAACAGGATCAAAAACCTGCGTGTACAATATAATATGACGGTAAAAAACAGGTCACAGTTGGTAACATCAACTAAACCTTATATCCTGCCAAAGGGTGAAAACCACTAGGATTATGTGAAGTTGAGAAACTAACCCCTTTGCCATCAGGAAAGCAGCGCCAGAAAAAGTCTGGACGGGGCCTACCGACAGCATCTTTAATTGCATCGGTTAAGACTCCTGAGATAAGTACTGAAAACAGAATGCCTGATGACACATGAGGAAATAAATAAGTCACAAAATTTGGCAGGCAAGAAAGTGTATATTTTACAGACAATATTTACCGAGTACGGCTTGATGTAGATCGTAAACATCTTTTCTAACAAAGTAGTAAATGAGTATGACCGCAAGAGGCAATAGTACGGCAATAATCTGTTGGATAGAAGACGAGAAACAGTTTAATATAGATAATTAAAGGTGTCGTGTTGACTTCTGTGTACTTGTGTAATATGTATTGAAGACTATTTACCGGAACTGCCCACAAGGGAATGGTGTTCTCTTGCAATGGGTATTTAAGGTCGTCCATCATATCCGCGCCAACAAAGCGGTGGAATGGTTCAATGACATACAGTATAACTTCTAGGATCATGAGAAATAGTAAAACAAGCCAATCGTGCATGTGAGCCCGCACCACTTTAGCTCCATGGGACCTTATAGTATGGACACCCAGTTGGATTTCTGGCATATCTCCACTCCCCTAAGTCTTCCAAACCAATATGTTAGAGAATTATATGTTACTCAAGGTTCATAAGTATATATAGCAGCCAACACTGATGTACTTTATAAAAAATTCATACATCTGATAAAGGTAACAATAATGAAGGCAGAGTAAAAGGTGAAAGGATCGCTAGGTTGAGGTCTGGACTCCAGCTCTTTAGTCTTTACCAAGAGAATTAGAGTTCCTACAGCTATTGGTAACTAAACGCTTGTAATCTATGGACCAAACAATTATTATTTGTCGAGGTTTTGAAGACAGATATTTGTTCTCCTAGTACAGCTAGCTATTCTTTATATTAATATTTCAAATTCCAAGTGCCACTGAAGATAACGAGTTAAGAGCACTGCACAGTTCATAGTAACCGGAATCATGACATTGCTGAAACTCACAACCGGTTGATCTAAGACGCGTACCTTATAGTTGAAAAACCAAGAGACATTACGCCATTATTTAGGAAACTTGGTTGAGCAAAATTTTGTTAAAGACTTTCAGCTCAATTACTAATATACAACGGTGAATCTAACACACAAAATGTGTACTTGTAATGTATCTGATGCAAAGTATTATAGCATCAAGTATAACAAGCCTTGCCTATGCAACGAGCACTAAGCGAACTATACTTTCGCCTTTTATACTAAACAAAATAGTGCATAAATTGCGCAATGCGGTTATGAGTCTTAGGTCTATTTAAAGTATTCATACAAAATCTAAACACTTCCAAATCTAACTTATTCACATGATCCAATAAAATAAAATTATCATAAACAGTTACACACTACCAAAATTCCTCTTCTAAGAAACACAGATAAACATCTATATTGAGTTTTCTAATGAAAAACGCTAAATGCAATTGCGCCTGAACAGCCAAACACACTGGAATTAAAGTTGAACAATGCCTAACAGGCTGATATTATTTGTGTAAAGTGTAATAACCAAAATTCAAGTCGTCTGTGCATGCAAAATCAACAAAATTTTAGTTCGTAACGAAGAATTATAGAATCTGTAGCCTGTCGTGTGAATACAGTTAACAAAATTATAAGATTCTCAAGCATCAATACCTGAAATTCTTTGAAGAAATGAGAAGAGCCTCTGCAACTCTGTGTGTGTGTGTGTGTGAGAGAGAGAGAGAGAGAGAGGGGAGAGAAGGGAATTACTGTTGCTGAACCGTAACAGCGGGGGTAACAGAGTCAAAAAAGAAGAGACCGGATTGAGACTTGAAAGGCAAAGGCATGCAAAATGTTCCGAGAGATATGACTTTACTCAAATTTGAATCCAATCATAGTTCTAGATAGATAAAAAGTTGCCATTCCCTGCCCTTCCACCTCTTTTTTATTATCGTAAAGGATACCAAAATAGATGGACACGATTTTCACGCCTTTGCATTTTCTTTATTTATTTGTGGAAAATCAGAAGATCCATTTATTAATATAAAACCAAAATTTATGATAAAAGCAGGAGTCATTTACATAATTACATGCTTTTCAGCTCTAATTATTATATATATATATAATTGAAGAAGTTCTTAGCAACGGTAAATATTATATTGACATGTAGGTGACTTATACACATATTCATATCCAATCATATGGAATGTGATGTCATCTCATAAATTAATACATGTTTTACATGAAAAATCTAGATTAATATTGTTTTAGTTTTTATGAGTTGTGTATTTATTTAATTAATTTCATTTCATGAGGTAACATCTTTATTTTATAATTAATATGAAATTATAATGGATAATAAATAGAATTAATTTTTACGAAATTGTGTCGTATGTATATTTACTGAAAGTCTATAATTAATTGAAAAGTTCGACTTGAAACAATTCATAAGATCCTACTACGGTTATAAATACAAAATTACGGTAGGATGTGGATTCAACCGTATTAACATACCAAAAGATCCGACTACAATTGATTTCTCAAAACAACTTTGGAAGTATCAAAAGGGTTGAAAATGTAATCGCTCATTATTTTCTCTTAAAAGGCAATTGCAAAAGGAAAAAAAAGGAAGTACCCTAAGATAACATTAAAAAAACCGGTTCCCGCAACGCGGGGAACCAATTCTAGTTAAATACAATTACATGATTTTTAGATCTGTCATTTTGTATAAAGCAAAACACATGTTTATAAAACTGAGTTTTATTTCTAGTTGTTGCGTTCTCGGTGGATCTTTCACAAGTGTTATTTTTTTGTTGTGTTTTTTCTTGAGAGGTTGAAGGCGTATGGTCTCAAATCCTACGCCGACCAAGGGAGTAAACCTCTAGTCGTTTCCAAGGTCGCGCGCGAGGCCAGGAGAAAGATGAAATCATTTCCAACATTTAGTTCCTTTGACGAAAGACATGGCTTCCTGGACAATGCGCCGACTACATGGGACATCACCCATGTAGCGTGAGTATTAGAAGCGCAGGGCAACAGTGGACGAGTACAAAGGGAACAAGTAGCAAAGCAGTGAGCCAATAGGTGTTCAACAAGCTCTAGTGGATCATGCTGCACGATGAACAATCGTGCAGGAGACAAGAAGTACACAAGGACGTGTACGTGGCACCAATCAGCTCGCGCCGACCACTACCTCATGATATCCACTCAACTGCTGATAACAGACCAGACAACAAGGACAATCGTCAGGACACGTGGATCCATTCAACATGCGCCAACTACCCTCTCGCAAGTAATCACTAACGGTCGTGATAGGAGGAGCAGAATGGATATTCCTTAGGCCCAAGGCCCATGAGCCCATCTCTTTTACAGATCAGCTCGGCTATAAATAGAGAACTTCACCTACAGGTTTAAGTATCGATTTCTTGCTCTCTCACTTAATACACACACTATTATCCTCTGAACAATTATTTATTCTCATGCCGGAGGGTGGTTACAAGGAGAACCCCTCAATTCTCCTCCTTGTAACAAGCTTACGTTGTGTTGACTGCTTTGCAGGATCTTTATTGTTGTTTAGACGAGACGGAAGAAGATTAACCTTTATTTGTCGAGGCACAAACCATAAATTAATCATTAGATAAGTTTGGAGTTCGTTCAGAGGTAAAGAAGGATTTGAGAACATTTTTTGAGTTTTAACATTAATTTAAAAGCTCCAAGTTATAAAACCTTTTAAGAAGAATGAATGTTGCATAAGTGAAACCAGTAGGTGATAGTTAAGTTTTTTTTTGAAGTGTAACAGAGCGGGTGCGTCACCATATATTTGGGTTTTGTTGGTATGAACCATTTGACCTGGGTTTGATATTTCCTAGACCATTGATGCAATTTGGAATGAGCGAGGCAAAGACACGGATCAAGTATAAAGCAATAGATTTAAGGTGTGATGTTGTTAGTGCAAAGTGAATGAGTGGAATGCTGGAAAGGTCAATCTCAAACAAATCGTGTGGCCTATGGCTTTATAGCCTAGTGACATATTGGGGTGAGATAAGGCTTTGGAACCAATAGGTACTGGGTTCGATTCTCACAAGGAGGTTTTTTTCCCATATTTATTGGGTTTCCTCATGAATTGGTGTATAGACAGTATGCCTAGTGGAGATGGATATGATCAGGTGGTTCCGATGATGGCATGATGATACTCCAGTTGTCCGTTTAGTGATCCAAATTTGCATTCAAATAAAAAAAAAAACAAAAAGACAAATCGTGTGAAAATAGAAGTGAGATGACAGTCACAAACCAGGGTTGTATATAGCATAAAAAAGTGGTCTCAAATGAATCCAACCTTTTATTTTTATTGTTCCTTTTTTCTAATTATTTTCTAATTTAAAGGGTAAAGTATCATATTGAAAGTTCAATATAAAGTTCAATATAATTTTTTACTGAAATTTAAACGACCCAAAAAATGTTAAATGAAAATACATATTTATTTTGATGAATTGAATATAATTAGCATTAGTTGTATACAAACTAATATGGTGGTGGTAAAGGGTATCGTCAACATGGTGATGAATCGGTATTCTGAGTTTTGACTGCGAGTTTTGCTGGTGATGGGTGTGGTGGGCTGTGGGCTATGGGAATGAGGGTTCTCAATGGGACTACGACTCACATTCTGGAAAAATCCGAGAAAAATTAGAAAAGCTGGTGTGGCGCTGATGTGTCACACGGGAAAATCTGAGGAAAATGAGAGGACAACGCATAGCCTAAAAATGTAAAAGCATAAAGATAAAAATTACTTTAAAGGTAAAAAAGAAATGTATATATATATATGTGTGTGTGTGATCGTTTAAAAGTGATAACATATGTGAATACCTTCTTATTAACTATGTTATATACTAAAAAGAGTTTTCTTAGAAAAATCAAGTAATTACAAAACCAAAATACAATAAACCACACATCAGAGGTCTCCATGCGAGATATTGCCAATGCCAAATAGCCGCCTGATGCCTTCAAACACATTACTCAATACCCTTGCTTGAAATACACGCTAACATAGGTCATCAGTATACGCGGGTAAGTTCTATATTTAATAGTTAGAAAACAAGTTTTAAATAAACTTTCGTAAACGTTTGGAAAATAACATGCCAAAATGAGTTTCTAGTTTAAATTATAATTAAATCAAGTCTATGTGTTGTCTTATAATCACGGCCCAAAGGCCCCATTTGAAATCTCTATTTTAAGTCTACAAGAAACATGTTTTAGGCACACGTTCTAGTCAAATAATTTTTGGACATAAATTAGTAATATCCCAAAGGTTTCTATGAAATACATGTTTAAGAACAATCATTGGCGAAAGCCCGTTGAGTTTACAGAATAACCGAACGTCTCTAGTTTATGTGTATTATAACTCTCAAATTGTAAACAAATGTGTATAACCCAAATGAACCTTCGTTAGTACACATACACATCCAAGGGAATAATTCACACTGAAACACATTTGAAGCTCGCAACACGTCAAATATAATAGGTACTAGCTATACGTAAATATATCCCAAGTAACAGACTTCATGATTTGTAACCATACTATTTTACAATAAAACACCTCACAAGACTCTTGACCTCAATAAATATCCTTTTCATGTATGTAGTCTTAAAAGTGTTTAAAATGGAATTCATTTACATGTAAACCATGTCGAAACATTTAAAACCCTTATTTTTGTAGGATGGTATAAGCCCAAAATTATTTGAAAGCATTTATAAGCTTATATCATAACCCACAACAATTTAAAAAGGGAAAAATCATACAACTCACTTGGTATGCTTTCCTTAATTCAATCACTCACATCTTTATATGTCCGAATAGCATCCTATTATTTCAACATAGATCATAAAGAATACTACATAAAACCCTAATTTAGAAATAAATAATCTATCAAGTAATTAACTCATCTTGATGATAATTTACTTGTTCTTGGTTAACTTTATTTTAACATTTTCGTTTCTCGCGAAATTCCATGTAAATACATATATCTCAAACATATTTGAATTCCATTCGCTAAAATTCTCATTTTTAGCTCTTATGACCCTTAGTTAATAAATGTGTATCCATTTTCAATTAACTTATGCCAAAATAATTATTTACTAATAGTTGTTGAACAATAATCTCATAACTAAATCCTCGCGAATATCTAATTCAATAATAAAATTAATAACTAAAGAAGAGTGTTAAACCTTTCTGCGTGTTCCATTCGCGTACACGAGATTCTTAAAATCCCGACATGCAATGCAAACCAAATATACCATTTTGTTCATTTTTCGTGTCAAAAAAATTTATCCGGTCATGGATTGCACCTAAAACACCGGTAAGCCCACCATGCAACACAATCAAGTCCGATTTTTCTCACCAGAAAACTGTTACAAACTGATCGGTGTCTAACCCGTACCTTACGATATTTGATCATAATTTCCTTGGTAAGACTGAAGACCCAAGCCTTTCAAAGCTACTGTCCAAAATTCAGCTCATTCCAACGGTCAGATCTCCAGAAACAACTTAATTGTTGATACTACATTTTTCATTTCAAAAATCCGATCAGTTGCGTATTGAGCTAGAAAAATCATACTAACGAGTCTGATCTAGCAAATCCGAATGTTGGGAGTGACTTTTGATGAGTTACCAAGCTCTTTTTAAAAATAAGGACGATCCAACAGCTAGATTCTCCGGAAATCAACCTGCACTAGAGTTATGCTTTTAGGACAGAAAACTTAGATTCGAGTTTTAAAGTTTTTCGGTCATTAACATGACTTTATACATGGGTTGAAGGTAAACAGAGCTTATCGTGATGATCCTCATGTTGAGAAATGGTTTCTAGCCGAAAACCCGATTACGACAACCATCAGATCGACGCGAACCACCTTGAACCACCGCGGCAGACCACCACCCATTTCTCTCAACTTCTCTCTAACTGCTCTCTCTAATTTTCCAGCCATTATTCATATAAATGAGTTGAAATTCCTTTTTTACATGTGAGTTTTTGATAATAATCATTTACATCCTGAAGTTTGATCTTTTGCAAAATAATCTCCAAAGCTTCATTGTTTGAAATCTTTGCTCCTTTAACTTTGCGAGTCACATCATGGTGTGTGCTAATATCTTCCGCAATTGAACCCATTTAGATTTCACGATATTATATTACCTGAATATAATTTGTTTAGTAAATTACCGACATGCTTATAAGGTGAACAATAAAATTGAAACACACACATGCGAGTTTAAAGGTAAAAACCAAATAAATACTAGCGTAAACTATAATTTTAGTCCCTGTGGTTAACAACCAATTGCACGTTGCGTCCCTATTTGACAAAATTGAACAATCAAGTCCTTGTGGTTGTCGAATTGCATCAATAAGGTCCCTGCTAATAGAATTGGTTGGTTGACTTTTAGTTGACCGGTGAAATGACTAATATACCCTCATACCTAGAAAAAAACCAATCATTCACTAGAACCCGACCCACCAACATGATCCATACTTCGTTTCGCCTGAACCAAGATCAAACCCTCAAACATCAATGTAAGACCCTAATACGTAAACACCAAAAGAATGCAGCGGAAATACGAACTTTTAAATCTCTTTTGTTATAAACATTCTAACATACTTGTAATCCTATTAATCGAATCTTTTACAATAAATACATTCTTCATCCTCATTTGCAAATAAAATATGACAAACATTTACTAAACTACATGACCACACGCCCCCGTACAATCCATGACTTGGCTCGATTTTCAACCGCTTTCACCCCATAATGATGATAATTTCGTGTAACCTGCAATCACCACATACATCCATATCATTAGTAATTGGTGAAGTAATACAAAATCTAAACATACTTAATTAAACGACCACGTCGCATTCTTTCTACTTATGCCAGTCCTCTCGGTAATCTATCCGAGTAAAATCTTGAATCTGTCACACCCAACCGATAGCGGAAATATCGGAGTGAGATGTAAACATAATTGCTCGAGACATCATAACTTGCTAGTTGTGACAATATTTAAGTAATTCAAATTTCATTCATACTAAAAGGAAAAAATACATTGTTTGGAAAGGAAGTACGCATATTGCATGTAAGCATAATCAACATGAAACAAATACATAGAATAAAGTTTAGGTGTGTTTCTAGTCCACCCTAAATATCGTTCTTCAATGGTCACCAACTCATTTCCTGCAACATGTATGAAAATAAAATCAACAAAAGTTGGCAAATATACAAGTTTGAATACATAGCATAATCGTGTCTAAAAGTTTTCTCATATCCGACATGGTAATTTGCATTCATTATTTATTAACATACTAGCATGTGTTAATAATAAGTGAAACCAAAGAATACCGCAATCATGCATATCTTGTCGCCGAAATGACAAGGCGTGAAATAGTTTACTTAACAATACCACAAGAATACAGGCGATGCGTTAATCCTATAGCGCTATAATTGTTAAGGTATGATTGTAAAGTTAATGAGCATGTAGAACACAAGAATGAACATAGCATGTGATAACAAGAATATAACAAGTATCGTGTTTTAACGAATAGAGTGTTTGTATGAACAAGTTTAATCGTGAGTATGTGATTTGTAATAATGTGTACATGTTGCACCCAAAATGTGTAAAAAGGAGAATGGGATCGAGTATACTCACGGTTTGCGTAGAAAGTCCACGAATGTGAGTTTGATAAGTCTTGAGTTAGAAACACCGAAGTTACCCTAAGATGGGAAATGAAGGGTGTAAGTTGCGGATTCGATTGTTTGGATTGGATTCGGTATTTAGAGGGAAAATTATATGTCATAGTAAAATGTAAAGTAAGGTACCATGAAAATGGTCATGAAAGGAGGTAGGATGATTAGCATCCGTTAAACCTCATTATATGATTCACCAAAGCACAAAATCATTAACTTAGTTGACGATTTCGGTTGGTCATGAATATAGACTAGAAACAAAATTACATAATCTAGCCAAATGAGGACAACTCGGACGTGTGCATACCCAACATGGTAAATGTTGGAGACGAGGTGGGGTTGGTTCATTTTTGTTCTTGAAAGCTACTTTGAATATTGTAACATCTATGTCACTAAATAACCAAGTAATCTCAAACTAGACTAGTGCATTCCAATCATGCCAAATGTTTGGAGACTTGGTGTAGTTTGGTTACTTTATTACTACTAAGTTTACTTATTAACTTAGAGTATTGATTAACAAATCAACAAGTGAAGTTGTGATACAAAGTTGGAAAGCCAAAGCTTCCATGGTTCACACTTTTACAGAAACACAAGTCTCACCATATTGAAGATGGTCTCAAAACTTATAGGTTACTTGGAACCTTGTTAAAGCTGAAAGTTTAGCAGATTCTTGGACCTCTAAACTTTTGGGAATCAACCTATTCAAGCCCCATAACCATATGTTTGGTTAGAAGCAAAGTAGGTGCAAGATTCTTACAAGAAAAATTAAATTTATGAAAAGTGTGTAAAAAGATAACTTAAAACAAAAAGTTTGGACCTCAAAATGGTGACGTTTCACCTTAGTTTACCATGGTAAACTTGTGGAAACATTCCTAAAGGTGTTCCAAGCTTTTAAGAAGAAGAAAAGTGAAGAAAACATGAAGAATAGTGAGGTGAGAGCTCACTTTTGGAACTTGCAAGAATATGTCTTCACTTGCAATTTCAGTTGATTAGAGAGTGTTTGAGGGTTTGGAAAAGTGAAATGGAGGTGTAGGAGGCTTGGTTATATAATGGTGAAGTAGGGTTTATGTTTTAATGAAGGTTGAAGGTGATTGATGAAGAAAGGAGGTGAGGAAAGGTGAAATCCGGATTAGGCTAAACAACTCGTTGCGGATTCAGCATCCTCGCGTCGTGCGGGCTTCGAGTGCCTTGCACAAAGCACGATGTGGCATGTCCTTTTGGCAGCCAGAGTTTGGTTTTTGACACTTTTGACCCCTGAACTTGTATAAACTTGTTATCTTATGTTAAAAGTTGTGTTTTGACTTGTTTTGAGTAAGTAACTTGTTTGTAAATATGCGAGGAGTATCATGCACGTATAAATGATAATTCAACGTATAATAAGTCCCGGTTTGCATGTAAATGTTTATCTAAAGATTGATTATGTATAAATACAAGTATAACAAGCATAAGTATAGAATTGAATTTCCATTATGATTGAAGTCTCGGATTACAAGTTTGGAAATGAAATGCGAATACGTACGATTACAAGTTTCTTAAAAAATGGAAGTGTGAATACAACTTTAAATAAAGAAAGTATAGAAATGCGAAGCGTTACAGCTACAACATCCCAACATCAAATCTTCATAAAGCCAACAATAGTATACCTGCACTTTCATTTCATTCACAAGACAACATGGTTAGCAACGTTAATACTCAAACGCATTAAAGCCATGTATACATATACAAGCCATATTCTTTCGTGTATAATAAATCCCACTGTATACTTACATACCTCCCTATCCAAACTCTTACATACAACTTACATTCTCGCATATTCATACTAACAAATCTTAGTCACAAACATATCTATACATATAAGTTTGATACATACAAACATATTGCATACTAATTTTTATCCATGCTTACATATGGGTTTCACATACTATCATGCAATTAAAAACATACACACATGCTTACATACTTATTTCGTTCTCACCCAGAATTGCATACACGCCCCTCTTACCGCACTCCATAAACATTCTTTAATGAGTTTGGGATATATTTCGGGAGCTTAAAAACGAGTTCTATGCTCACCCGTACATCACAAAACTATTTGGTAAGGTTGGGTACATTATGGAAGTTTAACGGGGCTTGGGAATGGGTATTGAGGTCCAGAATCAAAGATCACGAAGAAACGAGGCCTACGACGTCTACATGCCTGTAGGCAATAGACTGACGTGTCGGTGACGCCAGTTTGCTGGCGCGACACCCGGCTTCCAATCGTATGCTCGTTTAAGCCCCCGTTCATGCATCCCGAGAGCCCTAAACGTAAAGTAACATTCCTCCAAGCCACCAAATCATCCTAACGCTGATCTCCATATCACAATATCCAAATTCACAGCCCGACACATGACATTTTACATTTTAACCTGTTTGAATTTACCGAGAGTTTTCAATCATAGCAAACCTACATATACCCAGTACTACCTTACCTACTTTTGTCCTACCATTACTCACCCATCCATTCATGATTCCCAATCCTTCTTGAATTCAAAACTCATTACGCAATAAGAAATTAAGTTCAGGAATCACTTACTTTAAGCGTCCATGTTCGTGCTTGCTTCCTCGCCTGCTTTTGACCCGTTAGCGTTCCGTGCTTGAGTCCGTGCTAACGTGGTTCCTATCCTTTCATGTCACCACATTCATATTCTTTGTTAGCGTAGAAACTCATACATATCATCAATCATTTCCAATTCGATCATACCTTATGTTATACTTTCATTAGTCAATTTTAACAACACAAGACATAGGTCAACAGTCAGATCTTTCCAAACTCATATAATTCAACATATCATCATACACATCACATAATGATATAACATGTACCGCATGAGTTTCCAAGTCTTACTTTCATGTTTAAAAGCCTACCATACTAGTCTCACATTCGTTAACTTTACAAAAAGTCAACTCTTAAACATACTATAAACTTACATTTATGTCAATATAGTTAACCATACTAATAACACCATATGCATTTCATACTCATGTTTTAGGACACATATAACCATAGAATTACTTACTCACATAACAAGCATATGTAATCCATTCCATTCACACTAGCATTTTCATCACTCTACAACTAACACTATAACACATATTTAGCTAACCCAATATCATTCCAATATTACTTCTTTCTAGAAATCTCATATGCTTCGCATTGCTTCTAAATCATATATAGTCAATCAAACAACCACATGGCGTGTATCACATCTATCAAGCATATAGTGTAAGCCACCAGTGCACACTTCTATCCAAACATGAAATCAACATATCTCCACATGAATTTTATCTAAAACACCTTTCTCATGTTAGTTTACTATCAAATCCATGTTTATCACTTTCTACACATATTTACCCATTACTTGTAAACAATTTCACATATTATTGTCATTTAGACATTTCATCAAACACTTGGTGTGCATACTACCATCTAAACATAATGTACAACTCATTCATGCTTAATTACCTAACTCATGTCATTAAACATCAATTTTCCTACTAATAACAAATATCATTCATACATAAACATCTAACATAGCCAATCTAGTTCCTTTCAATCCACTCATCCTCTTGACTAAACACACACATGGGCGACATTCAAGTGAGATTCTCACAACCATTCACCATGAACCTTCTTCATTATGCTAAATTTCCACATAATTAGTATCCATTCAAGCAATTCAACCATTTCCACATAATTCATACATGAATTCTTACAACAATCAAGATGAACCCTAACTCTTTTATAACACAAATCATCCCTAGTAAACTTTTTACCATCAAATGAGAACTTACAATATACCTCATAATTTTCATCCATTGATGATCTAATTTCTCCAACATGCAAACATTTGGGCTCAATTCCTTCTCCAGTTTCATGATTTATGGTGGTTTGGGGAAGAACCCCCTTTTCTTCTCCATGTGTGTGTTGACACACACGATACACACACTATAAATTATGTATTTTATTATTCCACTTCCCCTTTTGGTCCCTCTAATTGGGTTTTTGGTAAATTACAACCACACCTCCATTTCTTTCATACTAACACTTATGTTTTTAACTAGGTTACATAGCGTAGTTTTTTTTATTTCATGCCATAAAACAACAAAATATTCTATTAAACTCTTTGGTTTTGGGTGTTATAATCAAACTTGTTTCAAAAACATCATACACAGAAAAAACCCGGAAGCCATTGACGAAAATAAAACTTTAACAAAAACCCACAAAATCGCTTCAAATCCTCCAATAATCCACTATAACAAGTCTATGCTTTCATCCAGTAATCAAACCTTCCTCTCTCTTCCCCAATTCAAACTCAATCCCTTGATTTGGCACCCTAATTTCACAACCCAGTAGTTCAATACAAAATTACACCAATAATCTTGTTAATTTCAGCCGTTGAATCTTGAACATTTTGTTTTTTCATCTAAGGGTCACCAAAGAACCAAAGAATCATATTCAGACTACCACCAAAACTAAACTACCAGAAGGGTCACCGAAACCAAAGAATCAGATTCAAATTATCTCCCACCTTGCATCTTATTCTTCAAACTATATCCTTCAATGTATATGACGCAACTGAACCTCTTTTCAGTCTCTTTCTTCTCTGTTTCTGCTTTAATTTTCTAGTTTTGTTAATGAATCAAATTTGAACTCAATCTCTTCACTTTGAACCCAATAGCTTCACTTGGAACTCAATCATTTCACTTGGAATTCAATCGCTTCACTTGATACATCCATCCCGTAGGAGTGTAATTTGAAATAATCGAGCTGAGTTTCTTAAAAGAGTCAACCTCTTCGCCCTTAAGTTGAACAATTCTGGTCAAACCCGTGAGGTAGCAATGGTAGTGATTATGGTTGTGGTTGTGGTTGTGGAGTGAGGCAGGGTGAGACAGTGGTCGTTGTTGGATGAGGCTGGTCTGCGGCGTGGTGGTTGCTATGGTGGTGGTTGTGGTTGTGGACTAATATGGTGATGGTTTTGTAAGTGAAGTTAGGTTTATTTATAATAATAATTTTAGTATGTAGGATTTTTTGAAAAGACAAGAATGCCCTGCGATCTGACTTAAAAAGACAAGTATGCCCTAGTCAACTAACATATGACTAACCCCTTCCGTTAGCAAGGACCTTATTGATCTAAATCAACAACCGCAGGGACTTGATTGTTCAATTTTACCAAATAGGGACTCAACGTGCGAATGGGTGTTAACCATAGAGATGAAAATCGTAGTTTACTCTAAATACTATCTATACACGTTCTAAGAAAACGTGCCTATCAGAATATAGTATAGCTAAGGTGAGTACCCAAACATCAATCCTAGGACATGGAATCTATTAATTCAACCCTATTTGTAATATCTAACCTATGTAATTTTGAAATGGTAAGGAGTAAAATCGAAATACTGAAAATGAGTTTAGAAAATCAAATATAAGAAAGATAACCAATTAGGCTTATGGTCCTCTTAACACTTTTGCAAAGTCTTTTGATCATGGATTTATGAAAAGCTCATCATAGTAAAAACTATTAATGAGGTGTGTAGTGTTAAAAAGTCATTACCATAAAGGTTGACCACATGTCCCCGAATAAGCAAGTTATAGACACACCTAATTATCCCGTTCGAAGTAACCAAGTAATTTACTTATCCCTCGTGATTAGAGCTTCTATAATTATTTAGAAACATAGATTAACGAACTAAGCAATTTACTATCTATGCTACTCAATTTTAAGCAAACCCTAACTAATTTCCAAACCCTTTTAATCATAGCTACCGATATTGAGAAAGCTCCGCCTAATGGGGGCGTGTTGGCAAAGATGAAGGAGAAAACGGCCAACAAAGTTTTCAGTTTTAGTAATGTAGTTTATCTTTTAAATTGTGTACTTTTCTTCTTAAATTACTAATGAAATGTTAATTTTATTTATTAATTGCTTAACAAATAAAAAATAAGTTATTTCTTATAAAATAAAAAAATAGGAAGGGAAATGTGGCGGACCATCACCACAATGCACAAGTTGGTGATGGAGGGGAGTGATGGTAGGGATGGTGACATGGCGCTAACGTGGAAGATAGTGATGAATGAAAATCCATCACCACAACGCCCTACCGACCTAAACATGCCCACGTATGTTAGTTTTAAGTGTATGACCATTTATACAAAGACACATTTACGAAAGACGACATACTTGATGGTCAACCTTCAACAAATGTTATACCTAAAAGTATGCGCAAACAATGTTAGCGAAAAAAACCAAGTTAATACACACAGTATTCGATTAAAAAACCCAAGACTAGAAACTAACCCATGTGTCGTACCATACCTTCTTATGTTTTGGGCGTAAATAGCATTGCTTGTCAGAAAGACTTGGGGTAGGTTCTTGCAAGTCGGCATACGACACGCCCATTGGCGTACGCTAGGGCCGGTCCAAGTGAATAGTTGAGTAGAGGCAGGCCCGTTTCTGAAAATTCGGAGGGTCTAGGTGAGTATAAATATGAGCCCTTATTCAGTGAGTATCACCGCTTCACCAGTTTGCTACCCCTTAATTTTAGACTTTAGCCTTTGTGTTTTTTTATATGGGTTTAAATTTTCAAATATTTTTGGGTTTAGTTGAGTTAAATGAGAATTGAGATTATTTGTTTATATGGGCCTACACTAAGCATGATAAATTAATTAGTTTTTAAACGTATTGGGTTTTAAACTTACAGTTTAATTTTATACTTTGGTTTAAGGAAAACATTTTGTATAATATTTTAAAAATTTTAGGCTGATGGAAGAGTGTCGTTTTAGAGACCACCGTCTAAATTTTAGTCATCCTTTAGGATCATCCCAACAAGTTCTCGATTGCGTTAACTATAAATAATCGAATGATGTATACAAAAAAATGTAAACAATGCGTTAACTATAAAGAATTGAATGATGTATACAAAAAAAAAAAAAAGGAAAACAACAAAAGATATTACAATTAGAAGTGGGATAACCAGTATTATGCTTTTGCATACTAGCTGGTTGGTCATTGGTCATGATGAAATAAATCAAAAAATGGATTTTTGTTCAAGAATGAAATCTTGTTGGAACATTGTTCAAGGTTTCATGATTACCTTATCACATGCGAATCGTTTACCTGTAACTATTCAATACCCCTATGAAAAATTGATCACATCCGAGGGCCATCGTTAGCCATTGGTCGTTAAGGCGTATTCTCAAAATACCTATATCTACTGCTGTGGCAATAGGAGCGTGATTTGGTAATACGCCAATTTGTCCACTATTAGTAGATAAAATGATTTCTTTCATTTCTGAATCCCAAACTATTCGATTAGGGGTCAGTACACAAAGATTTAAGGTCGTTTCTTCGAATTGCTCTCCATTTCTAAGTTCATAGCCTTCGCCGTAAACTTCATCGAGTTACCTACCAAATAAAAGGG
Source organism: Scalesia atractyloides (assembly GCA_947069175.1). Lineage (NCBI taxonomy): Eukaryota > Viridiplantae > Streptophyta > Magnoliopsida > Asterales > Asteraceae > Scalesia > Scalesia atractyloides. Next base: position 21,458,939 of record CAMTDV010001634.1, read on the forward strand.
CCTTTTTGGGAAGACCATCTAATTCTCCGGGAAAAGGGTTAATTGAAAGCCTCTAATTGTTTTTCTAAACCAACATATTTTTTTCCCGGGGAACCCAAAAATACTTCTGCTACCCAAAAAAGGTTTGATAAGAAACCTCAATTTTTTTTCCCCTCTTCTACGGTTAAACATCTTTTTCGGAAAATTCGTCTAAAACCAAGAATAGCCATAATATCTTGAAGTTCTTTTTAACGTTTTAAAGTTTCTTTTAAATTGTTGTGCAGTTTTTATTTAAAGTTCGTCACCAACCCCCCAAAAACCCGGGGGTTTTAGCATAGTTTACGTTTAATCTAAAGGGTCAAATGCTGGAAAGAACCCCTTT